>ML786850.1:945207-962090 GCA_009831015.1 Picea engelmannii
TGAGAAGTTCTCTTGGTGTAGAGGATCCATGGGCATTGCTGCCCTGGATTTTTGACTATGTAACCCTGTAACCCCCTGTGTGCAAAGAAAACAACAAGTGGGAGAATGTTGGGTATGTGTTATATTCTTTGCTCGAGTAGTAGTTTCTGAGCATATGCATTGGGAACATAGGGGGGTGCAGGGGGGCGGATTCCCCCGCGTGGGGTTCTGGGGGAAACGCCCCCAGATTTTTTTTTTGCCTTGGGAAACGTGACACCTACCTCGGGAAACATGTCATGTATTTAGGTGGTTTTTTAGGCACATGGTTTTTGCCGATGGTTTTCTATTTCCAGTTAAGAAATTAGGGTTTTGGACTAATCCAGGTCATTGGGTTAGGGCTTTTTATGCCACTGGCTCCTATATGTATATTGTATTGTAAACAATGTAACACAATGTATGAATATAATATATGCTGGTTTTCCTGGTTTGGGTTTCCAGGGGAAAAATCTCTGTGTAATGTTTGCATTTACCATTGTATCTTTTCTATTCTTTTTCAGAATATCTGTTTACAATAGACATTGTACAAGGTTAGAATTTACACATGATGCCTCTTGTTTTTCCTCTTGTATTCTTCTCGTCTAGCTAGACAATGTCTCGCAATATGTCCCATCTTGTCACAATGGTAGCATTGGTAAGATGATAAATCTCTTTCTTTTTTTTGTCCTTTCTTCCATAATCTCCTTGGTTGAGATTCTTTATGTATGAATTTTTTTTGGGGTTGAGACTCTTTATGAATTTATTTATGAAATTACGAATTCTTTATTCCTCCTTTAGTGTGAGTAGCTAGTGTTTGATCTTCATCTCTTGATAGTAAAGCTTCTTGATTAGCTACTCTTGATTCTTCTTGAATACATTCTTCCCAAAGACTGTCAAATTTTAGTTTCTCCTTTTGGCACAAATAGTTTGGATGAATGCATCCCGAGGTTTTGTGAGACCATTAAGGGCCATCATTACGAGTTCATCTTCGTCTATAGTATCTCCAATTTCTTCTAGTTGTTCTTTGAATTGTGATATTCTGGAGAAATATTTCTGGATTGCTTCTCCTTTCTGCATCCTTGTATTCTTGAGTTGAGTTCTTAGATTCGTTTTCCGATTTATGTTCTTTCTTCATATAGTCTGGTTAGCGAAGCAAACATTTATTTTGGAGTTTTATTTGAAGACACTTGAGGAATCAAGAGATCTTTTATAGAATCTGCAATGATTCTTTTAGCCCTGATTGTGTCCTTTTGGTGCTTTGCTTTATTTGCAACATCGTCGGGTTTTGATAGATCTTCTTTAAAGAATATTGCTAGGTCATTCTCTTCAGGAATGAGTCCAATCCTATACTTCCAGGCACATAATTTTTCCACACCTTCTAGATTGTCAACAAGCTTAGTGATTGCATACATCTTTTACCTGGAGCTAGGAAAATGACCAAAAAATGAAAATGCTCAATATTGAATTCTTAACTTACTAGGAGGTGTTCTTGGTTGAGGTGAGTATCCTGGTGTGGTTAGATTTCATAAAATCCAACTTTTATCCCTTCAAACTTGATCAACGGATTTCTGAACTCGTGCTTCTGCTTTTTTGTTACTTCTGGTTTTTTGGTACTTTTGGTTTTCTGGTACTTGGTGAAAACTAGGGTTTCACTTTCTGGGAGATCTAGCCACTGAAAAGGTGCACTGTGTTAAAATAATGTAACTGAAAAGAGTATTCTTATTATTATTGTTATTTTATTCATAGGATTAATCCACATTGTGGATTAATCATGTCGGTAATTGTATTAGGACCAAATCCCCTTTTGCGGATTGGTGAACAGAGAATTATAATAGGTAGAATAAGAAGCCGGCCCCAACAGTTAATTAAGATACCCAAAAATATAATAAAGGTGGGTTTACCCACCCAGATTGAGAAGTCGACCCTACTAGTGAAGAGACACTTCACACGTGCCAGAACTTGTATAAATATAAGAGGCTAGCGCCTCATTTGATCACAACTCACTTGCTCGGTTTGAGAGACAAGTTCTGATCTTCTATCGACAAAAGAGAGAGGGAGAAGAGTGGCACATATTTTGGAGAGGACTATATGTATTGGTTTGAGTTATCTCTTTAAATTGTATTGACAATTTATGATAAGGAAGTTTTTGCTAGGTTTTCTTCCCCTAGAGGGTGTCCCAGGATAAATGCCGTGTCTCTTGTGAATGTGTATTTCTCAGTGATCTTGTTCTTATGTTGCTCTAATCTATTGAAATGAAAAGAAATATAATAATGGAATAAACATTAACATGGGATCAGAGCCAACCTGAAGGAGGCATATTTTGCAAGAGAAAAATGTCACTATTGCAGTACTTGCAAATTAGGGTTTTTCAAAAGTGAATCTTTTCAGCTCCAAAACCACCTAGAAAGTTGCACCCTCCCCCAAGGATCATTTTGGCACTTAGAGTGCACCTTTTTAGTGGCTATATCTCCCAGAAAGTGAAACCCTAGTTTCAGAAAGTACCAGAAAACTAGAAAACCAGAGTACCAGAAGTACCAGAAGTACAAGAGTACCAGAAGTACTAGAAAACCAAAAGCACTAGTCCAAAAATCCACAGATCATATTTGAAGGGGTAAAAGTTGGATTTTCGAAAATCTGACTGCACCAGCTAACTCGCCTCAGCTCAGCGCACCTATCCCCTGGATCAGAATTTCAAAATTTGAAGTTTGAAAAATTAGGGTTTCCTCATAAAACCCTAAGTTGCAGTTTCAGAACCAGTTGCAGTTGCAGTTGTAGCCGTAAGACCAGTTTCAATCACCCTTGAAGTTTTCTTAAGAGTTGGTAATGATTACCACTGCTACTAGATGGAGCCACTACTTGCAAATGTCATCAGAGGTATGTAATCACATATGTTTAATGGTTAAACCCTAAAGAGTATTTGTAGGAGAAGGGATCTCTTGCCATAGATCCAGAAGGATCTCAAGATCCAACACATTCAGAGGAATGATGCAACCCAGGTGTGATTATTCTAATATGCATCCATTTGTTATGAAATTATCTTGATCAGTGTTGCATGTTGAAGCTATGATCAAATTATTAGAAGAATTAAAAGTTCATCATAGAGCTTATCCTCTAACCTAACCTTTTGTCAAGATAGCGTATTGTCTTAGTACAACATACAGGTTGAAGAAAGCACTCGTCACTTGAGTGAAGGAGACCTGGAAGAAAAACAAGCACTCACTCTTGAGGACAAGGCTCCAGGTTTGATTAATCAAGATTCAAAGGTACACATGACAAGTTGATGACTTTAGTTGAGATAGCAATCGTCGTAAAGTATTATACTTGATAGCATGTGAGAATATAGATGTAAATACTTTGCCCGATATGACTAACACCTCCTCTAGGAGAAACCTCGTGTGTTAATTCCAGATTGCCATGGAAGAATGCTTGGTCACAACACTATGAGAGTGTTGACCTCATTTTGTATTGTATTCCTTACCTTTAATCTTTGCTTCAGATAAATTATAAGTGACAGCTCTAAAGGAGCTACTGTGATGATTGTTTGTGCTATTGCTTTATATTATCAAAAGGATATTATTCTTTCTTGTTGTTTTGTTGACCTTGCTCCAGGTCACATGAGGAAGCTATAACGAAGGTTTCAGAAGGCAACGTGCTAAAGGAGAGATCATAAATGAAGCAATCATCAGTGGAAAAGAAGAAGGCGGGTCACTCAGAAGATGCCATGACCCACGCTATTGAAGAATCCATGTGAACTCTAGAAGATTAGCTCACATCAACTACAAGGCGCTACCATACATATGCAAAGCTGTCACAAGTTTACCGGAACTCAAGGTTGACCAAGAAGGAATATGCAATGGATGTGCACAAGGGAAGAACATCAAAAAATCATCTCCGAAGAGGGAAAACAAGACAGGAGTCCTAGAACTCATTCATTCAGATTTATGTGGCCCAATGCCATCATCCTCCATTAATGGGTATGTATACTATGTATCATTCATTAATGATTATTCTCGTAAAAGACCTAGATATATTTGAACTGTTCAACAAGATCAATGAATTCAAAGCCCTGATAAAAAACCTTTCTGTAAGGAAGATTAAGATACTCAGGTCAGATAATGGAGGAGAATATACCTCAAAAGAGTTCGTGAACTTCTGCAAAGATGTTGGGATCAAGATTCCCAACAAAACGATGTAGCTGAAAGGAAGAACAGAACCATGATGGAAGATGTGAAGATCAAGATCTTTCTACATGCTTATGGGCAGAAGCAGCAATGACAGTTGTTTATGTGCAGAACCGATTATCCCATAGTGCACTTGGGCTCAATACACCGGAAGAGATGTTCACTGGAAAGAAGCCAGAGGTAATACATTTCAAAATATTTGGCTATCCAGTATTTATTCATATACCGAAAGAGAAAGAAACAAGTTGGAAACATCTGGAAATAAGGGAATATTTGTGGGATACTGTGAGGTATCCAAGGCCTTCAGAATCTACATACCTGGTCACCGCCATATTGATATCAGCAGGGACGTGACCTTTGATTAAGAAACAACACTTAAGAAATCAAGAAGATGCCATCTTGAAGAAATGTATGAAGAGGAACCTGTAAATCCCAAGACTACAGAATCCGTGAGGGAAGTTCTCAGAGCTGTAGAACCTGTAAGGGAAGTCGTAACTTCCCCTGATGAGGAGACTCCTAAAGATTATGATATAACAAAAGTTCGAGAACCTCCTCAAATGAACTTCTCCCATAAAATAAAGCCTTCTTGGGCAAGAGAGATTATTCAAGATGGAGAGAAGTATGGTCTTCCAGAAGGAACCACGAGACAGGTGAAAAGACCAAAGCCATTCTCCAGTTACATGGATTTGATGTGCAATCTACTTGATGAAGAACCTACATGCTTTGAAGAGGCCATTCAAAAGAAGGAATGGAAAGATGCCATGACAGAGGAATACCAATCCATAATAAAGAATGATGCATGGAAAATAGTTCCCAGACCAAAAAGTAAGGATGGGGTATCATCAAAATGGCTCTTCAAAATAAAACATGTTGCTGATGGAAGTATTGAGAAATATAAAGCAAGATTTTCGCTCGTGGATTTTCCCAGAAGGAAGGCATTGACTATGAAGAGACATTCGCTCCTGTAGCTAGATACACTTCGATCATAACCATTATAGCTCTTGCAGCCAATATGAAATGGAAGCTGCACCAGATGGATGTGAAGACAACTTTCCTGAATGGTGTTATTGAAGAGGAAGTGTATATAGAGCAACCCCAAGGATTTGAGGTTGAAGACATGAAGTCTCATGTATACCGATTGAAGAAAGCCTTATACGGATTGAAGAAATCTCCTGGAGCTTGGTATGGCCGTATAGACAGCTTCTTGATGAGCTTAGGCTTTACCAAGGGTAAAGCAAACTCAAATCTCTACTTCAAAATTATGGATAATGAACCAGTAATATTACTACTGTATGTGGATTACTTATTCTTAACTGGAGAAGAAAAGCTCATCGCTGAATGTAAAAAGAGACTTGCCGTAGAATTTGAAATGAAAGACCTTGGTCTAATGCATTACTTCTTAGGCCTTGAGGTATGGCAGAGTCCAGAAATGATCTTCCTTAACCAAGGGAAGTACACAGTCGAAATCTTAAAGAGATTCGACATGCTAGAATGTAAGCCCATGAATACACCCATGGAAGCAAAGCTGAAGCTGCTGGTGGATACTTCGTTAGACTTGATAGATGCCACACTGTACAGACAGATTATTGGATCACTGATGTACTTGACGAAGACCAGACCAGACATTTGTTTTACAGTGAACACCTTGAGTCAGTTTCTGGTAGAGCCTGGATGTGTTCACCTAGTGGCTGCAAAACATGTGATGAGGTACCTTAAAGGTACAATGGATTATGGTCTCAGCTATGATGGAGATCATAACTTTACATTGAGTGGATATACTGATGCAGATTGGGTAGGAAGCATTGCTGATAGAAAAAACACTTCTGGATGTTGTTTCAGTTTGGGATCATCCATGATCTCGTGGTAGAGTAGGAAGCAATTCAGTACTTCTCTCAGCACAGTGGAAGCAGAGTACATTGCCGCATGTTCTGCTACCTGCAAAGCTATATGGCTTCAAAAGTTGTTGACTAGCCTATTTGACTTGGAGATGAGAGAAACCGTGATTCTATGTGACAACCATAGCTGCATAAAGATGACAGAGAAATCTGTATTCCATGACAGGTCGAAGCACATAGAGATTCACTATCATTTCATCCACGACATGGTACAAATAGGAGCCTTGAAGCTCCAGTACATTAGCACGGATGAACATGTTGCTGACGTGTTGACCAAATCTCTATCTCATGTAAAGTTTGAACACTTTCGAGATAAGCTTGTTATAGTCCGAAAGGACCCTCCCTGAAAGGGGGAGTATATATATTTATTCCTTGCTTCTGACCTCCCTGTTAGACGTAAAGCAAGATGAGTCATTGCTTTTGACCTCGCTGTTAGACGTAAAGCATGACGCTGTGTGTTCCTTGCTTCTGACCTCGCTGTTAGAAGTAAAGAAAGATGAGTCATTGCTTCTGACCTAACTGTTAGACATAAAGCATGACACTGTGTGTTCCTTGCTTTTGACCTCGCTGTTAGACGTAAATCAAGATGAGTCATTGCTTCTGACCTCGCTGTTAGACGTAAAGCATGACGCTGTGTGTTCCTTGCTTCTGACCTCGCTGTTAGACATAAGGCAAGATGATTCATTGCTTCTGACCTAGTTGTTAGACGTAAAGCAAGATGATTCCTCGCTTCTGACCTCGTTGTTAGATGTAAAGTGATATGTTGATGTGTTCCTTGCTTGTGACCTCTTTGTTAGACGTAAATTAAGATGATTCCTCACTTCTGACCTAGCTGTTAGACGTAAAGCGAGATGATGATGTGTTCCTTGCTTCTAACCTAGTTGTTAGACGTAAAGCAGATGATTCCTTGCTTCTGACCTTGTTGTTAGATGTAAAGAAAGATGTGACTGACAGTAAGCTACCAGCTTAACCGCTGTGATGTTGAGCCAATGTAGTACTGTGATGTGCCAGCCTAGTGCTGTGATGAGGTATCATTTTTACTGATACATTTTGATGCAGATGATGATGGCATTCTTTCGAGAACAATGATGATGCCGATGAAGAAAACTTCCTATGACTCGTAAATATGCTAGCCAATGTTTCAAGATGATATTGACGATACTGTCCCCTTGATGCCACTGATGATGCAGACCTCTCTCGCCTGATGCTATTGAAGAATACCCTTCTTGTTAAGGGGGAGTGTTAAAATAATGTAACTGCAAAGAGTATTCTTATTCTTATTGTTATTTTATTCATAGGATTAATCCCCATTGTGGATTAATCATGTCGGTAATTGTATTAGGACCAAATCCCCTTTTGTGGATTGGTCAACAGACAATTATAATAGGCAGAATAAGAAGTCGGCCCCAACAGTTAATTAAGAGACCCAGAAATATAGTAAAGATGGGTTTACCCACCCAGATTGAGAAGTCGGCCCTGCCAGTGAAGAGACACTTCACACGTGCCAAAACTTGTATAAATACAGGAGGCTAGCGCCTCATTTGATCACAACTCACTTGCTCAGTTTGAGAGACGAGTTCTGATCTGTTATTGGCAAAAGAGAGAGGGAGAACAATGGTGCATCTTTTGGAGAGGACTATCTGTATTGCTTTGAGTTATCTCTTGACATTGTATTGGCAATTTATGATAAGGAAGTTTTTGCTGGGTTTTTTTCTCCTAGAGGGTTTCCCAGGATAAATGATGTGTCTCTTGTAAATGTGTATTTCTAAGTGATCTTGTTCTTATGTTGTTGTTATCTATTGAAATGCAAAGAAATATAATAATGGCATAAACATTAACACACTGAGGATTCCAAAGTGTTCCTTGAGGTAGGGCACACTTTTCTAGATGTCTTTGGGGTTGAAATTCTTCTTCAATAAAAATTCCTATTTTGCATGTACGACAATAGTGACGTTTTTCTTCTTCTTGTGAAAGATTCTCTCATAAGATTAGCTCTGATACCATGTTAAGGTTTAAGCTATTATTAGGTTTCGTTTCAATTTACTAGATAACCATAACATAGATAGGATCACTGAGAAATGCACAATCACAAGAGACATAAAATTTATCCTGGGAAACCCTCATGGGGGAGAAAACCCAACAAAAACTTCATTAATATAGATAGCCAATACAATGCCAAGAGAGTAAACCAAATACTACAGAAATCCCTCTCCCAAGAATGCGCCTCTGTCTCTCTTCCTTCTTCTCCAATTGCAACTCCAAACTTGTGCTCTGATGAACAGGTGAGTGAGTGAACAAATGAGGCGCTAGCCGCTCTTATTTATACAATCTGGCAAGCGCTGAACTGAGCTGTCTTTTCACTATCAGGGCCGACTTCTCATTCTGGGTGGTTATAACCACTTTAATATATTCTGGGGTACGACTTCTCATTTAGCCTATTACAATTAAGGTTTGAATAATCTGCAAAAGGGGATTGATCTAATGAATAATACAACAATAATAAATAGAATACTCTTTGCATTTACAATATTTCAACAATACCAAGACATATGTGCAAATGGACAGTAACATTCATTTGAATTTAACCAACTAATCATAAAGAGAAGGAGAAAGAAGAAAGTGTGATGCACCTTATTCCGATGTTTGTCATCACTGCTCCAACTAGAGCTTGATCTCTGATCTCCTTAGCATTGTTTGACACCTGTAATGTAATGAACAAAAATACAAATAAATCCTACTATATTCTATAAGATTAGTCCAATCAAATCCATTTATAAGACAAACATATCTAAAGAGACATAGGTTAGAGGGAAATAGGCCAATCAATATATTAATGAAAACTCTTAAAGAAATACTTATAGACTGTGGATGCATTTGCAACAACTTCCCCATGTCCTCCTCGTCGAGCCCTTGCACAAATCTCCCAAAATCATAGGTTTTATATCCTAAATCTTTCTCCCAAGACCATATGTTTGATGCCTCAAATATCCACACCTTTCTCCATGGAAATCCCTCATTATATAGGATTTGGAGGCTTAACCACCATGGAGAGGATCACTTATCAGATCCACTAAAAAAGGACCTGTAAGATATTTAGGGAGAAAATGTCTCGTAAGGATTTTAGGGAGGAAATATCTCTCAAGAATTTTAAGGAGGAAATATTTCAACCGTCCATGAGATCCTCCACCTTCCCTAAAAAATAGGAAACCAAATGTGAGGTGGATTCTCACACTTAATTAATTTCTTTTTCATAAATATTAATAATAATTCATGTGCACTTGGTATTTTGTCCTTCATGTAATATATCGCTCCTCCACATTGACTAGGGATTGTGACATAGGTTATTCCATGGTGTCAAGGTGTATGAGACACTTATATGACACTTACAACACTTAGAGCGAGGTACCTAGGTGTGCAAATTTCATGTGTAACAATAGTATCCAACATGGCCTATGCATGTAAGAAAACTAACATGGATCTAGCCGCATTTTACTCTTCAATACTCCATTAGCCTTATTTCCAGCAAGGGAAATAATCAAATTTGGATTTCCTTGTTTTTGAAGCACCAACACCTAATTATCTGAGAGGAAAAAATGATCTAAACTTGTACAGAGGCATTATTCCTCCTCCCTTGACTTTCCAACGTCATTGTGAAGAAACCATTACTCTACAAAGGATCTCAATATCATCTTGAAGGAAAATTTTGTTGTTGTAGAGATCGTTCACAGGTATTTTAATCTGTACACAACTACGGATCCTCCTATTTCACTATGGCTTTGAGGATTTGCACAGTTTAGAAAGGTTTTTTTTCTCCTCTCGCAGGGCCAAAATATCCTGTTCGAGTATATACACCATCTACAACACCCCAAAAACTGTCATCGTTGAAGCAACATCTGCACTCTGAATTTAATGGTGAATCCCGTGACTGCTGAGAAAGGAGGCCCACAATGAACCACAACATGTCTATCTTGGATCAACTCGATGCGTGCTAGAGCTTGGCGACGTTGTGCTAGGTCGAGCACCGATACCTCTTGTAGGTACTAGCGACATGTGGACCGTGACAGTTCTTTTGTCCACTTCAAACATAATAAATCGATTTAGAAAGAAGAATTCGACCAAATACAATGTGAAGCATAGATTTAAATAGATCTCGAACCAATTTCTGTAGAACATGATTAAATATTTTGATTTCTCGCCAAGCGTGGAGAACAAAGGTTGCAGTCAGTGCATACGCAAGAGAACACAACCGGAGCAGAGAAAACGAAAACAGATACCCCACGTGCACACACAACCGCGAACAAAAAGAGTTTGAAGGGAAGCACAATATCTTTCTCAAACCCCAGATCATCCATTTTCTGGACCAGTTTACTACTGCTAATATTGTTATTATTGTGTGGCTACGACGACGATGAGGAAAGAGAGTACATTTGTACTTATGTGTGGTTTTGCATATGTTGTGTAGTATGACATGTATTTAATTTGGCAAGCGAATCAAGCACAACGCTCAAACACTCATGAAGGATAATGAGTATTGCAATTGGGAATTAAAAACGTGTAAAGAGAAAATTGTTGTTTGTTAATCTAGTTTTTTTGAAGAATTAAATTAATCATTGGATTATAACCCATTGAATTTGAACATTGAATTGTACAAAAGTGTCAAAACCTTTTCAAGTCAAAAGTTAATTGTGAATGATATCATCAAGAGGTCAAGTGAGTCATAAAATTCAAGTCTTTATAATCACACTTTAGGGTGCATGATTGATAATACCCGACACCCTAAGGTGACATCAAATCAAGCAAGTGTGATTTCAAAGAAACAAGTGTAAGAGAATGAATGCAAGCAAGCAAGAGAACAATAACAAATGGGTAAAGTAGGAAACCATTTATAAAACGTCTCTAAGGAAATCAAGGAATTACAAGCGTTCAGCCATGAATTGTAGAATCAAATTAAAACACTTGAGTGGACATTAATTCAAAAGAAAAACATAATTTATCACATGGTTGATATAATACAGTCAACAAATGATCTTATCCAAAAATTTGATGCAAGTTGTGACACAAAAAATCTAATAGAAAATTTTGATGCAACATGTGATACATAGGAGTTTATCCAAAAGATTGATGCAACATGTGATACAAATGAGCTTATCCAAAAGTTTGATGCAACATGTGATATAAATGAGATCATGCAAAATGTTGATGCAAATTGTGACAGACAAGGAATACTATAGATGATTGATGCTAATTGTGATACACAAAACTTGATGGGTGATACAAAAGAGATAAAATATATGTAATCTTCCATTCAATTGAAGGAGGAAATATTTATCAAAGATGAGTCCCAAGAAGAAGCACATAATGACACCAACAATAATAGAAAAAGTATATTCCAAGATATAAAAGAACAAATTCAAGATTCATAAGATGATCTTTTCAAGATGATTGTCAGACCTTGGGAAAATCGTTGTTCAACAAAGATTGACATGGCTTAAGATATGACAAAGGAAACAACTTTCGTATCCCTAATTACTCCAAACCAATTCAATTTGCGAGTGAAAGATTTCTTGAAGAAGTGAATAATCTTGGTAATAAATGCCAAAATTGTCACAAAGTTGGTCACATGGAGAATAATTGTTTTGATCTCCATCCTTGTCTTCATTGTGGGAAGACAAATCACGTATCTGAAAAGTGGCGAAATAAGAAAAAGGTTAAGAAAAAAATTCATTATGGATGGATAAATTCATGGAGATGGAATCAACAAACAAAGAAGCTGCATAAGTCGTACCATCTAGTCAAGACATAGGTAAAGCCATAGTTGCATGAATAAATGACAACAACAAAAATATTTCAAACAACTATTCCAAATGGTTTTGGGCATGATCTGGATCCAATTCTATATGTTCTATGAAATTAAAACACAAATCAAATATGGTACTCTCCATGCCTCAAGGGGGGGAGCACATTTATAAAAAAAATACTTTCCAACACCTTCGGGGGGAGTAAATTGTTCAAATCAAAATGGTTAGTGGTCAACAAAAACCACTACATTATTCAACTCAAAATGGTTAGTGGTCAACCAAACCACCACATTATTCAACTCAAAATGGTTAGTGGTCAACCAAAACCACCAAATGCAATTGAAGAATAGAAGAATCAAAAGCTCAACCTTGGATCCATTCAACTATCAATCATTGAAGAACAAATCAATCCAATGCTCAAGCTTGGAACCTTTAAACAAAATTCAACAAACTTTTCACCTTGCACTTGACATGGGGGAATATCAGATATCAATGCTGATAGTCAGGATTCAAGATTCAAAGTCCTATTTGTCATAAAAATCAATCAACATTTGGGAATTCTATCATAGCAATTGGTCTCCTTAAATCAATAAATTATTGGGATGCTAATCAACATAATGAGAATGTACATACATGGAAGTTGTTCACTTCCGAAGAATCTACTCTCTTTAGATGAACCATTTAGCATATAGATATTGGAGGTTTTTCAGGAATATCTTCATGGAAGCTCAATTCCAAAATTTTAGATTGAAGATTTAAAATGATACCAATTATTGTTTCCTTACTAGTACCATTATTCAGATTTGTTATTGACGGGGGGGGGAATGTTAGACTATGGGTCCTAGACATTCACAAAGTTCGAGACCACCTACTTATGAGTTGTAAGCCTTATCTATTGATGAGGTGTTGTCACAATCCATTGATGAGTTGTCAATGAGATATAGATCTAAAAGTGGTCCAATCCATGTACTGTAAATTCATATCATGAGATCAAGTGTGCAAACAGAATGACACAAATCCTTTTCCGCCAGTTCTCGTCTTGTCTTGCTTGTTCTCTATTTGTTAACATACTTAAAGAAACAATGTAAGACATTTATTCCCTCATAGAAATTCCTTTGTGTCTTAATGGTAGAACATAATCCTTAGAAAATATTAAGAACTTAGTCTTATGAAAAAGTTAAAGTTTGGCTAAGTGGAAAACATGTAGATATTTCCACTTAAAGAAACCTCTGTATTTATTTTTTCCTTTTGTATGTCACATTTGTCTCCTATGTAAAGTGAGATGTTTCACATTTCATTCCTTACATTCCACTCCACCCCCCCTTTCCACACTCCGTTATCACATATATGTGAAACAAGAGCACTAGGAGAAAGTCCTCACCTCCCCATTTCCATGCATTTCACCCTTTCACACTCTTGATCTGCATTCTCGATGCCTGCACATCCCTTGCAATTGCATGTGATCTCTACGTATTTTTCCATACTCCATAGCTCCACATCACTCTCAGAGGGAGAGAATGAAGCCCTGTTTTTTCAATAAAATCCTCCATCTCTTTCTACCTGCTTTGGCTGATAACACTATTTCTACTTCATTTAGAAGTAAGAGTATGAAAAATACTAATGAAATTTGTGGAGATGGTGATGATGGAGAATATACTAAAAATAAAAGAGGGAGAAAGAACATGCTACCCTTCTGTCACCCAAAAGAAAAAGGTTGTTGAAAAATATCAAGAGTATTGTCCAAGGGGATTATTAAGGACCAAGCCAATCTTATGGAAAATATGGAAACCATTAATGAATTTGTCAGGCTAGAAATGAATAACTCCACACATAGTCATTTTGCATTAAATGAGTGAAATATATATAAACATATGACCTTTCATTTCATCTTCTTAGAGGTTGGATGGCTGTTCCTATTCACCTATGACTCTTCATTTTCTCATAGATTAAATATTAACAACAATATTTACAGTGCCATAATCCCAAGGATTAGGTCACTGAAATCCCCCCCCTTAATCCAAAGGGGTGTTTGTAAGTCTAAGCATCTTTCAAAACTTTTCAAACTTTTATCTTAGAAGCGCTTTGGTGAATATGTCTGCAATTTGATCACTTGTGGAACAATGTATTATCTGAATGGTATTGGCCTCTACATGATGTGTAATGAAATGGTACATTTTGTTTATGTGCTTGGTTCGATCATGGAATCTATGATTTTTGGCCAATTTGATTGTAGAAGTGTTGTCAATCAAAAGTAGAGTAGCATTTGATTTTTTTTCCTGCAATTCATCTAATATCTTCCTGAGCCACACAATATCCTTTGTTTATTTTTCAACAACCACATATTCCACCTCCGTAGTGGAATATTATGTAACAAACTATTTGCATGATCTCCAAAATATAGTTGCTAATCCAAGACTCATGAGGTATTTTGAATTAGACTCTCCATTCTTTTTTATCCCCATCGAAGTTTGAATCTATATATCCAAATAGTATGAAATATTCTACTTTAGAGTGTTTGAGCCAAAAGTCTCAAGTTCATTTCAAGTACCTTGGAACTCTCTTTGCAATATACGAATGTCCTTCACAAGGTTT
The DNA here is from genome assembly GCA_009831015.1 of Picea engelmannii. Classification (NCBI taxonomy): domain Eukaryota; kingdom Viridiplantae; phylum Streptophyta; class Pinopsida; order Pinales; family Pinaceae; genus Picea; species Picea engelmannii. The sequence continues at coordinate 959,689 of ML786850.1, forward strand.
TTGCATGAACTTGGAAAGAATCCCAACTGCAAATGAAATATCTTGTTTGGTAGTAGTAAGGTAGATAAGACTACCCACAAGTTATCTCTATTTAGTTGCATCCTCAAATTCATTCCCTTCTTTTGATGTTAGCTTCATATTTTATTCCATTGGAGTAGAGAGAGGGTTACAATTATACATGCCAAATTTGTTCAACAGTTCTCCAATGTACCTCTTTTGGGAGATAAATATATGTTTTGGATTCTGAGTTACTTCAATACCAAAGTAGTAGTGGAGATGTCCCATGTTTGTCATCTCTAAACCCTTCTTCACTTATTTATTTATGGATGCAATATGTGCTTCATTGTCCATGTTATCAAAATATAATCTACATACACAACAAGACATACAATAGTTTTTCCAACTTTCTTGACAAACAAAGTTGCATCATTAAGATTAAAATGTTTGATGTTGATATTTGTTGACACTTGAATCCATCAGGACCGAAATGACAACCTCACGAGGATATGAATCCTCCTGCATTTTGTTAAAATAATAGGTGTGCTCGTTTTCACCATAGACAATATCAATATATTGTCACCCAACCATAGGCATAAGACCACCCCCAAGCACCTTAACCTTGACAGATAGAATAATTACAGAAGCAATCACTACAACCAATAGCCAACCAAGGTAGCATACCTCTCTCTAAAGCTAGCGCACTAAGCAGAGAAACAAAACCATAAGCCAAATACCAAGTTACTACTGTAACAAATGCAACTCTCCTCCAGTCATGCACATCACTAGTCCTTATGAGGCTGTGAGTGAGAGTGAGACTAAATGGCTCAAGTGCCCTCTATTTATAGTGCTCCAAGTCAACTAACTGGGCCAACTTCTCTTCCTAGAGGATAATACTTTAATATAAATTATTCTATTGAGACGACTCGTCTTCTAGGTTTCTTATTCATCTGTTAGGGTTTTTCTAGCTTCCCGAAATATTTTAATATCGTCAAAGGTTACACTTGGAGGTTAATACCTCTTGCAGATACCATAACATCAACACTCCCTCCTAGCCAGGGATGTATTAACGGTAATGGTATTGAGAAAAAATAAAACATTCTATTGGTAGCATCATCTAAGCCACACAAGCTATCTGACAATCATCTCCAACACTAGTGGTAGGCTCCATGGAAATCAAATACTGATACAATACCATCCAATAGAACACAACTGTTTCTATCCATAGTAATACACAACTACTTTCCAGTGGTACACAACCACTCCTAGTAGCACACAACTACTAACCAATGACACACAATCACTACTAGTTGATCACATCCACCACAACATCATATAGCTACTGTCTAGACATACAATATTCACAACAATCAAATCATATCATTTGATATCATCCTGCATCAACAATGTCATCAGTTGCATCGCCTCTAAGCCATACTAGCATGATGCGAATGCATCATATCTAAGATCTACTGGCGTGATCTGGAGTATCATCTACATCATCTCTAAGTTGTACTAGCATGAAATATCTAGCATGATGCCAATGCATCATATCTAAGATGTGTGCCATATCTAAGCTATACTCGCATGATGTAGATTAGTGCCTCTTTGTGTCACTCCTAAACTGTATGATAATCTCTAAGCAGTACTATCATGATCATATATAGCATGATGCCAATGCATCATATCTAAACTGTACTAGCATGATCATATCTAGCATGACATGATCCATCTACATCACCTCTAAGCTGTATGGTCATCTCTAAGTTGTACTAGCATGAACATATCTAGCATGATGCCAATACATCATATATAAGCTGTATGTCCACCTCTAAGTTGTACTAGCATGGCCATATCTAGCATGATGCGACTCACTGACGTCGTCTCTAAGATTTACTAGCATGAACATAACTAGCATGATGTCAATGCATCATATCTAAGCTATATGTCCACTTCTAAGTTGTACTAGCATGATGCACCTCAGGCCATTGTATCATCCACAAATCCAACCATCTGTATCATATATGAGTTGTACTAGCATGATCATATCTAGCATGATGCAATCATCATCTCTAAGTTTTATGACCATATCTAAGTTGTACTATCATGATAAAGATCCGCAACTCACTCACAACCAATGATACCACATATCAGAGCTCCCTCCCAACCGAGGAAGTCATCTCCTCCCTTTTAATGAAGGGAGTAGTCTCCATGAGCCTCAACTTGTCCCTCAATTATGCAAACTTTATCTTGGACAGAGGCTGAGACGAACAAAGTTCGCTCACACAAGAATAATCCAAAATACTTGGAATATAACAAAGTAATCCATATAGGACTGTAAACAATAAATGAATAATAAAATATAATGAGATAATGAGATGATTACAATTGAGAATGAGGGCCTG
>ML786850.1:962140-978025 GCA_009831015.1 Picea engelmannii
TTTATGTATATTTTATGTTCATAACATTGCCTTCCCCTTAAAAATGCTTTGTCCTCAAAGCATAATCACCGGAAGGCGTCCCTTTGAACTTTTGTTCTGGCACACGATGTCTTCTCAAATCTTCTGTGCTTGTAGTTGCGACTATCGACGAAACATGATGATATAACCTTCGAATTCCCAAACTAATGTGTTGCATCTTTTGGGGAGTGAATCCATCCCCTTTAAATTTTCTTAACATCTTCAATCTTTAATTTTTTGAAATATCACTTTATTCCTTTACTTTTAAATATTATTATTTAATATCATTTTTTTTTTCTTAATCTTAGATTGAAAGATCAACCCTTTTAAATATGATATAACTCAATATAATAATATAATATAAGGTTATATTATGATATAATTTTTGATGTGGGAGAACAATCACTTTTTATGTTTTTGTTGATGGTAAATTCTTAGTCAATATAGAACTCACGTGCATTAATACTATGTGTATAGTTATATAAGCTTAGTTTTTTTTTGTTATATAATTTCTTTAATTTTTATATTTTTTAAAACCTTGTGTTATCAATCCACATGATGCTTTATCATTTATGTGGTGTTTGATCGGTTAATTTTTCGGAAGGTCGCGACTATACGGATGCATCAGCTACTTCAATTATTAATTTTGTGAACTCGCAAATAAAACAGAGAAGTTCTCAGTGATGTGGGGATTCTTTATATAGTCTCCAAGACTCGGGTGGCGTGGCCGAATCGATGGCCGGTTACATAATACGCGAATTTCAGGCGCAGGGGCGCTGCAGGGTTTCCATCCTCCGACCTCCCGTCCATCCTGTGGGTTATGGGAATGTGCGAAGCTGTATGTGAGATAGTGAATGCAAATTGATCGGTAGTGAGTAGCAAGAGCTGGAGAACGAAAATTGAATTTAAGTCCCTTTAGTTCCTTCGATTTCTGTCGTGACCTTTCTCTTACCATCACAACCCTATCCACGGCGGCTATTTGGCAGCTTTTGGATGACGAACAGGCTTCGGTTGTGTACCTAAATGAAAATTCTTAACAACTGATTGTTGGTGGCCCGATCCAAGAAGACACAACTATAGCGAGTTATTTCCGTGGACGTCAGCCAGATCTTAGAGCGACGAATTCGACATTCGTATGGAGGCAACAATTAATATATCAAACCTTCTGTGCTAGCTGACAATACTTTTGGATATTCCCACGATGATAACAGTTGGATACTGTAAGGCGTGATCTTTAATGGTTTTATGTAAATGATGCAACTGATGTTATCTACAACGGCTCGATGACTTGTTAAGACAACGCCCAATAGACTCTTGAATTCCCAACAACTTGAATTGTTTACTCCCCGATGAAGGATGGATTCAAAGTTTATAATGGATCCGCTCAATGGAAGACAGATCACTCGTATTTTTTTTTTATGGTAAATGGCCAAGGGCCAGTAGTGGTCAAGGACCAAACAATTCAGAGAAACACTGAAAACTGTGTTTGTGGCCAAAATCCAATAGATACTTTGCCAAGGGCAACGAGATTTGACCAAAGATCTAGTAATGGAACAATCTTTTCTTAAACAACAATTTCTGGTTTTTTTTTTCATCAATTTAACCGTGAAATGATGATTGGATTTGCAGCGGAAAGTTTTTCAACAAACTTCTAAGTTTTATATGGCCAATGGCCTGAATTAGTCAAGGACTGAAGTTCTTACGAACTTGAAAATTTGAATGGCCAAAGGCCTAATCGGTGGTCAATGACCAGATTTCTCAGAGAAACTCTGAAACGATGGGGTTGGCCAAAAGCCAAATCAGACAAGATTTGATAAAGAGGGTGGCCAAAGGCCTGATTGGTGGTCAAAGACCAATTTTCTTAGAGAAACTCTGAAACGATGGAGTTGGCTAAAAGCCGGATCAGACAAGGTCTGATAAGGAAGTGGCCAAAGGCCGGGATCAGGAAAACAAAGCTCTGATACCAAATGAGACGAACAAAGTTCGCTCACACAAGAATAATCCAAAATACTTGGAATATAACAAAGTAATCCATATAGGACTGTAAACAATAAATGAATAATAAAATATAATGAGATAATGAGATGATTACAATTGAGAATGAGGGCCTGCTTATATACCCACGCAGGGGTGCCCTTTACCAATAGTCATGTCCTTTGAGACATGACCTTTCATTATTAATAATTATTATTTATTAACTATTATTATGTTATGAATATCTATTTATGTATATTTTATGTTCATAACAGAGGCTTAGTCAAAATATCTGTTGTCTTCTCATTAGTGGAGATATATTGGAGAACCACTTCTCCCCTATGGACTTTACCATGAAGAAAATAATACTTGATCTCAATGTGCTTCGACCTGTCATGGAACACTGGGTTCTCTAAGAGATTCACACATCTCTGGTTGTCACACTATATCACAGTCGAATCCAACACCCGATCAAACAATATAGAAACCAACTTACAGAGCCACACTGCTTTCATACAAGCATCACAAGCTGCAATATACTCTAGTTCTGAAGTGTTGAGTGCAATATACTTCTGTTTCCTTCTAGACCATGATATTATAGCAGATCACAAACTGAAACATATGTCAGAAGTACTATTTCTGTCATCTGCACTCCCTGCCCAATTTGAATCAGTAAATCCATGCATATATACTTCACTATTTGAGGAATATCTCAAACCATAGGTTATCATACCACAAAGATATCTCAAGATATGCTTTGCAGCTATCCAATGCTCATGTCTGGGTTCCACCTGGAACTGGCTCAACATGTTCACAAGAAAGAAAAATGTCTGGCTTGGTATTTACCAAATACATCAATGATCGAATCAACTGCCAGTATAGGGATGGGTTTACTGGATCATAATCAAATTCTCTCAACTTCCTCAGATGTGTTACTATGGGAGTTGCCATGAATTTGCAATCCATCATCCCAAACTTATGAAGGATCCTTAAAACATACTTCCCTTGTCCTAGGAAGACTTCACCACGCTTCTACCATACTTCTAGTCCCAAGTAGTAGTGCATAAGACCAAGATCCTTCATATCAAATTGTGAGGCTAGCTCCTTCTTACATCGAATAATGAGAGGCTTTGCACCTATGAGGAACAATTCATAAAAATATAACAGTAGAATCATAGGTGCATTATTTACAGCCTTGTAATAGAGGTTTGGATCGACATGAATCTTGGAAAATCCAAGTCTCGTCAAATAGCTATCAATATGTGTATACCAAGCTCTTGGAGATTGCTTGAGTCCATACACGACCTTCTTCAATCTGCATACATGGGTTTCTCTTGGATGTACCTCAAAACATTGAGGTTTATCTATATATACCTCTTCCTCAATTACTCCATTGAGAAAGGCGGTCTTTACATCCATCTGATGTAAATTCCAACCCATGGATGCTGCTAGATATATGATGGCTCTGATAGATGTATTTATGACGACTGGAGAAAATGTCTCATCATAAACTTCTCCTTCCTGCTGGGAGAAACCTCTAGTCAAAAATCTTGCCTTGTATTTATCTATACTCCCATCTACTGCATGGTTTATCTTATAAACCCACTTTGAAGTGAATACATACTTTTCTTCCGGTCTAGGAAAATTTTTCCATACATCATTTTTCATAATAGATTGATATTCTTCTATCCTTACCTCCTTCCATTCTTTCTGCTTGACTGCTTCCTCAAAGGTGGAAGGTTCTGTATTAACAAGACTTTTCATGAGTGTCACATAACTGGAGAAACCTTTTGGTTTCTTTCTTTGTCTGAAGGTGGCACTGGGATATTTATGATTTTCTTCTTCCTGCAAGGTGGATTCAAGCCATGATGCTCTCTTTCTAGTATTAAGTGCAATAATTGGTTCCACAGGTTCATGTGGTGGTTGTGGTTCTTCACTGGGGTGTTTTGGAGAACATGTGCTATCTTCTTTGGTGTCTTCATGTTCCTATTCTTTGTTGGAGTCTATGGAGTCTTCAATAGATTTCTTACATGAAATACTTTCATGAAAAGTTATGCCTCTGCTGATTTCAACCTTCCGCCGACTTGGAACATAGATTCTATATGATTTTGATGATTCACTATATCCAACGAATATGCCTTCTTTCCTGAAGGTTCCAACTTCTTTCTTTTATCTTTGGGAGCATGAATATAAACATGACATCCAAATATTCTCAAGTGTTCAACACTTAGCTTCTGTCTAGAGTCATGTTCTTCAATATGCGATGTCGAATTCTGTTTTGAAAGTAAAAAACTGTCATAGCTTCTTCTTCCCATAGGAACATAGATAAATTCTGGCCATTCATCATTGCCTTGACTGATTCTTCAATAGTTCTGTTCTTTCTTTCAACCACACCATTTTGTTGAGGATTGTGCGAAACAATGAGCTCCCTCCTAATCCCAGCTTCTTTACAAAAGGAAACAAGCTCCTTGGAGGTGTATTATCCTCCATTACCAGATATTATAATCTTGATCTTCTTATCTGTTAGATTCTCTACTTCAGCTTTGAATTCTTGGAATTTGCTAAGTACTTCATCCTTAGTCTTTAACATATACAACCATGTCTTTGTTCAGAAGTCATATATGAATGTCACATAGTAAAGAGAGCCTCCTAGAGATTTCACTGGCACATGACCACATACATATGAATGTATTAGGCATAATATATCTTTGGATCTATTCTCACTGCTTGGGAATGGTTTCTTAATATTCTTCCCAAGTGCACATTCTCTACAAACACCTTCATGCATAGATTGTAATTTTGGTATGCCTACAACCATCCGTTTTAGAGATGGAAAATCTTGATAATGAAGGTGAGCATACCTTCTATGCCATAATTACTAGGGTTGATTTCATCATGTACAAGAGATTGAATATTCTGACCTAGGAGTTTATACAATCTTCCTTCACAAATTCCAATGATTCCAACGTCTTCTATCTTTGAATATTTAGACCATATAAGAAATTTTCCATCTACAAAAGCTAATCTATCTCCTTTCTCTTCCAAACAAGAAATATATAATATATTCTTTTTCAAAGAAAGAATATATATGACATTACTGAGATGAATAGAGTTACTTGATTCCATCTTGATAGTAGCTTGTCCAATTCCCTTGATTGCATACGAGTTATTGTCTCCAAGCTCTACTTTATGAGGTGTTTCCTTTTCCATCATCCTTGAGAGATTTTTATGGTCACCTGTCATATTCCTTGAAGCTCCACTATCGATCAACGATATGTCATCTTCAATAGATCCAGTAAGAGCTGAGTAGTAGAAGAAATATGCTTCATCATGTTTGGCCTTCTTTGAAGGTTCTTCATCTTTGGCAGCTAATGCATGGTGTCTCTCTTTTCCTGCTTCAAAATCTGTTTCCATGATATTTCTTTTCACGATATCTGGAACTTTATTCTTAGCAAGGATGAGTTCAATCCTTGTCTTCCATGCTCCGAAGTTTGAATCCCCTTCTAACTTGTTTTTTGACTTGATAGAGTAAGTCATGTTTGCATTGAATTTGACCAAAAACTCAACCTCGACGCCTTGGAAAACTGAGAGTACCAGGAGGTGCACTAGGCTAAGGCGCACAAGAATATCCAGAAATTAGGTCAAGAACTTCACTTAAGGTGCCTCAACAATAGAGTTAGGATTTGTTTTCTATAGTAAAACTATGATTGCAACTAAAACGGGTGCTACAATGAAAAAATAATGTCCCAATCTACCTTCTAATGGTTAGACTGTCTGAAGATAGTGTGGGCCCATAACCTGTTAAAATAATAAGTGTGATCGTTTTCACCATAAACAATATCACTATATTGTCACCAAACCATATGCATAAGGCCACCCCCGAGCACCTTAACCATGACATATAAAATAATTATGGAAGCAATCAATAGAACCAATAGCCAACCAAGGTAGCGTACCTCTCTCCAAATTTAGTGCTCCAAGCAGAGGAACCAAACCATAAGCCAAAGACCAAGTCGATACTGCAAGAGTTACAACTCTCGTCCAGTGATGCACATCACTCGTCCTTATGAGGTTGTGAGTGAGAGTGAGACTAAATGAGCTCAAGCACCCTCTATTTATAGTGCTCCAAGTCAACTAATTGGGCCGACTTTTCTTCCTGGAGGATAATACTTTAATATACATTATTCTATTGATCCGACTTGTCTTCTAGGTTTCCTATTCATCCGTTAGGGTTTTTCTAGTTTCCTAGAATATTCTAATCTCGTCAAAGGTTACACGCAGAGGCTAATACCTCCCACAACTATTAAGTTTTGATATATTATTAGGTTTGTTTTCAATTTACTAGATAAAAGAGCACAGGTAGGATCACTGAGAGAAACAAAATCACAAGATACACAACATTTATCCTGGGAAAACCTCATGGGGGAGAAAAACCATCAAAATCTTCCTTAATATAGATAGCCAATACAATGCCAAGACAATAAACCAAAACACTAGAGAATATCCAACACTGAGAAATGTGCCTCTCTCTTCCTTCTTCTCCCAACTGCATTTACCAAACTTGCACACTTGATGAGCGAGTGAGTGAGTGAGATAATGAGGCACTAGCCTCCTTTATTTATACAAGCTGGCAGGCACTAGAAAGGTGTCTCTTCATTGGACATGTATGACTTCTCTTCTTAGTGGTTTAAACCACTTTAATTAGGCTTGGGGGACGAATTATTAATTTGTATAATACAATTATGATTTGACCAATCCAAAAAAGGGGATTTGGTGATCCGGAATCGGATCCAGAAGCCTGACAGGGCTTAAAAATGAAAGTGCTCAGAATCTGATGAATCTAGTACCATTGCGTCCGTCTCGTCTTCCTGATTCCAGTGGTATATTTACTTCGTCAAACAGGCTCCATATGCGAAAGATATTGCATTATGTTCGAAATCCCAATCAAGTAAAAAAGTCAAAGGTCAATTGGTCAAAAAGTCAATGCTGATGTCAGCATGACATCAACAAGATGACTGTGCAGGAGATGATGTGGCAGATTTTGGACATGTGGCAGAGACACAATGGGTCATGCAGCTGATGGTGGACCAACTGTCGATTGAAAGATGGCATGCAGTAGGAAAATGGGGTGGTGCCACGTGGCACCCCGTCATTGGTTACTATGTTTAGTAAAATGTTATGGAGCTCATGGGGTTGGACCCCGCGACTTGATTGTAAGGGAAAAGTCTTTGGTAAAGCCCCAACCACCAACGTGCCATGTGTGAAGCTTGTGTATGTAAGTCAAAATTTATTTATATAAAGTGAAAGTTTTAATATGGCGCAAAAAGGAGGGGGCTGGGGCTAAGCCCCAGCCCGTGGTCGCGTAACCCCCATACACCTGAGGGCGTGGGCATCACATGCGGGAGTTTGGGATAAGGGGGCCAACCCCTGGTCCTGCGCCACCATATAACCACCACCCAAATGAATCGGGGGCTATCCCTACATAATATGTGCGAGAGGTTATAACCACTGGCTCGTGGTCCTATGTATATGCCAAAGATCTAGGAGCTGGAGCGCGAGGAAGGGGCCAACGCATGGGCGCGTGGCCATATGGATCACCCATATGACCAAGTTTAAGGGGCGCGCGCCCAGGCCTAGGGGATTATCCCCTAAAATTAAACCAAAATGGGTTTTTATTATAAAGTTTTGGGATTTTTAATTAATATTATGCCTGATATTAATGGATTTTCTCCATTTTGGGGAGATATTGGGCATTTTTGGAGCCCAAATTTTGGGAGGAAGTTGGAGATGAGAAATCAACTTCAGATCTATATAAACCAGGCCTGTTTGAGGCCATGAGGTAGCAATAAGAGCAGAGTTATAATGAAGGGAAGCTAAGCCAAAGCCATTTTTATGCAGGGAAGATTTTGAGGAGCAGACGTTGTCGGGCCATTTCTAGGAGCTCCGAACGTCCGTTTTGCGTGCCGTTTTCTTTGAAGGGTTCTTGAGATATGGAAGAATATGACTAGATCAGTATTTTAGCCATTTGGCATTGCAATGATGTATTTTTGAGATTTTGAACAGAAATAAAGAAGCCTCCCCCACAAAGACAAAGGCCCGAAGACGTAGGCAAAGTTGTGTCGAACTCTGTTATCAATATGCGTGTTATGGTTTGATGTATATTATTTCATTTCAGATCTACATATATGTATATGGCTGTCATAATTCCTCTTCTTTCCTCATTCTTTCACTAAGTTTTCTCAAATGGTTAATTAACGTATGCAAAATCAAAACTCAACCATAGTCATTAAAAGATCCGACGGATCATTTGGTCAATTACAATGCATGACATGATAAATTCACAAAAGGGGATTGATATGATGAATAATAATTCAATAATAAATAGAATACTCTTTTCAGTTACAATATTTCAAAACTCCTCGTTAACAAGAAGGGTATTCTACAACATCATTAGGAGAGAGAGAGGGAAACAACATCAACGACATATGGAACACTGACTGACATATCTATAAATCATCATAAGTTTTTCTCATAATCAATATCATCATCCACAACGAGGAGCTGGAATGGCATCATAATCATCTGCATCAAAATGGATTAGTATAACACTAATACATCATCATCATCAATAACAATGCGAGGCTGATACAACATCACCAAAAACATCATCATAGCACGAAGGATGGAGCATCATCAACATCAACACAAAGATGGAAATCTTTAGCACGAAGCTGGCATCAAAACAACATCGGAACACAACTGGAAATATTCAGAATGAGGTTGGCATCACAACAACATCAACACGAAGTTTGAAATCTTCATCACAAGGCTGACATCACAACACTACTCCCCCTTTCGAGGGAGGTCCTTTCAGACTACACCAAGCTTGTCTCGAAAGTGCTCAAACTTTACACGATACAGAGGCTTGGTCAACACATCTGCAACCTATTCATCCGTGCCAACATAATGGAGCTTTATGGCTCCTCTCTGCACCATATCATGAATGTAATGATACCAGGTTTATATGTGTTTTGACTTGTCATGGAACACAAGGTTCTATGTCATTTTTATGTAACAACTTCTGAAGCCATATGGCTTCACAAATGGAGGAACATGCAACAATGTATTCCACTTCTGCCATGCTGAGAGCAATACTTTATTGCTTCCTACTATGCCATGAGATCATGGCTGACCCCAGACTGAAAAAACATCCTCAGGTGTTATTTCTCTCATAGACACTTCCAACCCAATATGAATCGGTATATCCAATCAGTCTAAAGTCACGATCTCCATTATAACTGAGACCAAAATCCAACATACCCTTAAGGTATCTCATCACATGTTTTGCAACAACAATGTGAACATGTCTGGGTTCTACCAGAAATTGACTCAAGTTGTTCACAACAAAACATATATTTGGCCTAGTGTTCATCAGATACATCAACGCTCCAATGATCTGTCTGTACAGTGTAGCATCAACCAACTCTGACGAAGTATCAACCATGAGCTTCAACTTTGTTTCCATGGGTGTATTCATGGATTTACACTCCAACATATCAAACCTCTTCAGTATTTCAACTGCATACTTCCCTTGGTTAAGGAATATATTCTCTTGGATTTGCCAGACCTCAAGACCTAGGAAATAGTGCATTAGGCCAAGGTCTTTCATCTCAAATTTTGCAGCGAGCTTCTTCTTACAATCAATGATGAGATTTTCTTCTCAAGTTAGAAATAATTCATCCACATACAACAACAATATAACATGCTCATCATTCATAACCTTGAATTAAAGGTTAGAGTCAACTTTACTCTTGGTAAAGCCCAAGCTCATTAGGAAACTTTCAATTCTTCCATACCAAGCTCTAGGAGCTTGCTTCAATCCATACATATCCTTCTTCAATCTGCATACATAAGTCTTTCTGTCTTCAACTTCAAACCTTTGGGGTTGTTCTATAAACACTTCTTCTTCAATGACACCATTCAAGAAGGTTGTTTTCACATCCATATGGTGTAATTTCCACTTCATATTAGTTGCAAGGGATATGATGGTTCTAGTTGAAGTGCATCGGGGTACATGAGCAAACGTCTCTTCATAATCAATGCCTTCCTTTTGATAAAAACCACGTGCTACAAATCTTTCTTTATATTTATCAATACTTCCATCAACAACATGTTTTATCTTTTATAGACATTTGGAAGATACCACATCTTTCCTCTTTGGTCTAGGAACTATTTCCCATACATCTTTCTCTATAATGGATTGGTATTCTTCTGTCATGACATCTTCCCATTCTTTCTTCTGAATGGATTCTTCAAAGCAAGTAGGATCCTTCTCTAAGAGATCACAGATCAAATCCATATGATGGTTCTAGTTGAAGTGCATCGGGCTACATGAGAAAACGTCTCTTCATAATCAATGCCTTCCTTTTGATAAAAACCACGTGCTACAAATCTTTCTTTATATTTATAAATACTTCCATCAACAACATGTTTTATCTTTTATAAACATTTGGAAGATACCACATCTTTCCTCTTCGGTCTAGGAACTATTTCCCATACATCTTTCTCTACAATGGATTGGTATTCTTCTGTCATGACATCTGCCCATTCTTTCTTCTGAATGGCTTCTTCAAAGCAAGTAGGATCCTTCTCTAAGAGATCATAGATCAAATCCATATGATGGTTCTAGTTGAAGTGCATCGGGCTACATGAGAAAACGTCTCTTCATAATCAATGCCTTCCTTTTGATAATAACCACGTGCTACAAATCTTTCTTTATATTTATCAATACTTCCATCAACAACATGTTTTATCTTTTATAGACATTTTGAAGATACCGCATATTTCCTCTTCGGTCTAGGAACTATTTCCCATACATCTTTCTCTATAATGGATTGGTATTCTTCTGTCATGACATCTGCCCATTCTTTCTTCTGAATGGCTTCTTCAAAGCAAGTAGGATCCTTCAAAGCAAGTAGGATCCTTCTCTAAGAGATCACAGATCAAATCCATATAACTGGAGAATGGATTGGGTTTCTTGACTTGTCTCATGGTTCCTTCGGGGGCAATATACTTCTCTCCATCTTGAATAAGTTCCCTTGCCTGTGCTGGCTTTCTCTTGTGGGAGATCGTCATATGGGGAGGTTCTTGAGATTCTATTTTTTCATGATCTTCTGGAATCTCCTCATCAGGGGAAGTTATGACTTCTCTCACTGGTTCTGCAACTCTAGGAGATACATGTTCTTCTTCATATACTTCTTCAAGCTGACATCTTCTTGATTTATTGAGTGTTGCATCTTCAAAAAAGGTTACATCTCTGCTGATCTCAATATGATGGTAACCCGGTATATAAATTCTAAAGGCCTTGGAGACCTCACAGTATCCAAAAAATATTCTCTTCTTCCTTGAAGGGTCCATCTTGGTTCTCTTCTCTTTCATAATGTGCACAAATACTGGACAACTAAATATTTTGAGATGGATTACTTTTGGCTTCTTATCGGAGAACATCTCTTCGGGGGTTTTGAACCCAAGTGCACTATGGGATAATATGTTCTGTACATACACTATTGTTCTTGCTGCTTCTTCCCATAAGTGAATTGGAAGATCTTGATCATGGATCATAGTCTTAACTGCTTCTATTATAGTTATGTTCTTTCTTTCCGCTACACCATTTTGTTGAGGATTGTAGGGAGTGGTGAGCTCCCTCTTTATCGCGACATCTTTAAAATTTTTTACAAACTCTTTCGAGGTGTATTCTCCTCCATTATCTGACTTGAGTATATTGATTTTTTTTCAGAGAGATTCTCTATCAAGCCTTTGAATTCCTTGAATTTACCAAACACCTCATCTTTTGATTTCAAAAAGTAAACCCGGGTTTTTCCAGAATGGTCATCAATAAAATATACATAGTATACATACACACTAATGGAGGTTGAAAAAATTAGGACACATACATCTGAGCGGATGAGCTCTAATACTCCTTCTGCTTTACTGTCGCTCTTCGAGAAAGGGTTCTTGATGTTCTTTCCTTGTGCAAATCCATTGCACACACCTTCATGGTCAACCTTAAATTCTGGTAGACCTGTGACTTCCTTGCTTACATATGGTAATGCCTTGTAGTTGATGTGAGCTAGTGTTATATGCAAAATTTCACATCGAATCTCAATGGAACGAGTCAAGGTTGCTTCTGAGTGACCTTTTAGCTTATACAAGCCACCTTCTTTTGTTCCCATAACAATTGCATCTTCTATGGTTTTTCCTTTGGGCCACATAAGAACTTATCCATCTATGAAAGAAACTCTGAATCCTTTCTTATATAAAGCTAAGATAGAAAGTAAGTTCTTTGTCAAACCTGGTACATATAGTACATCCTTCATCTTCATTGAGGTCGTTGAATCAAGTTTGTAATTTGACTCACCTACTCCTTTGATAGGGTACTGGTGATCATCTCCAAGTGTAACTTTATGGGGAAAGTTATTTTCTACAAGGAAAGAGAGAATGTATCTTTGACCTGTCATGTGCTTGGAATCACCCCTATCTATGAGCCCAGTGTCCTCACTAGGTGACACTGATCCTGAGAGGGAAAAGAGTAAGACATAGTCTTCAATATGTTCTTTTATCATCTTTGTGGGTGGCTCTTCATATTCAACTGTAAGGGCATGGTGCCTTATGTTTCTCTTATTGTATTCTTCTCTTATAGCTAGAAAATCCTTAGAAATATGTACCATCTTGTCACAATAGTAACATTGGTAGGATGAGAAATCTTTTTCTCTTCTTTGACCTTTCTGAAACTTTTGGAATCTCCTTGGAGGGTGAGATCTTTATGGATGAATTTGTTTAGGGAATGAGACCCCTTATGTTGATGATTTTAATTTTGGAAGTGATACCTCTTCCTTCCTCATTTAGTATGAAAAACTAGGGCTTGATCCTTATCTTTTGATAATACTGCTTCTCGGTTAGCTACTCTTTCTTCTTCTAGAATACATTCTTCCCACAAACTATCAAATTGTATTTCCTCCTTTCTAGCACAAATGGTTTGGATGAACACATCCCAAGGTATTGTGAGACCATTAAGAGATGTCATTATGAGTTCATTTTCATCTAGGGTATCATCAATTTCTTCTATCTGTTCCTTGAATTGTGATATTCTGGAGAAATATTCATGAACAATATCTCCTTTCTGCATCCTTGTTCTTTTGAGTTGAGTTATTACATTCATCTTCCGATTGATGTTGTTTCCTTCATACAATATGGTTAGGGAATCAAACATTTCTTATGGATTTTTCTTTGAATCCACTTGAGGAAGCAAGTGATCTTTAATAGAGTCTGCAATGATTCTTTTGGCCCTAACCATGTCCTTTTGGTGTTTTTCTTTAGCTGCAACATCGATAGGTTCTGGTACATATTCTTTAATAAATATTGCTAGGTCATTCTCTTCAAGAATGAGTGCAATCCTATACTTCCAGGCACAAAAATTATCCACACCTTCTAGCTTATCAATAAGCTTAGTGCTTGAAGACATCTTGACCTGGAGCTGGGAAAATGACCAAAAATCAAAATGCTCAGAATTTAAATATGAACTTACCAAGAGGTGCACTTAGCTAAGGCGAGTAGCCTGGTGCAATCGGATTTCAAAAAATCCAAAATTTTCCCCTTCAAACTAGGCTTGCAGAATTCTGGACTAGTATTTCTGGTACTCGTTCTGGTTTCCAGGTTTTCTGGTGCCAATGAAAACTATGGTTTCACTTTACGAGAGTTCTGTCCACTGAAAAAGTGCACAGAGGCTGCCAAAGAGTTCGCTAGGATAGGGCACAGTTCCTTGATGAGTTTTAGGCTGAAATTCCTCTTTAATGGAAAACCTTAATTTTCTTGTACGGTAACAATGACGTTTTTGCTTATCTAGTGAAACGAGCTCTCTTAAACTTAGCTCTGATACCATGTTAAGTTTTGAGCTATTATTAGGTTTATTTTCAATTTATTATATAACAATAGGATAGGTAGGATCACTGAGAGAAACATAATCACAATATACACAACATTTGTCCTGGGAAACCCTCATGGGGGAGAAAACCCAGTAAAAACTTCCTTAATATAGATATCCAATACAATGCCAAGACAATAAACCAAAACACTAGAGAATATCCAACAATGAGAAATGCATCTCTCTCTTTCTTCTTCTCCCAACTGCAGCTACCAAACTTGCGCACTTGATGAGTGAGTGAGTGAGTGAGATAATGAGGCAGTAGCCTCCTTTATTTATACTAGTTGGCAGGCACTAAAATGTGTCTCTTCACTGGGCAGGGCCAACTTCTCTTCTTAGTGGTTCAAACCAATTTAATTAGTCTCGGGGGCCGAATCTTATTTTTCATAATACAATTAGGGTTTGACCAATCCACAAAAGGGGATTTGGTCAATTACAATGCCAAACATGATCAATCCACAAAAGGGGATGGATCTGATGAATAATAACTCAATAATAAATATAATACTCTTCGTAGTTAAAATATTTCAACAACAACTAGTGTAACATCAACACATTTTTATAGAGGTGGTACTCCTCTTTGGCTTATGATATTCTTAATAAATTCATGATCAAGAAAAAATATAGCACCTTAGAACAATCTAATCTTTTATGCTCAAAGGAATATTAAAATGATGTAAAGTGAAAAGATTTATAAGAGAGCATTCCTCAGAAATGGACCAAGAATCTCACACATCACACATTGCAAAAAATAAACAAAATTTCCTCACATCCATCATAGTGAAAATAAAGATGAATGATCACATCAAAATAAAAGAAGATGGTCCAGACGCATAAGAGAACTTTTATAGAGTGAATGCTTGTATAGCTCAAAATAATATTAGATAGATCAATTTCAAATATTTTATACTTAAAACTTAGAGTTACAAAATTCATTAAAAAGTAATCATGAATTAGTTCTTTAGGATATTTCAAAAATAATTAAGTATGTTACAATGCTTTGAAATTTAAAGGCGTTTGTACAAGAAGATAGAACGTATAAGGAAGAAAGTGGGTAGATGTCGAACACCATAATTTGGAAATAAGACAAAGAGAAAGTTATCAACATTCGATTATACCTTTATATTTAAAGAAGAAGAATAACAGGAAGAAGACTGATAAAGAAAGAAACATGTGATCAACATGGACTTACTATGATGGTATCTCTCTCCTCTCATTTGCTTGCTGCCACTTCCTTTATACCCTTGCTGGTTGCGGTTTGATTATTGGTCACAACTACCTTTGCTAGAATTTCAGAAATCTTGGCGAATGAGTTGTTCAACCATTCTCGGATAAAGTCCCTTAATGGAGCAACAATTACCTCTTTTTTATCTTAACATCAAACAATTCCTTTTCAATTTCCGTAAGATCAATAGATAAATGTTGTAATGTATTTTCAATGTCTTCATTTTTATTTGTGTATTCGATAATTCAACTGTCAATGTCATCATGTGTAAATTCCATCATATTATAAAAATTTTCAGTAGATGTCCTTTTTAATTCTTCAATTTTTTCTTCGAAATGTTGTCGAGTCATGAGCATAGAATTTGAAAGATACTTAGGGTATGAGACTTCAGTGATAGTTCCAACGATATCCAAATCGATGATTTTTAAATATGCTTCATTTCCCCTTCTTGATAAGTTAGTAAATTGAGTTATCAGACCATTTAATACATTAATTATTTCCATCCGATATGATTTCAGTTGTTTGATGCATCTTAGAGAAGGTTGATTTTCTTGATTTCTTGTTTTCTCTATCATTTCCAAAACTCTCGTTGTAAACATTACAACTCCATTAGTGTAGAACCTGTTGGATCATGTTGTCATTGATGCCAATGGTTTGTCATTGATGCCAATGGTTTGATTACTTGGGA
>ML786850.1:984734-1002500 GCA_009831015.1 Picea engelmannii
ACTGGTTATAAATGACAACAATGGGTAATGAATAAATGTTGAATGCTAATTGATGAGTTTTTGTGCAAGAGGGCAGTTTTGGGAAAAAGAGCCCCACACTCATTCACCCCCCCTCTAAGTGTGGTAGGTGTGTCCAACAGAACCCTGCATCATTTTTCAAATTTGAGTTTAAATATTCCTTGGTATTTTGAATTCTTAAACAAAGAGAAGCAAAACTCTTTGCCATACCCCATAGTTATACAATTAATGGCATTCTTTTCTTAATATTTTGTTCAACGAAATGTTGGGTGGCAGTGATTAAAATAGAAATTCCTTTGACCCTTGAAGTTGGTTCTGGGTTTTCTTGAAGACCTTTTCCAAGATGAATAAAAACAATGGGATAATCCATAATAGGTGGAGGCATGAGGGTTGCCTCCAATTCTCTAATTTGTTCTTTCAACTGGGCATTCTCTTCTTCCATGTGTGCAATTGAAACATCAAGTGCGTCCCCTGTAACTCTATGAATAGATGATAATTTGGAAGGTAACATATTGCTACAGTGGGAAAACCCCCCTACGGACTACACTAGGGTTCTAAAGTGCAGGCATAGCTAACCGTCTAAACTCTCCTACTCTTAAACACTATCCCGAAAACACCCCATATTCATATATAGAGTACAAAGTATAAGGATTCGATAGTCTTACCTTGAACTCCACGTCCGGTGTCGATCCCAATGCGTTCGGTCGCTCCTCGACTGCAAATATCCTCCCAAGGATGAACTGCATTCACCAAAAGACAAACAATAAACTGCGAACAAGAATTCTATATATGGATTAATGGGTTAGATGTCATGACAAAATGTAAATCAATCATACAGATTAAACACATCATATGGTGGGATGACAAAAGTACTTCTTTATATTAATATCATAATGTCACTTACAAAACGAGATCGACGACTGCCCCTCGAACCCGGTCCTGGTCTCCTCTTCACCAAGCTCCAACTTCTTCCACGCATCCTTCTTCTCTCACACTTCTCTCTAGAGAATAGGCATAGGTTTATGGATAAGGAAAAAAGGGGTAAGAATGGGAAATTCTGGCTCAAACTCACAATGTGGCTGCAAATTCTCGGGGCAAGGGGGGATTAGGAAATGGGTAGAGTTTCATTACTTTCATGATTCTCCTTAGAATGGGACCCCGATATCTTCTTTTATATGCCAAAATATAATTATTCAGTTGGGTGATGGGCTATGGGCAGCCAATTGGTTAGGAAACTACCCAAAAGCCCATATTCCCTTGCAACTTTTTATGTTTTGTAACTTTTGTGGGTATACGCGGGCTGTAATGGTGCAGCTAGCATACGTACATGGGCAGTAGTGGTGCAACTAGCATACATACGTGGGAAGTAGTGGTGTAGGATGCGTACATCTTCAAAAATTTGGTTTTTAAGAAAATATATTCAGTATTGGCTTGGCAAAAATAGTAAGTAAGATGGCTTGCTGCTAGGTATGCATGTTTGGTGCAAATTAGGGTTATAACAGATGCCCCCTAATGTGTGAGGTCAGAAGAGAATATGATGGCTGAAATACATTACAAATATTTACCAACATACGAAGCGAGTGAGCCCGGGACCAGAGTTCGGGAGGTGCCATCTGCAAAATAAAATTGTCTCACCGAGGTGGGCATAGCCATGATTGGTATGAAATAAATCATGGCTGCCAATCAAATAAACTACAGATCCATGTCATATAACTATATAAAGTGTAGCCGCGAACAATACACAACGTATCTACATCTCAAAATCAAAATATATACATGAATGGTATCCATCTTCAAGAAGCTAACGACGCCTGATGGCTGGAGATGAGGTATTCAGAGCTCGAGCAACAACTTCAAGATATTCTAAAATCGGATAGGAGTGTAATGTGAGTGTACATATTCACTACCCAGAGGTCTTCGATAGCTCATCGGGGAATAGATAAGAGGATCTCGGTGATCAGGGAGAGAACTTTATTGATTTTGAACAAAGATTTTGTTTGGACTTTCGGGATGGCCGGGCATGAGGACAAGAGAAAAACTGCAAAAGGGATAGCTCAAGTTGGGTAAAAATTCCCTTGGACAATAGGACGATGTAATATGAGACTCAGTTAACATGACATTGGCATAAGTTCACGATGCAGGAGGAAACACAAACTCTCCATATGTTTGGAAGAATAACCAAATGGAGGAGGACACGACTCTATGTTACGAGAACATATCCCTAAGGTCATATTAAATCCCAGAGCTTGAAAAACAAACGAAAGGATGTGCTTTGTCCAAGGGTGACTCATTGTGCTTCCATACAAATAAAATACTTTTCCCATCCTCTTTTTGGGGTATATTTGATTTTTTTTGTCTTTTTCAATATTTTGAAAGTTTGAAAAAGAATAAAAGAATACTACGTTACAAAGGAGGAAAAAGTGTCGCAAACATACTATTTCCAAGCACAAGGGACACATTGATGCTTAGAGAAAGGAAACATGTGTAGGAAAAGAACATTCAGGAAAATTCCTCCATGGGTCAAGATGTCAAGACGCAGAGGCAAAGTGCTACAAGGATTGCGTATAAGGCATGCTTCAAAGGTTCAGTTTAGAGCCACATGGAGCCGACATTAGGCCAATATGTAGGAATGCAAATGCGATTAACATGACACAATGATAACATCCTTCAATGTAATTTTAAACGAGCCCAGAGAAGGTAAGCTCGCTGGTTTTTCATTTTTAGAGAGTCTGAAAAAGCTCAAAAGAAGACTCCACTGGGGTACCTTTTTGGAAGATAGTTTAGTTAGTTCAAAAAAGGGATAAATTAGCACCGAAAAGACGTCTATTCAAAACCATTTTAATGAGTGTGATAAAGACAAGATCACTCGACAACCTTTTCAATTTTAAGGAGTCTGAAAAGAGCTTAACTATGGATTGGATGCCTTTTTCTAGATTTAGTCTTCTTAGCCTGAAAAAGGTGAAATTTACTGAGGAGAAATCTCCCGGCAAGACGAATCTCCCGAGGTGTACCTTTTTCCTCCTTAATCTACATGCCGAAAAAAGGGGTAAACTCATGCCAGTAGATGTTTTTTTGAACCAATTAACGAGTGTGAAAGAACAAGGTCACTCAACGATCTTTTCAATTTTAAGGAGTCTAAAAAGAGCTTAACTATGGACTCTGTAATGTATGTTCTTCTGGACTGGTTTAACAAGTGTGAAGAAACAAGCTCACTCGACGATCTTTTCACTTTTAGGGAGTCTGAAAAGAGCTTAACTATGGACTCCGCGGGGGTTCCTTTTTCGTAAATTTATTTCCTCAGGCCCGAAAAAGGGTTAAACTTATATATGAGAATAATCTTCTAGCGAACCAAAGTTCCTAGAGTATACCTTTGTTCATACAATTGACAATTCAGACTGAAAAAGGGGTAAACTATCGTCGGACAGACATGCCTTCAAATTTTAGTTTGGCGAGTGTGAAGGGAAAAAAGATCGCTCAACAATGTTTTCATGTTTAGAGGGTCTGAAAAGGGATTAAAAAAAGACTAGTTTGTTTTGGGAGTTCTGAGGGTTAGGCCAAGAGTGACAATATATCAGAAATGCGAAGGCTCAAACTTGTAATCAACACAAGACTAAAACGACTCCTGAGACTATAGTCATTAGCGATGACATGGACACCAAAATTCAAATAGGATCTACCTAGGGAATCCATGTGAGGGTAGGCTCTACCACTAAATTATGACACTTCTAGAGAAGGAATGACGGTTCTGTGTCGCAATTCGGTGGGGTCGATCCTATGGTAAAGTGAAAAGACAACGAGGTGCAACAAGTGGAGGTGGAATCCTAACTTAAATGCAAAAAGTTGGAAAAAAATGACTTTCACCAAAGGACCATAAAAGTGCCCCAACTCCCAAATAGTTCTCCGAACCAAAAGTAAAGTGTATCATAATATCCAATGAGAAACTCAAGAACCATGTTACATGATTTTCAAGCTAGAAACAACGACAATGGTGGTCAAAAAATGACAAAAAGGGCCAAAAAATTCTATAAATAGAAGCTGGCAGCTCATTATCACCATTACAAATTGAGAATTGACCAAAAATCCAAAAACACTCGTTTGTAAAAGAAGTTGATTTTGGGAGCTTCAGTGGACGAAACAAACTTCCGCTTGGACCAAGTAAGTACAATCTAGTCCCTCTTGCATTCCCAATTTTCCTTTTGTCATTTATGTTTGTTTTGTGGAGGGGCGCACACATTTAAAAAGGTCGGCCCTAAGTGGACACGAGCTGTCCAATCATAGCTCACGTATGCACGTGGGTAGTGAAAATTCTGCCCGTGTACATACATGACTGTCCCAAATACAGGCTGCATACATCCTCAAACATATGAAAAAATTGAAAATGCATCATTTTACTCTCTTTTGTAGTTGTCATTTTGTAGGATTTGGAGAGAGGGAGAGCATGAAGACATTTATTCAATGGTTGAGGAAGACCCTGTTGTTGTTTCCACATTAAAACAATGCGGGTTGTGGAAATTCTTTCGGTGTCCACTCATGCGGGTACAACCCAAGCTGCTGAATTCCTTGGTGGATTACTGACACCCATATGTAGAGGATTTCATGCTTGTGGGACAATCGTTGATTCCAACAACTGAAGATATTTAATTTCTGATTAGCTTCACGAGGAGAGAGGAACCAGTCAACCTTTGTTCTTTTCCCTCTGGGTCTCACAACATTTCCGAGTTGATCGAACTACACTGTGAGGTCGGAACAGATAAAGTGGGTTCCTTGGTACCGATCCACAAAATCACCAGCCTATGACCGCAAGTGATAGTTTTACTTAATGGGCGGATCATTGGATCCGTGACTTTACATCAGGCCTCCCAGGCGCATATGCATTGCGAAGTACAGTTCTTAAATGCACGAATGTTCGATTGGAGTAAAACCATGCTAGAGTGCATGAAGAGACAACTCACAGAGTGGTGTGGGTGGAACAACAAGAACTTTAAGTTCGAGACTGTTCTTTGCTTCTTCTTCTTTGAGAGGGTACCCATTCTTAGTCCCCGAGAGATTATACGAGGGCATGTGGCATCCTTCCCAGAAGTGTGCAGGTGGGCTACTTTGTTGCCACGACAGGGGTGAGGGAGGACCATCGAGGCCTTCGATGATACATTTTTTGACTGGTGGTCTCGATAGATTCCAGCTATAAAGGACTACCCCTATGCCAGGATCAACTTCTCCAAAGATCTTTACATGCCCGTACCTCTCGGAGCAGACTGAGGAGAGTTAGGTACGTTTTGCTTTAATTTTTATTATATATATATATATATGTATATGTATATATATCATTTTTTATGTGTACCAGAGCACCTCACAACTATGTATATGTTATGTACAGATGTGGGACCAGTGCATCCAACTGATTTTTCACGGAGCAGGCACCGTCCACGACCAGAGGCAGCAACAACAGTGGCCAGACCAACAACAACAGTGGGTGCACCTCCATCCGGAGAGGCTGAGAGAGTTTTGAGATGAGTGGAGTGGAACTTGTCCGCACTCACTCGTACTGTGCCTATGGCGGAGATCGAGGATCTCCTGCCATCTATGCAACCTCGCATTGTTGGGGTGCCACAGACCTGGGTTTAGCTATTTCGACATTTGGAAAACATTGTAGTCCACTATGGCAGGGCCAACGGGCCTCGTGCTTAGCTTAGGGTGGACCATTTTTTGTGTCAGGGGCACTCTTTGTATATTTTTGAGGGCATAAGCCCCGTGTTATATACTAGACTCATTATTTTTTGAGGTGCTTGCACCCACCTTTGTACTCTGATACTTTCGATATATATATATATACATATTTTTATGTCTTATGGGTTACAATTATTTACAAATGTATTTACATGTGTATATGTGTGATTTTCTTTACCTGTGTGCAATATGACAATCTAATACTTGATTAGCTAGAGTATCTGTCATTTGATTCAATATCCTAGGAACATGGATACACGTAATTTAATCAAAACAACGTTCTACGAGACATACCTTAAGGAATCATCGATGTAGAGTAGGATCGTAAACACGATAAACCCCATTTAACTGGGACACAACCAATTGTGCATCTAGGTAGACCCGGAGGTAAGAGATACCATGCAACAAGGCGTCATGAAGCAACTCTATTACTGCAGTGTATTCGATGAAATTTTTTGTGGCGTCACCTAAACAGATACCTCCAGAAGATAACAACTTGCCTTGAAGTGTAAAAATCACCCAAGCTGCAGAAGCAAGCCTTCGAGTGTGTCGGCTAGCACCATCCACAAATCCAATGAACACTACCAATTCACTTAACATCTACCATAGTGAAAAGATGACATCAAAATGACACGTCCATAAAACTAAAAAGACAAAAACTAAAAAAATGTATAAGAACTATACATATGTACAAGAAGTCACCCAAGACGACCCATCTATGAGTAATACTTCTTGAGGGAGAGCCCATTTCTAGGCTTCACTAAAGATTTCCCTTCAAAGTCGACTAGATGATAGGCACCCTTCTTTAAAAATTCCTTCACGATGAAAGGTACGAACCACATGGGTTTGAATTTGCCTACCCCTATGGGATCCTTATCTTGGTCATAGACCAGGACAAGGTCGCCTTCGGAGAAAATATGAGGATGAACGAACTGAGCATACTGAAACTTGACTCTTTTCTTGTGAGCCTCGTTAGCCAAGGCTGCATCACGTTGTTGCTCATCGAGCTGCTCAAGATATAATAAGTGTTCCTCAAGCGATGAAGTGTCTGGCAATAACTGTACTACCAACTTAAGAGATGGGATCTGGAATTCTATAGGCAAGACTGCTTCCAACCCATAAACAAGTTGAAAGGGTGAGAAACCAGTGGAAGTATTTATAGACGTTCGATAGGCCCACAGGGCTGAGTATAACATCAAATGCCAATTTGACTTGGTCGAATTGATCATTCACTGTAGAATGGTCTTGAGCAATTTATTCACAGTTTCCACCTAACCATTCGCTTGTGGGTAATAAGGTGATGAGTGTTCTTGCCTCAACCCATGATTTGATGTTAATTCAAACATCATTTTGTTCTGAAAGTGACTTCCATGGTCAATGAAAATCTCTTTTGGGACGTTGAACCTTGATATTATCTGATTAAACAAGAAGAGAGATGATGTCTCTCCATCATCCTTGAACGTCGGCATAGATTCGATCCACTTGGTAAAGTAGTCTATTGCTACGATGATATAATGGTGCCCCCTAGCTGGGGGTGGTGGCATGTAGTATAATCAATCCCCCACTTAGTGAAGGGGCTAACTGTGATGATGAGAAACATGGGAGCAGGATGTGCCCTCATCTTCTATGAGAATATCTAACATGGGTGGCACTTTGACTGATTCACCACAATCTTTGATTAACGTCGGCCAATAGTAATCATCTAGTAGTATCTTTTGGGCTATTTCCAACCCAGACAAATGACCACCACATGCTCCAGTGTGGCAGTCGTTAAGAATGAGTTCTTCTTCTTCATGGGTGAGACATTGTCGAAGGATGCAATCTATACCTCGACAATATAAAGTGTCTTAGAGAATAATATAGTTTTTTTCTTGATGGTGTATATGTCGACACTCGTCATGAGAAGCAGAAGCGGGGCACTTTAAAGTCTAGAGATAGACTAGTATATTTCCATACCATGGATCCGAAGATGTGATCAAAAAAATATCTCCTTTAATAGGTGAATCTTCGGGTATAACATCACCTGACTCGACTGGAAGTTCTGAGATGAGTTCTGCAAAGACCAACGACTTTTTGGATTTCTCCGAAACAAAATCCAAGTCAAATTCCCGGAGGATAACTATCCATCTTCTGATGTTTCCGCCGATTACGCATCATGTCAACACATATTGGAATGGATTCACAATGAAAATGACGATGGTCTTGAGAAACATGATATAGTGATGGAACCATTAGAAAACATGTTCTCAACATGGGAGTAGTGGAGTTTTTTTCCAACCAGGCCTCGACTCAGGTAATAAATCACGTGCTCTTAAAGAAAATCGTCTTCTTGAACCAAGACCATGTCGATGGTCGACTCTACAACAGCCAAATACAATAAGAAATATTTATTATAATTGGGTGGACGAAGCAGAGGGGCAGATGCGAGGGCGTGTTTCAACGCTTCGAAAGAGTGTTGAGCAACTTCGTCCCAATGGAAAGGAACTCCCTTCTTTAGTAAAAACATGAACCCTTTTTTGATCTCGACATAGTTTGCGATGAAACGCCATAAAAAGTTTGCTTTTCCCTGTAAAATCTGAAGTTGAGGGAGTGTGCATGGGGGAGGCAATTGAACTATCGCCTCAACCTTTAAAGGATCGACCATGATCCCTATTTTTGAAACTATGAAACCTAACAGACGACCCGACGTCACACAAAAACTACATTTGTTTGGATTCAAGCGAATCCGGTAGTAGTGACATCGCTCAAAGATAAGTTGGAGGTGTGTGGGATGATCAACTCTCTTACGAGATCGTGACACTAAATCATCCAGGTAAGCCTCGACTACGTGTTTGAGATCTTGGAAATCAAAGGACATGGCTCGTTGAAAAGTGGCTCCAACATTCTTCAGGCCAAAAGGCATCTTGCGATAAGAAAATGTACCTCACAGACAGATAAAAGTTGTTTTATGTTGGTGCTCATGTTTGATCTGTATCTGATTGTATCCCAGGAAACCATCCATGAAATAAAATACCTCGTAGCCTACACATTCATCGACAATTTGGTCAATAAATGGAGTGGGGAAATTATCCTTTGGACATTTTTTCAAATCACGGAAGTTTGTACGTACTCGAATCATACCTTACTTTTTCTTGACTGGAATGAGATTCGACACCCATTGAGTCAATTGGTCGAGGTAGATGAAACCAACTTTGAGTAGTTTCTCTACTGCAGCCTTAATAACTGCTGCTTTTCGAGGATTAATCAAATGAAGCTTCTTCTGGACTGAATTGGCATCAGGGTAAGTCATGATTTCATGTTCAACGATTCTTGGATCAATGCTTGGCATTTCCTCGTAAGACCAGGCAAAAACATTACAAAATTCTTTAAATAAATCTGTATAGATTTGAATCTCCTAAGGGGAACAATCCGCTCCGATGAAGACATTCTCCACGATGCCAGGGGTTCTAGAGATATCAATAGGTATCATTTTAGCGATGGTTTCCATATTACCCTCGGCATAAACTGCGTGTGTAGCCAGAGGATTAATAGGACATGACCTATCTCCAGTCATAGTCAACACAAATTCTCTTGCCTCTATTCTTCCTAACTCTAGGAGAAAGTATAATATGTGATGGAGATCATCCCAGGGTCTGTCCGGACCAGTAAATGCCTCTAAAATTGCCTCGTTAGAGGGAAATACCAAGTCTAAGGAATCGGTAGTGGCAAGGGAACCTTGAGCCCAAGCAAGCTTGAGAACTGGATTTGACTCCGGTGTAAGAGTCCGATATGGGTCGGCTGAAGTTTGTTGGAATATAGAGTACGCAACTTCTGTCATGGACAAGGGCATGGACATGCCATGGTGGCCTGTCCCTTCCATCATGGCTGATGGGGAAGGAAGAATCCATGGATCATTAAAGTAAGTCATGTGGAATGACGACACTGGAAATATTTCAACCTTAGGCTGGTCGGGGACAACAAATATCATTTTGACATCATCGGAAGGAGGCGGGTAATCGAAAGTACCCATGAGAGGTGGGCACAAACCAACCCCCACATTGACGATGCCAAAATATGGGTTATCAATCATCAAGACCGTGGATGCTCCCGATGAAGGGTCAGGTCTGGAGAAAGATAATTGATCAATGGTCACGATTCGACCCTTGTGTGGAAACAACAAGACCCGAAAAAACGTGGTGACCACTGCATGCATGGAATATGTCCAAATCCTTCCTAACAAGAGGTTGTAGTTGAGAGGTGCATCGACCACTTCAACTTCGACGCACATGGTCTTCCCTCCTAACTGCACGGGGAAAGAAGGAATGATTCCATGTGGTCTGAAACAACGATCATCGAAAGCCGTGAGAAGAGTAGGTGAAGGAGACAGAATGGGTTGGCCAATGGCCTTCCAACACGCCAATGAAATCACGCATGTCGAGGTGCCTCATCAACCACCATGTGAAAAATATTTCAGGTAGACGATTTTGTGGGGTGAGCAACTACTATCTGAAATGCAATGTGGTATGGGAGACGAGGTTTCAAGTTGGTTGTATCAAGCATGATAGTTCCCATATTACATGTCTCGGCGGATCCTAAGGCGGCTAACAAAGCCTTTCACTGTGAAGGGTAGCTTTGAAGGAACTCCAAAGAAGACATCACGCAAGGGGTTTGTTACAAATTTTCCACTTCTCTTTATAAAATTGGGTCACTTCATAAAGCAACTTACACAATCACGTGGTCATTTGGTTACCGTTTATGCCTTTTTTTAAAAAGGGCATAATTCTCACATTGGAAGTCCATTTTCAGTGCCGTTTTTTTTTAAATCGCATAATTTTTCGAGATCTTTCCATCCAGATCATTAGTTTCTATTTTTAAATCCATATTTTATTCATATTTAATATGTATTCTACAAGTAATGTCTTTCTTACTAGCAACAACTACTTCCAATGGAAATCTCATATGGAAGATTTATTAAGAAGTAAAGGCTTGTACCAGATTACCTTGGGAAAGGAAAAAGAACCTACTGATGTTGATAAGAAAGCCAAGTGGGATAATAGGAATGACGAAGCACGAGGACTAATTGGAATGTCCATCTCTCCTGATTTAAGGTACCACCTTCAAGAAATTGATGATCCCGAAGAATCTCGGGACAAGATTGAATCTGTGTTTGGTAAACTCAATATTATTCAAGCACAAAAGTTAGAAAATCAAATACTGACCTTGATTCCAAGTGATTTTTCTTGCCTTGGATACTATTTATCTAAGTTTAAAACACTCAGAATTTTATGTGAAGAATGCAAGATAAAAATGGAGGAAGAGCATTGCATCTATATTATTCCTTCTAATCTAGGTAGTGCATATTCTGTGTTTGTATCTACCTTTTATGCCATCAGAGAGGCTCTAGGGAAAGCTTATGAAAAACCCACTCTTGAGTCCTTTTGTGCTTTTTTGATTAGAGAGGAAGATAAGCTTGTACAACTTGGAGTGATCAAGACTACAGGTAACTCCAACAAAGCCTTAGTTTCCCAACATAAAGATAAACCCAAGTATCCCAAGAAGCAACATCCTCGCTACAACAACACATAACATAAGGGTACCAAACCCGCTCAGACAACTTCAACTCCTAATGGTGACAAAGGAGAAAAATATAAAAATAAGAATACTAACCGACATTGCAACTTTTGTGATAAAGATGGTCATGATGAGTCCAAATGTTTCAAGAAGATGGAAGCTTTAGAAGGATCAATGAAGAAGCACAACATCAGTATTGATTCTACTTCTTCTTCTTCTTCTCATTGACATGCACTTTCTGCTTCTGGTTTCTCCTTCAATTCAAATTCTACTTCTACTTCTAATGAGTGGCTTATTGATTCCGGAACATCTTATCATATAGCTAAGGATAGAGCCATATTTTCCACTCTAAATGAATGTAACACCAAAAAAATATTTGTTGGTAATGATTGATCTCTTAGTGTTGAAGGATCTGGAACAATTCCAGTAGAAAATGGTCATTTCAATATTGTATTATCTGTTCCAAGTCTTTCTTGTAACCTTATATCAATATATAAATCACTCATTCAGGTGAAGGTAAAACCGTAGAGTTTTCACCTCACCAAGTTGTAATCAAGTATCTAAAATATCCTAAGCATGTTCTTGCAACTGGAATTGCTCATGATATTACTAGGTTGTACAAATTTGACAACTTTGGGTCATCATTTTTTCATCAGTTTTTGTTGCTCATAGCGATGACTTGAGAAAAATTTGGCATGAGTGGTATGGTCATCTAAACTATCACTCATTGCAACAACTATGTAATCAAAATATGGTGACTGGTCTTCCTCTTGTTTCATGCAGATATTGTGTTTGTGCCGGTTGTGTTCTCGGCAAACATCATCAGGACAATTTTGAAAAACGTGCCTCTTGGCATGCCTTGGGTCCTTTGCAACTTGTTCACAGTGATTTGTGTGGTCCACTTTCTTCTCCTTCATTTTCTGGGTGCAATTATTTCTTAACTTTCATTGATGACTTTTCCAGACGTACTTGGGTTTACTTCTTAAAACTTAAGATCGAAGTTTTTGGCCTACAAGGCCCTTGTAGAGAAGCAATTTGGACATCAAATTCAAAGGTTAAGAATAGATAATGGAGGCGAATATGTGAACAATAATTTTACAAGTTACTGCACTACACAGAGAATACAAATGCAACACACTGTTCCATATACACCACAACAAAATGGTGTTGCCGAGAGAAATAACCGCACATTAAAAGAAATGGCTAATTGTATGATCCAATCTAAGGGATTAAGTCTAAAGTATTGGGCGGAAGCCATTAACTGTGAAAATTACATAGTAAATCACTCTCCCACAAAGGATCTTAAAAATATAACACCGGAAGAAGCTTGGACTAAAATTAAACTAGTTGTAAGTCACTTCTGTGTATTTGGCAGTATAGCATGGGCTCACATTCCTGAAGAGAAAAGGAAAGCATTGCAGCCTAAAAGTGAGAAGTGTATATTTGTTGGTTATTCTGAAGATGTCAAAGGTTACAGACTTCTTCAATCACATTGTAATGAAATTATTATTAGAAGAGATGTTAAATTTGATGAAAATCTCTTCGCCTGCGAGCCTAATTCGACATTTGTTCCTTCTTTGGCCTGCGAGCCCAATTCAACGGTTGTGCCTTCTTCGACATGCGAGCCATATTCGACGTTTGTGCCTTCTTCTGATCTGGTTTGTTCTTCAGATGATGAAAGTGAGGATGAAAATCCACCTCCGCCTGCTCACCCTCCTCCAGATAAGTCCTTTGAACCTAAACCAACACCAGTTCCACCGCTTCCTAGATGGGTCCATTCAACACGAGAAGTAGTTGGTGCTCTTGTCGGTGATCCTTCAGATCAACATCAAACACGTTCATAGTTCTAGCGAGCCTCTTCTCTTTTGGATCAAGTTTCAGAGACTCCTGGTCCAGAAACATTTGCAGAAGCTTCAGGTAATCCAGATTGGGATATAGCAATGAATGAAGAGTATCGTTCTTTAATGGAAAACGATACTTGGGATCTTGTACCTCTTCCAAAAAGAAGAAAACTTGTCAGATGTAAATGGGTCTAAAGAACTAAGTATGCATCAGATGGAAGTGTTGAAAGACACAAGGCTTGGTTAGTTTCTAAAGGATTTTCTCAAGTTGAAGGAATTGATTATAATGAAACCTTTTCCCTTGTAGCCAAAATGAATTCCATCCGCCTTGATCTTGCCCTTGCCGCCTCACATAAATGGGAGGTCCATCAGATGGATGTAAGTTTGCCTTCTTGCATGGCAATTTGAAAGAAGAAATCTACATGGAACAACCTCCTAGCTATGTCCAGAATTACTCTAGCCTTATTTGTCACCTCAAGAAATCTCTTTATGGTCTCAAGTAAGCTCCCCAAGCTTGGTATGCCAAAATGGACAACTTTCTCATTGCCACTGGATTCTCTAGATGTCACTCTGATCCTAATGTATATACCAAGAAAGTAGGAAGCCATCTCATAATCCTTGTGCTTTATGTTGATGACCTTATCCTTACTAGTAGTGACCCAAAACTTTTAAACCATGTGAAAACCAACTTTAAGAAGAAATTTGAAATGACCGACTTAGGCTTTTTGCACTATTTCCTTGGCCTCCACATTTTGCAAACCAATGAAGGAATTTTTCTTTCCCAGTCTAAGTATGCTGGTGACATTCTTCATTGCTTTCACAGGGATGATTTTAAACCAACCCCTTCTCCCTTCCAGTCTGGAGTCAAGCTTACTTCCACTTGTACTTCTCCTGAAGTTGATGCCACCATGTATGATCAGTTAGTTGGTAGCCTCTTATATTTGACTCATACTCATCCTGAAATTTCCTTTGTTGTTGGTCTTGTTGCTCGGTATATGCAAACACCCCATGAAATCCATTAGAAAGTAGCTAAAAGGACACTTCACTATGTACGTGGTACAGTTAAGTTCGGGATACACTACAGTTCAGGGGGGACTCCTTTATTGGTTGGTTTCACTGATTCAGAATGGGTTGGTGACCTTGATGATCATAAGTCTACTGCATGTTATGTTTTCAGCCTTGGTTCAGGACCTGTCACTTGGGCCTGTAAGAAAGAACAGGCTATTGCACTTTCTTCAGCAAAAGCAGAGTACCGAGCAGTGGTAAGTGAGTGTCAAGAAGCCTTGTGGCTTCGACATATCCTTTCAGAGTTTGGATTTCAGCAGCAGCATCCGACCAACCTTTGGTGCGACAATCAGAGTGCCATCAAGCTCACCAAAGACCCAATTCAATATCAACGTAGCAAACACATCGAGCTACACATGCACTTCATCAGAAAGGTCATTCATCATCAAGTTATTGAAGTGCTCTTTTTCCCTACAGAAGATCAAGTTGAAGACATTTTCACAAAGTCTCTTACATAAGCAAAGTTTTACAAACTTCGATCTATGTTGGGAGTTCAGGAAGTTTTCATTAAGGGGGGATAGGCTCTAATGCCTCCTTCCTTCTCCTATTGTGTCACTATTGTAAATCCTTGAATCCTATCCCAAGTTGTTCTTAAGGGGGGATGCTAGGATATTTAGACACTTAGGAGTTATTTAAGATCTACTTGGTCTATTGTGTCGTTAGGTAAAAGTGTGTTTTCTAGTGTGTTTCTTTAGTATGCATTAGTATGCATTTGTAGTTAGGAAATCCGACAGTCACGATATGTTCCTGACATAGAGTGATCCGACGGTTCATACTCTCCTCGATCTTAATGGCCATTGATCCGTGGCTTAACACCTGATTGGTCCATGATCTCTATTTAAAGAGCATGGAGGGTCATTTTCCGATGATCGATTGTGAGAAACTCTCTTGTAAAATCTCTCTGTAATCATTTTCTTTGCATTAATAAACTTCTCCAAGTGGCCGCGTTGGCTGGGGCCGTGGACGTTTCCCCGTAGGGGTTTTACTACGTGAAAACATCGGTGTGTTGATCTTTGATCTGGTTATGTGAGTGGTTACTAAAGGTGCTCGTCCTCTGTTGGAATACCTGTGTTTTAAAACACCTTTGTCTACTCAAAGTTGGCCAACAATTCTGTGCCAGCATTGTATCTCATAGGTAATTGAAAATGGTTTAAGAAAACCATTCCCAATTCACCAAAAGTAGAGTATCTTGAGTGCTCGAGCTCGATGTACAATTTCGCGGAACTCCCGATAAGAGTGTTTTGAAACAGATGCAACTGAACGGACTTGTCCCTTAAATAATTGGACGAGCACCATAGATGAAATGTGGTCACATGATCACCTGGATCTTCATTAGGATTGGCATCGAACTTTGGTTCCGAGGGAAACTCGGTCAGCATGGCAGACCAACGTGGATCGTGATAGATCGGGTTATTCAATAATCTTGACAAGTCTTGCAAATGCAAAATTGCGAGAAATGATAGCTTAGGTTGTTGAGTATGTACAAGATGTCATTCAATAATCCATAACTTTTGAGCTATTCTGCATATTTTTCTTTTGAATATCCTTTCTTAGTGTGACAATCTCTGCTTCCAGGTTTCCAATGATCCAGTCCTTTCCTTCTAGCTGTTCTTTGAGTGCTTCTTCAATTCTTTTATCTTCTTCTATTTGAACCTTCTATTTTGTGATCATTTGTTCTAGTTCTTGAGTGTCTTTTTTCTTATCTAGTTCTGCTTGTAGTTTCTTGTTTTTATTCTTTTCTCTTTTGATAACTTCTATGGAACTCATTAATTCTTCTCGGAAGTCAACTTCTGCCTCTTCAATTTCTTCTTCATATGCTTCTTCATATTCTTCTTCAAAGTCTTCTTTATCAGAGTCTTCTACTTCCATGAATAGAACTCTCCCTGTTTCACTGACACTGACTTCATCTTCATCTGATGATGAGATGTCTTCTTTGGTGCAATTTTTTTTCTTGAAAACTTTCTTTGTAGTTCTTTTACCTTTATATGTTTGTCTTCCTTTTGAGTAACCTTCATCATTTATCTTTTTCTTATGAGGAAATTTGTTAGCAAAATGGCCAATACCATCACAATTAAAACAAATTAAAGGAAGCTTACCTCTATACCTACCATTGGTTCCCTTGTTCAGTCTTTTGACGAAGTTGGCCACTTCTTCATCATCTTATGAGATGTCACTGCTACTGCTATATTCTTCTTGTTCCTTTTTCTTTTGCTTTGATCTTTTGGATGCTTTGAAGGTTGCTTCTTTTACATCTGGATTTTTCTGTTTAGTTCTCATCTCAAATGCTATGAAGATTCCATGCAGTTCGTCCATGCTTATTGAGTTTAGATTTGATCTTTCTTCTAGTTCTGATATCTTAGGGTTGAATCGCATAGGAAGAGATCTTAGTACCTTTTGAACAATTACAGATTCTTCGATTTCTTCTCCCAATCCTATGATTGCATTCACTTTTTCATCGACTCATAAGAAGTAGGCTGCGATATCTTCATCTTCCTTCATTTTTAGTTGTTCAAACTGACCTCTGTAAGTTTGAAGCTTTGCTGCTTTGACTTTTGAATCTCCTTCATAAATATTTCGAAGCTTGTCCCAAATCTCTTTAGCAGATTTACAATGTGCAACTTTGGTGAATACCGTATCATTGAGACCATTCAAAAGTGCATTTATGGCTTTGGAATTATTCTCACCGAGTTTTACTGCTTTGTCATCTGTTGGTGGAACTGTTGGTCCTATGTATCCATCTACAATTGATTGCCAAACTTGAAATCCCTGTGCCTATATATATGCCTTCATCCTTATGCTCCAAAAAGAATACGTTTGTCCATCAAACTATGGTATTCAATTTTTATATGAGTTGGTACTCTCCATGATCTACCTTTCAGTGGTTAAACTGATTTCTGAAGGAACCTGCTCTGATACCAATTGTTGGATTACTGAGAGGGGGGGTGAATCAGTAATAGTGTAATTATAATCTTTTTTCTTCAAATGTTATATCAATGTAGAATTATTATCCAATAATGAGCAGTAAGAAATAAAAAATCACACACATACACAATACACTAGTGTTTTACGTGGAAACCCAAATCGGGAGAAAACCACATAATGCTTTTTCTTATATGTCTTGAAAAATTACATTCATTGGAAGCACCAACTTCCTTTGTTTTCCAGCTGCAACTGGAAGGAGGCTCCAACCCCCTAGTTTCTCAGGCCACAACCTGAGGGAAGCTCCAACTCCCCAATTCTCTGGCTACAACTAGAAGGAGGCTACAACCCCCAATGTTCTCCGGCTACAACCACCTGTCCTTGCCTCGTCCTGCCACCCTGAAGTAGAAGTAGAATGATGGAACCACTGTCACACTATCACTATGAGATATACCGCTGTAAACCTGTACCAATAAATCCGAACCAAGCATCAACCATGCATCAATCTGTACCTCAACCTGTAATCAACCTGTACCATAAACAAGTGCATCAACCATGCACCAACCTGTAATCAACCTGTACCATAAACAAGTGCATCCAACCATGTACCAAGTATGTACCAATCATGTTTCAACTACTCATCAACTAT
>ML786850.1:1020091-1039630 GCA_009831015.1 Picea engelmannii
AAATGCATTCAATCTGGTCATCAAAATGAATCTAAAGCTATCTACAGGAAAACAAAGTACTTTCCTAACTACTGGTACCAGGAGCTCCTTCTGTTCTAACTGTAATCTAACTGTTCTAAGCAGGCAAGGTAACTACTGTCTAACAAAGCAAAGTGCATGCTAATTCTGAGTTATGTTCGAAGTGAAAATGAAAAGCCAAACAATACCTCGTTCGTACTCTTAAACCCTACAGACATCAATCATGTGTTTAATACTCAACAACGTCAAAGATAATAGTGCGCTGTAATGATTCAGTTGAGGAATAAATAAACACGATTCTAAAACTTTAAACTGTCGTGTAAGCAAACACTAACACACTACAATGAACTGAAGCTATGATAAACTAAAGCTAAATCTATGAACGTTAAGCTACCTTGTATGCAAGTTCTAAAACCTTGAAATGAACTAAAGCTATGACAGCATAAAACTAAATCTATTGACAGAATAAAGCAACAAATTGCACCGGTTTGGCGGGCCCAACCAAACGGCACAAACACTGTTAGTAATAACCAGAGTCGCCTAGATCATTCTATGCAAACATCGTATAATCATTAACTCCAAGAAGAATGCTTCAAATCGTATATCGGTCGAATACCATAACGCAACAGTGGTTTATATTCAAAAACATAGGTTCACGGCATAACATAGTCCAGCATAATCTAACAACAATAACAACAACAACCCGTTCTCAGGAGTGATCCCGGGTTTTATATCCAAATCCTTCTGTTTGTAACAGTCTAAAACAAAGGTACGTAAAACAAACGGATCCCCGATCCGAGAATAGTCTTGGAATCAAGTTCTTAAAATGTATTTCACATCTTCGTGACACATAGTGTCACGAAGTGTGAACGATGAAGAATAATCGATCCAGGTTTATCATTATGCCTTCGAGCACTCTGTGGCGATGACTCCAGCTGTCCTGCGAATCTTTCTATCTCTCATTCGAACCATAACACACAGATCTCGAACGGCTCCATTGGTACCTCCACGGGTGCGAGTTCGTACCTGGTACCGGCATCCTATTCCAAAAATAGAAGTGGTACCTAACCCAAACGATATTAGTTCCAATACCAATTTAAAGCATTAAAGTGCATAAAAATAGCTTGAAATGCAAAGATACCTTAGGTAACCCCTTTGAATGGTTGGGAGATGTCAGTTATGTCAAAACGAGGCCAAAAGGGTGGTACTGGTATATAAATGGAGGTCTGTGGTATATAATATAGGCAAAGAACATGATCAAAACCAGGGACCAACAGTTCACTTGCCTCTTCGAGGGGGAAACCTCCAACATAGTAGAGCTCTATTACAATAATATCCAAGACAAAAGTTCTCATACCCTTGAATCCTATTTATACTAAATATGTATATCAAAAGAACCATCTAGAGGAAGATCCTTCCAGAAGTGGAAGCTTCTATTAGGTCTTCTTACATTGGACTTATTCTTCCTTTTTGCCATGCCTTATTAATATATATCTTTATTACATGGAAATATATTATTCTGCCTACGTGAGGGGTTAGGTCCCTAACATTTCCCCCCCCTTAAAAACAACCTTGTCCTCAAGGCTTGAGATGGGGAAATTGTTGTAGAATGGTAGCTGGTTCCCAAGTGACATATGCCAGAGTTGTATCTTTCCACTGGAATAACACTTCCTTGATGGTTTGATGA
The DNA here is from genome assembly GCA_009831015.1 of Picea engelmannii. Classification (NCBI taxonomy): domain Eukaryota; kingdom Viridiplantae; phylum Streptophyta; class Pinopsida; order Pinales; family Pinaceae; genus Picea; species Picea engelmannii. The sequence continues at coordinate 1,021,797 of ML786850.1, forward strand.
TGCATACAACGCTCACGTTGGTTGAAAACTGCTTGTGGCTGTAGCCAAATGGAGCCTTCTTCATCCAACTCGGGAAGGGTGGTTTGGGTTTGGCACTTAGTTCCAATCACCTTATTTAAGCAAGAAACATGAAAAACAAGATGGAGCTTAGAATGATTGGGAAAAGATAAATGATAGGCCACTTGTCCCACACGCTTGAGAACTGTATACAAACCATAAAATTTGGGTGCCAATTTCTGACACTGGTCATCCTTGAGGGAATTTTTCTTGTAAGATTGTAGCCAAAGAAACACCTGATCCCCTTCTATAAATTGACGTCCAGAGTGACCTTGATCTACTTGTTGCTTCATGCGATTCTAGGCCATGACCAAATTCTCTTTGAGGGTACAAAGAATAGCCTCTTGAATTGTAAGCATTTGGTCAACCGCGTGGACCTTCAAGACACCTGGAAAATATGAGAGAAATGAAGGTGGATTTTGTCCATATACCACTTCAAAAGGAGTCATGAAGGTAGTTGTATGGTACAAAGTGTTGTACCACCATTCATCTAGTGGTAACCATTGGGCCCACTTAAGCTGCCTTTCCGATGCAAAACAACTCAAATATGTTTCCAAACATTTGGTGACAAATTCAATTTGGCCATCAGTGTTACAGGAGAATCCCCCTGTGGACAAGTGGATTTCCTCTGGGATGATAGACCCCTAACTCCAAGACAAAAAGTTCTATTATGGACACTGACATTCCTTTATCATAAAGATAAACTATCAAAGAAGAAGAGGAAAGAAAGGAAAGTACCTTTTTATTGACGTTTGTCCTTGATCACTCCGGGATGATCTTGATCTCCAAGTTCAATTGAAGGTCCTGTGGTACAATGAGAAACAACAAAAATAATTCCTACTCTACTATGATTAGCTTTATACTGAATATATGAAAGAAACAAGTTCATATACATAAAATTTAAAGGAAATAGGCCAAGCATGAATTTATATTAATGAGATCAAAGTGTTGCTTACAAACATGGATGTAGTGCAACAACTTCACCAAGCTCCCTTTGTCGAGACCCCTCAAATAATCCACACACAAAATGTTGATGCTTCAATGATATCTCCCTTATGAGATCATAAATTAGATTCTTTACAATGTCTCTCCACCCTGTCAATACCACTCACGAGATCATAAGTTTGGTATCTCCAATCTCTATCATGTCATGTACCTTTCACCATGAGAAGACCTCCTTATATAAGCTTTGAGAGGCCCAACCACTAGAGAGATATTTTGGATAAGTTGAGGATTCCTCTCCTTCAGTTGTGGATCTTCCCTAAGATCATGCCTTGACCTCTGATTCAAATCCAACCACCTTCAGAGATTGAGGGGATTCTTCCCTGATTTCCTCCAACAAACCAAATTTCGCCCATAAAAGGCCAGAGCTGCCTCAAAAGGGGCACAAAGCATTGGAACGCTCCCCCAAAAGAAGGTACATAATGCTAGTACTCCTTGACAGTATGTAGGGGAGCGCTCTCTTGCAAATTTGACTTTTGAGTGGCTTTTCCAGTGGAAAAAGGCTTGTACTCCTTGTCAATTTATTTCTCCTCTTCAAAAGTAGAATTTGAGGTGTCTTAAGTGTCCTTATGATGTCATTAGAGAGACCACACAAGAAATATAACAATGTGATGTTTGTGACAGTTGCGACAATTGCGACACTTGTAACGATGACACTAGCCATCATTACAATGAGTGATTTTGAGGTGTAACAATCAGTCTGGGGATGATAAGATGTGCTGAGATGCAATTGGGTGCCTTGTAGCTTAAACAATTCTTGCCAAAAATTGCTGGTGAAAGTTGGGTCGCGATCAGAAAAAATAGAATACGACATGCCCTGAAGCTTGAAGACCTGATCCATGAAAAGTTGAGCCAAAATGGATGCTGTAAATGGGTGTTGAAGAGCACATAAATGAGCATACTTGGAAAGATTACCAAATACCACCATAATGCCTGATTTATTTCTCGATTTAGGTAATCCGACAATAAAATCCATAGAGATATCTCTACAAACTGTAGGTGGAATCAGAAGCGGTTGGAGTGTGCCTGGAGATTTGACTGTTTTTCCCTTGTTGCATTGACACACATCACATTCAACCACATAATTACAAACGTCCTGTTTCATATTATCCCCAAAAAAATAATGTTTGACCCGGTCATAGGTTTTGGTAAACCCACAGTGCCCAACTGTGGGTGTAGCATGAAGCTCAAAAAGTATCATGGATTTAAGCTTTGAATGTTTACTTAAAAACAAATGGCATTTGTATCGAAGCTCCTCATTGAGCCAAGATTACCTTGGGGAAACTGGAGAATTGGACTGCAATTTTTGTATAAGATGCGAACTTTTGGGATCGTGTAGCCATTCTTGGTGAACAACTTGGAGCCAATCTGGGACAATGAAGGAGAGAGAAAAAATGGACCCTTCATATTCATATTTTTGAGAAAGTGCATCAACAACTACATTGTCTTTCCCTTTCTTGTAAATGATCTCATAATCATATCTGAAGAGCTTAGTTGGCCATTTTTGTTTCTCGGGGGAGGAAAGTTGTTGTTCGATAAAATACTTAAGGATTTGATGACCTGTCTTAATTTGAAAGTGTTTCCCCAATTTATAAGGGCACCAAAGATCAATGACATGCAAAATAACCAACATTTCCTTTTCATAGATTGATTTGCCCAAATTTCTCTCGGACAGTTGTTTGCTAGTAAAGGCCAAAGGGTGACCCTCTTGCATAAGGACACCACGAATTCCTTTCCTGGAAGCATCACATTCTAGGACAAAGGTCTTTGTGAAATCAAGAAGGGCCAGGACTGGAGTGGTGCACATGGCCATCTTCAAGGTTTGAAAAGAATGAGCAGTTGCTGGAGTCCAAATGAAATAATTATTTTTAAGGAGTGTAGTGAGAGGTGCTGCAGTATTTCCATAATTCTTAACAAACTTGCGATAATAACCTATTAAACCCATAAATCTTAGCAAACTTTTGAGAGTCTTTGGGTGAGGCCAATATTGTATAGCTTCAATCTTTTTATGATCCACCCTAACGTTGGCCTTGCCCACAAGATGAACCAAGTACTCTACTTTCGAGGCACCAAAATCAAATATAGATTGTTTGAGGAAAATTTGGTGTTGAGAGAGTAGATGGAGAACTCGATCCACATGAGCAAGATGGTCTATCTATGTTTTTATATAGATGAGGATATCATCAAAGAAGACTAACACAAAATAATGGAGAAAATGATGGGAGACATGATTCATGAGGCTTTGGAAAGTGGAGGGAGCATTACACAAGCCAAAGGGAATGACCAAAAAATCATAGTGGCCCTCATGATTTCTAAAGGTAGTCTTAGGAATGTCTTCCTCTTTCATTCGGATCTGGTGGTAGCCCGAACGAAGATCAAGTTTAGTAAATAACTGGGCGCCACTCAATTCATCCAAGAGGTCATCAATGACAAGAATGGGAAATTTGTCTTTAATGGTGAGTTTGTTGAGGGCACAGAAGTCAGGACACATGTGCCAAGAACCTTATTTCTTAAGGACCATGACCAAAAGAGAATATTAGGGGCTCATAATAGGTTGGATAACACCTGCGTTTAGTAGTTCTTGAGCCATTTTCTCAATTTCATTTTTTTTGGAAAAGGGGTGACGAAAGGGACATATATTAGGAGGAAGGATTCCTGGGACAAGTGGAATGGAATGATCATGAACACCACGGGAAGGATGGAGTCTCTGGGGAGTGGAAAAAACCACTTTATGTTTAGAGAGGATGGATTGAAGGTCCGACGAAAAAGATGGTGTCTCAGTGGCTTGGATGGCATGGAGTTGGGCAATAATTTTAGAATGACCTTTTTTGAGCAGCTTTTCCATGCGATGGGAACTAATGATCTCCGGGGAACCGATGATGATGCCTTGGAACTTATATTGTTGGCCCTCCTAGACGAATTGCATGGTTAATTCCTTAAAATACATGAGAATGGGACCCAAATCCCTTAGCCATTCTGCACCCAACACAATGTCACAATCGCCCATGTCAATAGCAAACATATGATATTTCATATGGTAGTCACCAATTTGGAGGCACACATTTTCACAATGCCCTCCAAATTTCATGGACCCACCATTGACAATCATGTTTTGGAAATTATTGACTACACGTATATAGAAATGAGTTTCTTGGGCAATGCAGTGATGAATAAAATTATGGGTTCTTCGACTATCAACAAGAATGATGACCTTCCTATGCTTGATGTAACCAATTAGCTTGAGGGTTTGGGAAGCAGAGAAGCCAGTGAGAGCATTAGGGAAATGACCGGTTCTACTTTGGGAACGTCTGAGGGAGGGGTTATGTATGTGGGTTCAGGTGACATAGACAGAAGGGGAGCCTCAACATCCTCTTCTGAAACATGCTCCAATATGGCCATAAAAAGATCTTGTTCCTTACACTTGTGTCTCGAAAAATATTTGTCTGTTTTGTTTTTGTTTCCATCCCAAGGGTTATGTATTCAAGGGTTATACAGACAAGGGTTTTCCCTGTGCTATAGCTCAATGATATATATATGGGGTCCAACAGTAGTACTTAACCCAATATATCAGGACACCAACTAAGGAGGCTAGACCGTTCCCTTAGCCATACTACCCGACTACCCAGGTACAAGAGAGTATCTTCCCGAGTGTTGTTCTTAGTGATACTATAACAGTCAGGCGACCGGTCGGTTTATCTATGGAGGGATTAAGGAGATATAGGACGATCTGTATACAGGTGTTGTCTGATGCACTACCACTCAAAGGGGTACCAACAAAGGTTACAAGGGTGGCCAACAAATGTGCACTTAAGTACCACTTGTATTTCCTGCGTGTATGAATCCCCGACTGCGGGTTTATGTGCGTAACGAAAGATATCTGTAGGTTAAATACGTCAGAATACGTCTCTACCCTGAAAAAAATTAACCCACAATTTTCTGTCGAGGAATGTGCTTTGATACCACTTGTAATATTCCAGATATAAAAAATTATGCATAACATAAATAAATAGCTAGAGATGGCAGATGAACAACAATATAATCATAACAACACCACAATAATACAAAAATGATACCAAAATAACACCAGAAAGATAACTTTGATTACTGAGAGCAATTTTCACTTGCTTCTTTGAGGGGGAAACCTCTAGCAGAGCAGAACTCTATACTAAATATGTCTATCAAAAGAACCATCTAGAGGAATATCCTTCTAGAAGCAGAAGATTCTATTAGGTCTTCTTACATTGGAATTAGTCTTCCTTATTGCTAGGCCTTATTAATATTGACCTTTATTACATGGAAATATATTATTCTACCTACGTGAGGGGTTAGGTCCCTAACATTGCAACTGCAACTAGGGTTTTTGATTTTGTAGCTACACCAAACACTAATCCAACTCTTTCGGCACCTTAAGTTAAGTGTTGGACCTAATTTCTGGATATTCTAGTGCACCCTAGCCTAGTGCACCCTCTGGTGCCCGCAATCAACAAAAACATTAATTTTGAGTTTTTGGTCAAAGTTAAAGTCAAAGTCAAAGGTTGACTACAAGGATGATTTTAGGGGCTAAATTTCTCTCATGGGGTAATTTTCCAATTTTTTTTGGAAAAAAAGATTTGCCATTGTAAAAATGATTTGCCCAAATTCTATAGGATAAAATTATTTTACTTCAAAAATCGCCAAAATTTTATACAAACTATATAAAATCGTTAGAAATTTGAATATTTTTACAAAAATATATCCAAACATTTTATAGTTGAAATATGAAATATTAGTAATATTCGCCAAGGTTTCCACACTTTAAAATAAATTTCCATCCTTAAAATCATCCCTGGTTGACTAGTCAAATTTAAAGGTTGACTTTTGGTTAAAATTGATATTTGTGGTCAAAGTTGAAATTTTAGGGTTTCTAGCTTGTTCTAATCATTGAATCATTTTGATTCATTTTCTAACCTCTTCTTGTCAATATGGTGTCTAGTTTCAAATTAGAAGACAAGTTGAACAATGCTGCAAATTTAAAAGGTATGCACATGTATATGCTTTTCATGTTATATCACCCAACAAAAGCATGAGTTTTTTTGTAGGGAATGTATAACAAGAGACCCTGTCCAAGCAATGATCTTGGATTCAATACATTCAGAGGAATAAGCAGTGAAGACTCCAAGTTTTATCATTTAAAATTGATATGTATCTAACTATTATGGCATTATTATGATCTTATGCTGCATCTTGATATATTGAAGTTATGATTATTATACTAACCCCTTAATAGTAGAGATAAAATTGTTGATATCCTCTCTAGGAGATACTCTTTCTCTTATGTAAATGCTTATTGTTTACAAGATGATGTTGATATCATTTAGGATATGTTCTTGGTTACTGACTTAGATTCAAGGCAAGATACATTCCATGGAGGATACCGGGGATATTTTTTAGTTCTTGTTTCTTGTTCCAGGTAGGTCATAAGATATACATAAGAGAAAGAGTTAGACTTAGAGGGATTCAATGATAAAGAAGAAGCCGACATAGTTTCGTGTCACTTTGTAGAATGCAAAGGGGCATGCAACAAACAAAAGCATGGATTCTCTCAGATAGAGGGAGTTGATTTCAGAGTTTGAGATGAAATATCTTGACCGGATTGGAAGCGTGGCTGGCACTAGATGAGATATTCAATGAGGAGAGTGAAGAGGTTTATCATCATGAACAAGAATTCCATCGACACACCTATGACGATACATCTGAGGAAGTTGTGTGACAAGATATGAACTTTCTTTGTAGAGAGCACCTTGTGCCAGTATATAGTTGAACCATGATCGTATTATTGGGTTTCATCACAACATGCAGGTAACTCTGTTGTACAAATATATATGATTGATATCCGATGATAAAGTACGACTAGTGGGCTATACAATTTTTGGATTGGAAGTGTAGAAGATAGATCTAGCACCTGGGGGGATACTCAGCTTGGGATTGAGAAAGATTTCCAGACAAGCAGGGAAGAAGATATCTATAGCACTCAGTCACATATCATATCCAATGATGCAAGATATGAAGTAGGGTGGATTTTTAAAGGATCTTGCAGGACTTCATCATAAACATGGTGCAGGAAGGAGTAGTGAGGCTCCATTGGTTATCCATAGATGAGTAGATAACTGAAATTTTCACTAAGCCTCTGTTTGGGACAAGCTTGGCAGGAATGAAAATGTTTCCCTAGGGGAGTATTGATGATTGCAACATCGTATCGATATTCAAATATTGACCAGATGAACTTGATCATGTGGGAATAGGCCCAGATGTAATATTTGACAGACTGAAGATTCAAATTGTTGCTATATCTCCTATGTGTGAATTGCATTAGGCCTTGAAAATATCACGAGTAGGTGAGTAGTTAAATCATGAGTAGGTGAGTATCTCCAATAAGCATCAGGATGAATTTATATCCACAAGAACTGGACTACAAACTATGGGATATAGGGAACATCTACATTTGGAGTAAATGTTCCCCAATGTAGTCTTCGACGAATTGAAGACTCGAGGTGCTTGAGGTGAAATTCCATGTGTCCAATAACATCAAGCTGAATTCATTCACGGATTGATCCTATGAGAGGATCACCATGAGGTGTTTTTGATTCTGATGTGGTCATAATTCTTTTCATGGGACAAGAACGACACGAGGTGATAGACACATTTGTCCAATAGGATCGAGCTAAAAGCATTCATAGAGTGATCCTATGAGAGGATCAACTATGAGGTGAATGTGGCTCCGATGAGGTCATGATTCTTGTTATGGGACAATAATTATTAGAGGTGCTAGACACATGGTTGTGGATATGGATCATCAATATAGCTAAATGAGGCTCATGGATATTGTGATATTTTCTATGGCAGAAGACTACCAAGAACACGTATGATGGTATATATTTGATGATTGCTACCAGATGATGTTGATAGTAATGATGATTCTTATGATGATACTCATGACATGGATGTAGCCATGGGTGAGCACATCATGTGGGTGTCACCCATGACGATGATGGTGACAAACAATACGAGGTGTAGCTCTAGTATTCTCTAGCGAGTTGTGGCCTCTAGACGAGATTGACATGTCCACATGGGTGTAGCCATGTGTGACGTGATAATGCTACTTGTAGAATGGTCTACAAGGCTATGTGAGTATTTCCCATACCATTTGAAGATGGATAGATGTGTTTGAGACCATTAATACCTCCCTAGCTAAGAGGGAGTATCGATATCATGGTAGTTGTGGGAGGTGTTATGAGGGAAAAACTCTCTATGGCCAATGGTAAACCACAATAGACAAGTATGACTGCATAAATCAACTCAATTCCAACATATTCTATATAAACTAATGTGCAAGATAAGAAAGAGGCCTACCTCGATCCAACATTTGATGATGTTCCACCGTTGAGCACTTCAACCCAAAGCTTTATACCTGCAATAATTTCTTAACAAACGAGCAGAGCAAGTATATAGTGATGATATAATGGGGTTAGCACATTAGATAACATAATCCATTAATAAACATTACAAACATGCCCATGGATAATAATCATACATTTGAAATATACCAATAGGACGGGAAAGGAGTATTTCTATTAATAATTAATCAGTAGAAGTGACAACATTATAGACTTCCATGTCGGCACGGTTCAAAACCAAGAAACCGAGTTCCTTCCAACTGGGCCTCCACCACTAGTTAAATCCTCCACCAAAGACAAGCTCACAAGAGAGAGTCAATGAGGTTCTCTCAACAATAGGGAAAGAGCTTGGGGGTTGAACACTATGTTCAGACTTGAGGGACAAAGGGATGCAAACTCAATATGAAGTAATTTCTCCATAGTAACTTTGCTCTCAAAGTTGAATGTTTTCTCCTCTTTTCCATAGCTCGAAATTGTGATTTTATAGCCTTCAGAATGTAACCGAAGGGCCAAGTCAGAACGTTTCCAGTATGTGGAAGGCCAAGGATCAAAGATCTTCTGTCATGACATGAAAACCCAACTTCATTTTTGTATTTTCTGGCACAAATCCCGATGTACGCGGGCTGTAGTGGAGCAACTAGCGTATACAAATATTGAATAATTGATAGGGAGCGTATATGTGGAAAAATGTATATTTTTGGCTCTGGATTCATCAAAAAGGGATGACAAGTCTGCATAGGGAAATGGAATAAGGCCCTCTGTGCAAGATATCAATGGTGAGGCAAATCTTGCTATAACAGATTCCCCCTAATGTGTGAGATCAGAGGAGTATTTGCGATGTCCGAAATACGTTATAAATAACCTAGAAGTGGAGTGGTAGAGAACCAAATGGATGAACTCAATTGCTTAACACATTATGTATTGACTTTCCATACATGTTTGCCAAGAATACAATGCAGATCCATGTGGAAAATATACCAAACAAGTTTTCATGGCCATGAATAGGCAAATACAAATGTGGTTACATGCCAAAATTTGTCATAGTCATGAACAAGGCCTAGGCAAACCAGTCTCAAAATTAATTTGAAGATATATGTATACCATGGAGTACAATATGATCTCCCATGATCACTGAAGTCAAATAGGTACTGGTCCAATGAAGGGGAAGCAACAGCTCAGGAAATCTGCGGCCACATAGTGATTTCTTCAAGTCTTCTACATTATCCACCAAGGGTGCAAGTCTACATCATGTGAATAAATGAGTTGAGGTCGAACATGATGAGACATCATTTGATTACTGGTCATTGAGGTATACTGTTAATAAATGCGAGAAAACCTACCAATAATGAAAGTAGGTATCAAGGCACTGAGTACATTTCTACAAGTGTGAATAAAGGAGTTGGTGTCGAACGCTTGAGAAATCCATTGATCATGAGACATTGATGTATTCTCATATGTCAATGGTGAGAGAACCTACCACTAATGACTGCAAGCCTCAAGGTACTCATAAAACTCTAGGTCCCATATCCAGAATAAATGAGCCGAATTCGATGGAAAGAGAGTCGTTGAAAGGAGAGCATTGAGGCATCTCTCATCATTCAACACGAGGAACAAAGCAGGAGCTTCATGATTTGGTGGAGATCAGATGAAGAACATGTTCACGAACCAACGACCCTGTGTGTCTTCCGCGTGTGCCAAATGCAAGCGGTACACAAAAAAGACCCTCTGAATAACATCCAATGATGAAAAATTGTTGACAAAGGCAAGGAAACCACCAATAAGGCTAATGGCATCCAAGACACAACATGAATCCCAAAGTGTGAATAGATGTCTTGCCTTTGAACACAAGGGAAACCACCCAGTCAATGTTTGATGATGAAGTGTCGATTGCTGGGTTCAAGGTGACCTACCAATGATGAAAGCAGGGCCAGGGTGCATCATAAGACCAAAGTATCATGTAATTCTAAGACAAAATTGAGGGTATGTGTTGTAGGTGAATCCCCCTGCGGACAAGTGGATTCCCTCTTGGTCTCTAGAATCCTAAGGCTAATACATAAAGTGCTTAACATGGACACTGACTTTCTTTTAGATCTAATCAAGCTAATGAATGAAAGAGAAGGAGAAAGATATGTACCTTATGAACGACGTTTGTCCTTGCAAAGTCCAGGCTGAGATTCGATCTTGATCTCCCTGATAGATCCAGTAAGACAAACAAAGATACAATGGACTTCCTACTCTACTGATATTAGCTCAATCATATATCCATCTACAACAGACAAACTTATATGGAACAAGCACAAGTTTGAAAGAAACAGGCCAAGCATTGATTATATTAATGAGAACAAGTAAAAGTACTTACAATCCTTTGAATGAAGGTGTAGTAGCCTCTTCCAGTTCTCCTTTTCCAACCCTTTTGCTCAATCAATCTCCACTGATTGCTTTGATGACATCTCACTCATGAGATCATAAGTTTGATGTAATTACCAATATCCATTCTCCCTTTCACCATGAGAAGGCCTCCTTATATAACCTTAGAGAGGTCCAACCACTTGAGATATATTTGGGATAAGTTGAGGATTCCTCTCCTTCAGTTGAGGATCTCCTCTAATATCATGCCTTGACCATCTATTTGAATCCAACTACCTTCAGGAATTGAGGGATTCTTTCCTTATTTGCCTCAACAAACCCAAAATTTTCTAAAAAGAGGGTAGCGCTCCCCCATAAGGGTGCATAGGGAACTCAAGCACTCCCCCAAAGAGGCTCAGGGAGCGCCAACACTCCTTGACAGTGGGTAGGGGAGCGCTCCTCTCCAAAATCCATTTTTTTGTGGTTTTATCAATGTCAAAAGGCTTGTACTTCTTGTCAAGTGATTTCTCTTCTTTCAAACTAACCTTTGAGGTGTCTTAAGTGTCTTCATGATGTCGTTAGAGGCACAACATATGAATGATGGCAGTATGATGTTTTTGACACTTGCAACACTTATAGTCAAGATGCGACACTTGCGGACAAGATGCGACACTTACAACACTCGTAATGACGACACTTGCGACACTATTGAAGTGAGTAATTTTGAGGTGTAATAGATTTCCTCCCAAAGTACGAAGTTAGAAGACGATGATGGCTGAAGTAATTTGTAGACTTTTTTTGAGCAAGGGTATGGACACAGAGAGACAAGAAAAAGCTACACACAACCATCAAAAAAATATTATGACATGTTTCAAACCCAAGGTAGGCATACCTATGCTTGAGTGATAAAGACTTTTTAGGTATGGCCGCCATAAAATACACTGTGGATCCATAATTATATTGACAAAATGGTATAGCCACTATAGATACAATGTGGATCTATACTCCTATAAACTGAACTGATCATAGCCATGAAGAATACACAGTGGATCTACGAAACGACAAGAAATCATTCGATCAGAGGTCATTGATGTAAACCCACTGTCAGATGCGAGGAGGCCTTCCATTGAGGCATGTAGGTCCCAAGGTACTAACTAGTTTCTAAGTCTAGCTCTTGGATAATGTGCTAAAGCCGACAGGAATAGACTCGTCGAGGGAGGGCCTTGATGTGTCCCCCATCAATGACAAAAAACAGACACAAAGATGTAATTGGTGGATCAAATGAACATGGACTGACATGGGTATTGAAACAGGATATTTGTAATGGCTGAATCTCGAGGCAGATACTTTCCTTGAACACTGAGCCACATCAACAGAAACTTGACATGGACCAAAACTTGATGATGTAGTGGATGCTGTGACTTTCGTCAGGTGACCCAAAGGAGTAAAAGAAAATAAGAGGATTGGCTTAGTGCAGAGGTTTAATGGATTAAAATGCATGCAAATACAAAGTGCCATGTTCAAGGGTGACTGTAAGAGCAACTGGTAGTGTTCTCAAAAACTGCTTGGCTTGCTTCTTTCAATTTTTCCCCCACCCAGATAGACGAGTACCTCTTTTTAATTTAATGAGCCTGAGGAGGGTAACACATGCTCGATATGACTCACCTTCGGTAAGTCCTTCCTTTGTTTAATGAATTGGAAGAATTAAGGGTTCAAGCCCATATGAAGAACTGGCTGGAGACATGCCCTCTAAGCTTCAATTCATTCACCGACTTTGAGGCTATCACTAATTTCTCTACTAGATGGAGAAAAAGGATAAGGATGGATGAAATGAAGGTTCAAGAGACGTGACTGTTTCATTTTTTAACGAGCTTGACACAGGAAAATAACTATGCTCAGGGCTTTGGGTTCAATCCCTAGATTGTTGTTTCATTTTTTAATGAGTTTGCTACAGAGAGGAAAACTATGCTCAAGGCCTCTGTTTCATTTTTCAACGATCTTGCTACAGAGAAAAGAAACTATTCTTGTGACCTCTGTTTAATTTTGTAATGAGCTTTCCACAGAGAGAAAAACTATGCTCATGACCTCTCCTAGATCATGGCTTCCAAGAGAATAACACTCTAGAAGGATTCCATGTTAAGGGACAAAAACTAGTCATGGCTTCCAAGAGATCTTCATTGGATGGAAAAAAATCACTCTGGAAGGAACACATGTCGAGGGTTGCGACAGGGGTAAGGAGATCAAGCTCCAATAGCCCCACCGAAGAGATCACCATGTCAACTATCGGATCCAAATCATCGGAAGTTGAAGGCATGGGAGATGATGGACAATCGACATTAAGAGGGGAGATAAACTATATATCTGCCTAAATTTCTTCGCAAGGAAAAAAAAAGGATCGATGATGCTTATCATCCCGAGGTAGCTCGTCAATTCTCAACATTTCCATAATAGATTCATCCGAGGGAAAAATTGGGGAAATGTAGTCGATCGCAGACGACAAGGAACTTAATCGTGATGGCATCGAGTAATTGTTGGGTGATAATAGATGTTGGTCATCAGACGAGGGAGAAGCGAATTGGATAGAAACGTATGAGGTTTTGACTGAACTAAGTGGCACCGTGTCACCTAGTGCATCGAATTCCAAAGGACTAAGTACAATCCAAGGGTCAAATGATTCAAAGGATTGATAAGCCGTGGTTGAAATCATATCAACAGTGGAAATATGATGTGTAGTCGGTGGAAGTGGTGTAGGGAAGGTACCCATGAGGCTAGAATCTTTTAGTAAGCCAACACCAACACTTTCATACGTGATCTTGTGGTCTCCCAAGAAATGAATGTTGTTGGTAGCAGGAGCGCAAGCATCGGTTGTGCAGAAATCTAACTGATCAACAATGACAATTTTTCCCTGATGAGGAAATTGTACACATCGAAAGACCGATGAGGCAATGACAGTCATAGAATAAAACCAACTTCTTCCAAGTAACAAGTTGTAATCAAGGGGAGCATCGACCACCTCGACATCAATAGTGACATTTTTGCCACACAATTGGATGGGTAGGGACTGTAAAATCCCGTGGGGATGAAAACCTCACCCATCAAAGGTGCGTAACATTGTTGGGGATTTGTTAAGTGCAGGTGATTTTAAAACTTTCCAACACGCTAAATACATGACACAAGTTGAGGCTCCCTCATCCAAAATAGTTCGGTGGATTTGTTGATTGTGAAAAACAACATCAACTTGGAAAGAAAGTTGGTGGGAGAGTCGAGACGCATCATTTTCCAGGTTATATGGTTGGATGAATCATGATCAATAATGCCAATATCAACCAAGAGCATTCTACGTTGACTGGGTCAGTGCTGTAGAACTTCTAACTCAGACATAGCACATGGTGCTTGAGCCAAATCTTCAAGAATGTTGTATTTCTTTGCGGCATGTGAAATAGGATTAAAGGTATGTTTGCAGATAGTGCTCTTAGGAGGGCATAAGATAGAGTCAAATGTAGGTTTCTCAATATAAAGTGGTCCAGACGGAGTATTAACCGATGGGGGACTAGTGGAGGATGGTGATGGACTTGGTAAAGTACTGGTACCGTTAGTGTCTTTTCCTTTGTTAGGGTTACCTGGTGTGTCATATGTCTTAGAGTGAGTGTTCAAATTAATCCCATTAAACATATAAATATGTGCACTCGTCGAGGCCTCATCATGAGGATGGCTAGAACTGCCTCAGGAGAGGGGGTTTGAGCAACCATGGGTTGCTGCTGTGGAAAAGGTTGAGTAAGCACAGCGGGTTGTGAATTTACCTGGAAACGTTTGGCCACTTCATTGCAATGTGGGAAGTCTCGAGTGTAGTGATCGTCACCACAAATGATACACGGGAATTTCAGTTTTCGTTGTGGCTGCTTTTCGGTAGCAGGTGTTTGAGCTTGATGTTTTGGTTGTTCATTGTTATTAGTATTTTTTGATTTATTTTTTGTCTTCTTCTTACCTATGGATTGTTGTGAAGGGGAAGATTGAACTACATTCACCTCAGAGATCCGAGTTTGGGGGGAGGTAGAGGAGAGTGTGCTTGATTGGGAAGTAGATTGAGTTTTGATGAAACCGATAACATCGTTCGCATGAGATGAGGATGATGGCTTGGATGGATGGATATTAGCTCGAGCAACATTTGGAAGAAAATCATACAATGTACTAGATTGGGAATAAACCAAATCTAAGTACTGAGCCCGAGCAATGGTTTCTTCCTTGGTGTCTGCACCACCCATAGTGACATCGCGAGCTTTCAGGGGTAAAAGTGATTTAGTAAACCATTCCACCAATAATATGTCAGGAATGATTACCTTGATCATCCTTCATTGTCGTTTCCACTCATGAATTTGGTCAAAGATATGCACATAGTCAGTTTGAAAAAGGGAGGTCAAGAGTTCAGTACCCATCTCGTAGTGAATAGGTAGTTGAAAGTGTGTGAGGAAAGACATGGCAAGGGAGTTGTAATCATGGAAATAAGCACATGGTAGTTCAATATACCACTTTTCCGCTGAGCCCGTAAGTGTTCACTAGAAAATACGCAAACGTATAGAATCATCCATGAGGGAGTTTGATGAACACCACAAATGGAAAGTCATCACATGGTTATTTGGATCTTCTCCATATTTTCCATCAAATTTTGGAATATTGGAAGGAAGTTTAGCTGGGATAACTGGCCAAATCGGTGAATGAAAAATAGGATCATTAGTCAACCGAGACAAGTCTGGGAGATCTAGAGTCGCAAGGAAAGGAAGTTGTCAGTTAATTTGCGGATGATACTGGTGTGGCATAGGAAAACCAGTAGGACCATAAACTAGGTTAGGTGGATAGTTGTAACCAGTAGGTCCTCCTACATACAGTTGTTGCTGGCCAAGATAAGCAGGATTTGATGATAGCTGAGAAACATTTGCATAACCCGGTGGGTTTTGAGCATTATAAGCTGGGTGATTTTCTTGCCCATAAGGAGGATAAACATTTTTCCCTTGAGTATGGTAAGGAGTAGATCTCAGAGGCGGATACACATTAGACCCATGAGGAGGATAAGGTTGTTGTCCCTAAGAACTCCAGGTGGTGTTTGGGATGCTACCCGGATAAGGTTGTCCATAAGATGTTCCAGAAGGAACATGATTTGATACTCCTCCTTGTGGGTTATGATATGAGTGCTCCCCAATGTGGGGTTGGGTAAAAGTGCCTCTTGAAGATACTCCCTAGGATTGTGAAGGGTTTCCAACAAATGAAGGTTTCCCCCCTGCTAGCGGTGGATTAACGACCGGGGTATGACTGGCAAAGGGAGGTTGCCCGAGCATGAAAAGGGGATTGTCCCTCGAGAGGGGTAGGTCCTCCATAAAATGGTGGTCCTCCAGAAAGGAAAGGTACACTAGATGGTGGTTTCCCTCTAGTTGGTTGTATTTTGTTGGCAAGGGTCTGCATTATCAGTTTAAATGATGTCCCAACAGGATCGTACAAAACATGTGGAGTTGTAGAGTGAAAGTTTGTAAAATCGGGGGTAGGGATTGAAGTGCCTTGGGAATGAGTAGAGGTGATGAGTCCAACATTTAGATAGACTTGTGTTGATGCAACAGTAGGGTTAATGACCTGATCGATGCGGTGATTCATGGTTTGACCAGATGGTCCACTTTCAACAGGAGGGTCATGAGGATTAAAGGGTTGTTGAAAGGACTCAAAATTCTCATAGAGATTGCATCCTGATGAAGTCCTCCATACAAAACGAACAGGTGTGGGATTTGCATCTATTGTAGTGGTAGGACAAACAACAGTTCTATACTCATCATCGAAGGTTGGTTCTGTGGATCCCATATATGTCTTGGTAAAATCTCTCGCAGGTAATTGTGGGACCTCTTCATCTATGACGTTCCATAGGGAGTCTAAATGAAGAAAAAGTGGTTCGAGAGGGGTTACCGACACAGATGTAGTGAGAGGAGTGGGATTCTCAACTATAACCAAAGAACCTTTTGAGTTATCTAATGGAGGAGCAACAACACTTCCAGCATCAGATTGATTTTCTACCTCTCCACGGTAATTGTCTTTTGGAGGGTTAGGAGGTAAAGGTTGGTATCCTTTTAGAGGAAACCCTTGCATCCTACGTGATCGACGAAGACATTTATCATCTACATGCTCAATTTTGGAGAATAACAGTACACGCTGAAAATCTAGGGCTAACTAACAAAAATAAACAACATACGCTAGCAAAATCTAGGAATAAAAACCAAGCAAACAAAACTTCTCTCGATGATCGTGCTAGTTGGTGATGAAATCCAATGTCGCGTGATCAAGTCAAGAAGGGGCTAGGATATGGTGGAACAATTACAATGGTGACCTACTTAACGAAATTTCACCTTGGTGTAAGCTTCCACACAGTAATTGTGGATTTACCCTCCAAGGAGCCCGAGTGAGTTTGACCAATGTCTGTCCTAGGTATAGTGAGACTTCCCTTCACTGTAACCTCGTGTAAGTACCTAAGTATTATGGAAACTATGGACACCAACTCGCAGTCATCCCCTAGGCGGGTACAATTGACAGTATGATTTGAATTTATGGGCAGGATAACAAGCTTGAAATCAACTCGAGAAGCTCCCACACATAATCATGGGTATACCTTCAAGTGACCCCCAATATACGATCCGACCACTACAAATAGTTGAACCATGGAGGTATAATCTCTGTAACTCACCCGAGTGCGACCTTGTCTGTAACCCCTATGTGAGAGGGTGTTTATGGATAAATTCGTGAGTGCGTACACAGACTAATATCCCCAGATCCACCTGGATCTGGAACAAAATGTGACAGAATACTACTCTTTCCCTAGACCTAGCTATTGAACGAACTAAGAGAAATGGATAGTGTTCATACCTTATAAACGCTCTCCTTGAATCTTTGTTGTTCCTTGCTCTGCTCCGATGCTCTTGTGTCGTTCAATCACAACAACACAAACCAATCACAGCAAAGACATTA
>ML786850.1:1048502-1065271 GCA_009831015.1 Picea engelmannii
ATGCATAGGGTGATCGATTCGACGTAAAGAGTGAGCCGACAAATCGTCCAAATATGGTTGAACAATATGCTTGATATCGTGAAATGCATAAGACATAGCACGTTGGAACGTAGCACCTGCGTTCTTTAGACCGAAAGGAAGTTGACGGTAGGCGAAAGTACCCCAAGGATAAATAAAAGCGGTTTTGTGTTGGTCCTCAGGAGCGATATTGATTTGATTATAGCTGAAAAATCCATCCATGAGAGAAAAGATTTCGCTGCCGGCACAATCATCGACGATCTGGTCGACGAAAGGAGTTGGAAAATTGTCCTTAGGACAAGCTTTGTTGATATCTCGATAATCAACACAAACGCGAATACTACCACCTTTTTTATCGATYGGTACRGGGTTAGAAACCCATTCTGTCAATGCCACAGGATAAATAAAACCGGCTTTTAGAAGTTTTTCAACTTCAAGTTTAATGGCCGCGACTTTACGTGGATGGACAGGACGGAGGCGCTGCCGGACTGGTTTGGCTCCGGGGTATGTTTTAATTTCATGCACCACAATAGACGGGTCAATACCTGGCATCTCTTCATAACTCCATGCAAAGATATCACGAAATTCTTTAAACAAGGAAGTGTAAGTGATAATTTCTTCGGGAGAACACGAAGTTCCAATATTAACGTTCTCGACTATCCCAGGTTTCACTGAAATATCTTTGGGTATCGTGGGTGAAATGTTACTCAAGTTCCCTTCAGCAAACACATCCTGTGTGAATTGGGGAATAGTGGAGATAACAACAACGGTCGACGGAGGTGAAATCCGTTGATAATTCTCAAGAGTCTGTTGTTCCAGAAAAAGTATGGAACGATGATGCCCATCGTCCCAAGGGGTGTCATCTAAGATAGACATGATCATTTCATCAGTCGGAAAGACGACACAAAAAGGATCCGGAGACAACTCCTCACAAGAAGAAGTCGGAAATATTTTCATGTTTAGAGAGTCTGAGAAGAGCTCAAAGATGACTCCAGGGGATTCCTTTTTCGTATATCCATGCATGCCCGAAAAAGAGATAAAAGTTTACCCGAATGCATTCTCATGTATTTATGAGCACAAGAAAGAACAAAGACTAAGCTTGGTATGACCCCAGGTTGAAATCTAGTGGCTTAACTCCAGATTGATCATCAAAGGCTGGAGACATGCCCTCCAAGCTTCAATTCATTCACCGACTTTGAGGTTGTCACCAATTTCTCTACTAGATGGAGAAAAAGGATAAGGGTGTATGAAATGAAGGTTCAAGAGACGTGACTGTTTCATTTTTTAATGAGCTTGACATAGGAAAATAAGTATGCTCAGGGCTCTAGGTTAAGTCCCTAGTATGGTCGCTAATTTCTGTTGTAGGTGAATCCCCCTGCGGACAAGTGGACTCCCTCTTGGTCTCTAGACTCCTAAGGCCAAGATAGAAAGTGCTTAACATGGACATTGACTTTCTTTTAGATCTAATCAAGCTAATGCATGAAAGAGAAGGAGAAACGTATTTACCTTATGAACGAAGTTTTTCCTTGCAAAGTCTAGTCTGAGATTCGATATTGAGCTCCCTGATAGATCCTGTAAGACAAACAAAGATACAATGGACTTCCTTCTCTACTAATATTAGCTCAATCATATATCCATCTACTGCAGACAAACTTATATGGAACAAGCACAAATTTGAAAGAAACAGACCAAACATTGCTTATATTAATGATAACAAGTAAAATTACTTACAATCCTTTGAATGAAGGTGTAGCAGCCTCTTCCAGTTCTCCTTGTCCAACCCCTTTGCTCAATCAATCTCCACTGATTTCTTTGATGACATCTCAGTCATGAGATCATAAGTTTGATGTAATTCCCAATCTCCATTCTCCCTTTCACCATGAGAAGGCCTCCTTATATAACCTTAGAGAGGTCCAACCACTTGAGAGATCTTTGGGATAAGTTGAGGATTCCTCTCCTTCAGTTGAGGATCTCCCCTAAGATCATGCCTTGACCATCTATTCAAATCCAACTACCTTCAAGAATTAGAGATTCTTTCCTTATTTGCCTCAACAAACCCAGGATTTGCTAAAAAGAGGGTAGCGCTCCCCCATAAGGGTGCACAGGGCACTCAAGCACTCCCCCAAAGAGGCTCAGGGAGTGCCAACACTCCTTGACAGTGGGTAGGGGAGTGCTCCTCTCCAAAATCCATTTTTTTGTGGTTTTCTCAATGCCAAAAGGCTTGTACTTCTTGTCAAGTGATTTATATTCTTCCAAACTAACCTTTGAGTTGTCTTAAGTGTCTTCATGATGTCATTAGAGGCACGACATATGCAAGATGGAAGTATGATTTTTTTGACACTTGCAACACTTATAGTCAAGATGCGACACTTGCAGACAAGATGCGACACTTACAACACTCGTAATGACGACACCTATGTCACTATCGAAGTGAGTAATTTTGAGGTGTAATAGTATGGCTGACATGGGAAGTCAATATTTCTGAGGAGTGGCTGACACAGGTTGATAGACTTCCTTTGAACAAGATCATGAGACATATGGTGGACTCTAGCAACATAGACTCAATGATGTTACTATTAGATGAAGGAGGCATCAATAATGTTCTCTATATGGAATGGAAGAGTAACCAGTCGGTAGAGAAAACTCTGTAACTAAATCAACTTCCCAAGGCCATGCTAAACCCAAAATTATGATGACGCAAGGACTCAATAAATTTGTGATTTGTTCAAAGGTGACACGACTGCTACCAATTACAATATAGTACTCCCTTCCCTCCCGTCTTTTTTTTTGTTTTTCATAACAAATGAATGCTATGATACAGAGGAGGGAACAAGTGTTGCAAGTAAGAAAAACTAGTTCCAGCAGTGGAACATACCTATGATCAATGCAGGGGAATGCATGTGGGAGATGGACACTCAGGGTGATGTTCCCTCCAGGGTATAGGGTGTCAAATTGCAAAAGATATAAACATGGCTCTGCTTGGTTGAGGATGCAAAAACTTCTTAGGTAACGATTTATAACGGAAAGTGAGAACTGGCTAAAGGCTCAATACTGCAAGCGAGGGCATGAGATGGAATCGCAACTTAACACCAAAAAATGTCATTTTTTTATGTCTTTTAGTCTACTTGGGGTGAAAAAGGGGTAAACTTGTGCCAAATAGACATCTTTTCAAATCCAATTTACGAGTGTGAAAAAGAAAATTTCACTCGGTAATCTTTTCTATTTTTGGTTACGAGTCGAAAAAGAGATTAACTAAAACTCATGACCTTTCAAATCCAATTTTAACGAGTCTGAAAGGGATAAATCACACGACAATATTTTCAGTTTTTAGACGAGTTAGAAAAGAGCTTAACTAAGACTCGTTAGGAAGATTCTAGGTGGCAAGCCACGAGAGAGGCCAAGGCTCCCGTGCGGACCTTCTATGGAATGTCGGTATCTTACGAAGAACGACCCAAGCTTGGGAAGACCCAAATATCTTGAAGTCGAGGAGGGAAAAGTGCTAACGAAGGTTATCGTCTCCGTGTTATATCGGATAATGTCTCTTCTTGGAAAAGACATTGGCGGAGGCATTGGATACCCCACAAGACCATCCCAATCAAAGGGAACCTCGTCAAGACTTGGAGGGAGAGAAATCGAGAAGAGTAAAACTCTCTCTTGTTCAGAAGGTGAAGTAATAAAAATGCTAAGTACATGGCATAGAAGGTATAGAACTAGAACCAGAAGAGCGGGATCGACCAAAAATTGCATTGGCACGACCGCTTCCTTAGACTTGTCACTCTCTGAGAGAAGAGTGGGGTCAATATAATATTGCATCAATACGACCACTTCCTCAACCATTGGTTGAATAGGATGTGAGACAACAAGGTGAAGAGGTGCATCGCCCCAAAAAACATGAGTGTTGTCGGTCGAAGATTGCATCGACACAACCGTTGGTTGAACAAGATGTGAGACAAAAAGGTCAAGTGTTGCATCACCCCCGAACATAGGAGAGGTGTCGGTCGAAGATTGCATTGACACGACCACCCATTGAACGGGATGTGAGACAACAAGGTCAAAGGACTCATCAACCCCAAAAGAAAAAGGGGTATCAGCCGAAGATTGCATTGGCATGATTGTTGTATCAACCAAAGAAGTAACAGAGTGTTGTGAAACCATAAATGTATCAAAACCCGAAGGTCCCTGAGGTGAACCCCATGCTTCTATTATCCCAACATTAATATGACACAAATGAGTAGGGTGACTTCCTTCACAAGTCCTGCAAAGGAATGTCTAGGTTTCTCAATCATATGAATGCCCCCAGCATGACTGGCAGTGGCTGGTGACATGCTTCCAGCATGACTTGCAGAGGCTAGTAGAAAATATCCAACATGACTAGTAGAGGTTGGTGATGGATGTGCAGTGTGACTAGTAGTGACCAGACATGTGCCCCCAACATGACTTGCAGTGGCTAGTTGCAAGTCTTCAACATGACTTGCAGAGGTTGTCGATGA
Source organism: Picea engelmannii (assembly GCA_009831015.1). Lineage (NCBI taxonomy): Eukaryota > Viridiplantae > Streptophyta > Pinopsida > Pinales > Pinaceae > Picea > Picea engelmannii. The sequence continues at coordinate 1,053,011 of ML786850.1, forward strand.
ATCTCCAACATGACTAGCAGAGGTTGGTGATATAATACTAGTATGATATGCAGTGACTGGACTTGTGCCCCCAACATGAATTTCAAGGACTGGTTGCAGGTCTTCAACATGAATCGCAGAGGTTGTCGACCAATATCCAACATGGCTAGCATAGGTTGGTGATATAATGCCAGTATGACACACAATGACTGGACTTGTGGTGGTGGTGAATTACAACATTTGAGACCAAGGTCCAAGGAAAGATTGGTTCTAAAAAATTGTAGGCCAAGAAGGATCCTGGTTTACACCCTGTCCCTGTCCAACAAGATAGTATCCTCCTCTATACTGATTCATAAAGGGTTGTAAGGGCATAGAATTCTCTTGCGAAGAGAAAGAGACATGACAAGGGTGACTCATGTGAGGATATATGTTGCCCCCATAGGAAGGAACTTCGTGAGGGAGGTTTCCCATACTATAAAAATAATTCCCCCTGGATGAAACACCAGAGGGCAAATGGAGGTCTGCCATGGAAAAAGTGTTCGTAGGAACCGACATAGTGGAAGAAGGATAAGTGGACGGAGTGTGCCATGTGGAAGGATTGCTTAATTGGGAGCTTACTTCTCGCATAGTGGATTCATAGGAAGGAATATTCCAACCTCCTACCGTAAGGGGAGGTTGAAGGATATGACTCCCACCAAACAGAGAGGGATAAGAAGGAGGCATTGTGCCCCAGACCCAAAACTTGTATTCACATAAGGAAGTGAGACAGATGATGGAAAGTGCGAAGACATATCAAGCATACCATGAGAAACATGGTTAGAGACCCAAGGCGTTGACTGAGTACCATAATTTGGCATACCATTATAAAAAGCGGATGGATTTTCCCCCATGAACGTCATGGGGGGGGTAGCAGTAAACGAGGGAGCAAAAAGAACTCCACTATCCATGATAACAAGGACTCAACACGAAATCCTATGGTCAACTAATAATCAAAGAGAATACCAAAAAGTCAAATGTCCAATATGCATACAAACGGGCTAAAGTGGCTGAGTGGCCTCCCTTGCTAAAGAAGGTATGCCTTGTCCAAGAGGGACCTGAGAATCCCTGCTAAAGTTTGGAGGTAACATAATCAGTTATAGGGGCCCTCATGGGCTTAAAAACTAGTCAGTCAGATCCCCCCGGAGAGGTAATCCTCCATAAAGACTGTGTGTTTTCCAACCCCTATCTGACCCAGGGTACAAGCATAATAACTGTTGCAATTAACCTATGAGATACCTAAGTCAAGAAACTAATAAACCATTGTATAACCAATGCACAGGTGAGCAGTCGTAAGTTTGGATCACTGTATGGGCAGGGTAGCAAAGCCCAAAACCTTGAAAGCACTGCCTCTCAAAGAGGTATGGGTACTAGAAAGATCCCGAAATATGAATAAATCCAAAGAAATATTTCTGACGCTAGGTGAGTATCCAGGGGTTATCCCTTCAACTAACTTCACGCGACCTTGTGATTAACTTCGGTGTGAGCGGAGCCTCCTGATATTACCAATTATACAATGGAATTCTCAACTCCCTGTCTCAGACACATATATTGATTTAATTGCCTTGGAGAAGTTTACTCACAAAATCCTATTCCAAGGCACTAAATCCTAGACTAGTTATGAATTTAGTTTAAAATCAATTTTAGTTTAAAGCATCAATTTTATTGGCCTTGATTACTCAAAAAGGTATGGAAGTAAAACTCATGATGTTATGAATCTGCAAGAAAATGAATATGAATATAATGAAAAGTCTATCTTTGACTTTTCAATGAATGATACGCTAATAAAAGCAGTGCAATTTTCAATTTCAACTTTGCAATTCAGAAGTAAAATGCAATCTTTCACTAAATGAACTAAGCTAATGATAAAGGCTCAAAGACAAAAATGTTAACCAATGCAAAATGCCTATTTTTTTGTATTTTCAATATATTAAAGAGAAAATGCATGGACTATAAAGAAACCTAATATATAAATTCTACTGTGTATAAATGAAATAACTCAAGCAGAATAGCAAGCAGCCAAGCAAATAGCCTAGGGTTCAAGGACAATAAGGATGAAAAACAAAGAGAAATACTACACCCAAAAATTCAACTCCCAACAGGTTTCTTGTCAACCTAGAGAAACTCAACAGGTACTACAGAGGCCTAAGAAGGCTCAACAATCCCCAAAACTCACCCAACAATCACTAAACCAAGAAAACAAGAAAAGGGAAGTGGTATACGCGACTGTTCAAGAGAACAGGGCGCATATACTCATCCTGCAGTAAGACAACAAGCATGTATATGCGACTGTCTGGGAAAAAGGAGCATATATGATTTAAAACAAGGCTAGGCAAAGGCAAGAAGACTGAAAACTCAGACCCATAATGAACCAATTCTATCAAGCAGTGATGCGACAAGAAACACAAAGGAAAAAGAGAAATGCAGGAAGAAAAAGTACTTCAACCCTTAGAAGGAAGATCTCTCCCTAGTGGAGTCGCCATTTCTGTTACAAGGGAAAAACTCTCTATGGCCAAGGGTAAACAACAACAGACATTTATGATTGCAGAAATCAACTCAATTCCAACGTATGCTATATAAACTAATGTGCAAGATAAGAAATAGGCCTGCCTCGATCAAACGTTTGATGATGTTACACCATTCAACACTTCGACCCAAAGCTTTATACCTGCAATAAGTTCTTAAAAATCAAGCAGAGAAAGTATATAGTGATGATATAAAGGGGTTAGCACATTAGATAGCATAATCCATAAATAAAAATTACAAACATGCCCATGGATAATAATCATACATTTTCAATATACCAATAGGACGGGAAAGGAGTATTTCTATTAATAATTGATTAATAGAAGTGACAACATTACATACTTCCATGTCAGCATGGTTCGAAACCAAGAAACCAAGTTCCTTCCAATTGGGCATCCACCACTTTAATCCTCCACCAAAGGCAAGCTCACAAGAGAGAGTCAATGAGGTTCTCTCAACAATAGGGAAAGAGCTTTGGGGTTGAACACTGTGTTCAGACTTGAGGGACAAAAGGATGCAGACTCAATATGAAGTAATTTCTTCAGAGTAACTTTGATCTCAAAGTTGAATGCTTTCTCCTCTTTACCATAGATCAAAATTGTGCTTTTATAGCCTTCAGAATGCAACTGAAGGGCCAAGTTAGAACGTTTCCAGTATGTGGAAGGCCAAGGATCATAGATCTTCTGTCGTGACATGGAAACCAGACTTCATTTTTGTATTTTCTGGCACAAATCCTGATGTACGCGGGTTGTAGTGGAACAACCAGCGTATACGCATCTTGCATAACTGATAGGGAGCGTATATGTGGAAAAATGTATAGTTTTGGCTTTGGATTCATCAAAAAGGGATGGCAAGTCTGCATAGGGAAATGGAAAAAGGCCCTCTGTGCAAGATAGAAATGGTGAGGCAAATATTGCTATAACAGGATGTATTAACCTCCATATGTAACCTTTTATTAGAATATAATATTTTGAAAGCAAGAGAAGCCCTAAACAGATGTGTGAAAACCCTAGAAGACATGTCAGATCAACAAAATATATAATATTAAAGTATTATATGAAGAAAGGGACAAGTCGAACCTGCTTGAAGAGACACCTATTCACCTATCCATATTAGTATAAATAGAGGATGTATTAGCTCATTTGTTCATTCATTCACACACTCTCAATCACCCGGAAACAATACAAAAGTTTGGAAGAGGAGCAACGACAACTGTAGTTATACAATTTTCTCTTTTTCAATATTTCTGGTAATTTCTCTTGTATGCTTCCCTTGGATAATATGCATTCTCTTGGTTGTATGTTGGTTATGGAATGGCTTCAAAGAATCATTATTTCTTTCAAATGTTAAGGTGATCGTGGGTGGCTTTATGCCTATGATGATGTTGATAGTAATGATGATTGTTATGATGATACTCATGACATGGGTGTAGCCATGGGTGAGCACGTCATGTGGGTGTAGCCCATGAAGATGATGGTGACACACACTGTGAGGTGTAGCTCTAGTATTTTATAGCGGGTTGTGGCCTCTATATGATATTGACATGTCCACATGGGTGCAACCATGTGTGACATGATAATGCTACCTGTAGAATGGTCTACAAGGCTATGTGAGTCTTGCCCATACTATTTGAATATGGATGGATGTGTTTGAGACCATTAGCACCTCCCTATCTAAGAGGGAGTATCGATATTATGGTAGTTGTGGGAGGTATTAACCTCCATATGTAACCTCTTACTAGAATAGAATATTCCATAATCAAGAGAATCCCTAAACAGATGTGTGAAAACCCTAGAAGACATGTCGGATCAACAGGATATTTAATATTAAAGTATTATATGAAGAAAAGGACAAGTCAAACCTCCTTGAAGAGACACCTATTCACCTATCCATATTAGTATAAATAAAGTATGTATTGGATCATTTGTTCGTTCATTCACACACTCTCTATCACTCAGAAACAATGCAAAAGTTTGGAGGAGGAGCAACAACAACTGCAGTTGTACAATTTTCTCTTTTTCAGTATTTCTGGTAATTTCTCTTGTGCACTACCCTTGGATAATATGCACTCTCTTGGTTATATGTTGGTTATGGTGTGGCTTCCTGGAATCATTATTTCTGTCAAATATTAAGGTGATCGGGGGTGGCTTTATGCCTATGGTTGGGTGAAAATGGTGTAGCATTGTCTATGGTGAAACAAACATATCAACATTATTCTAACATTTCATCCCCTTCTTGTTGTGAATTAGTCCTTTTTATTTTGACCTGTAATTTATGGGGATTCTCTAGGTTCCCTTTAGAAGGGTTCCTCTCTTCATCATCTCCTGAGTTATTGCTACGCATTTTTTTTGTGTGGAATGTTCCTGGCTGATGATTTTCCTTTGGCAAGGCACTTCTCCTAGAGACAACTGGTGCTTAAATTTTTTTATCATTCAAGGGTTTACCTCTTTCTTTATGATGCTCTGTAGTGCTTATGATAGTTTCTGTATCTTCAAAACTTCTATTGGCTTCTTGGTTACTAGGATTGTGGCTTTCATTTTCTTCTTATTTACTGATGGGTGAATTTAAAAGTGTAGGGATGAGTCCAACTGAAAGCAAGTGATTATAAAAAAGGTGACTCGGGTCGAAACCTTTGATTTCCTATGCAAATATTAGGACAAAATTATCTAAATAAGCAACATATTCATCTATTTTGTAAATTCCCCAGAGAAGAATTTCACCAACTTTCCATGGGAGAGGTATGAACTGGTTTTTCCTTCTTTTTTTTTCCAGATAAAGTATGGAACCAAAATTTGTATTTCCTGGATATTTCAAAGATAAATAATTTATCATATATATAATAGGAAAGGAAAATAGGTTTTTCAATAGAGAAGAAAACCCCAATGACGTTGTAATCTTCCATTTTCTTGAGAAATCCTTTCCCTTTCAGAAAAGCTGCTTCTTCCAGTGATAGCTGCAACGTGCCTTCCTCAAACAAAAACTTCTTGAATTTAGATACAAAATATGAATACACCTCATAAAAATGATGGCTGACTCTCTGCCTCCATAGATCTTGGTACCACTTGGTCACAGGGTCCACCTTTATTTCAATTCTCCGGGCAATGTTTAGACCCTCAAAAGTATGACAGTTTGTGATAACAAATATGAAATAAGATGTCATATAAAACCTTTTATCAAACTTGAAATTAATCAACTTTGCAATGATTTCATTCGAGATTATCTTCGCCCTGTCGAAGATAACATTTTCATGAACCATGAAATGCAAAATATATATAATTCCAGTCGTGGAATTGTCTCTATACAGTCTTGTCCAACAATTGAAGTAAATAACCAAGTAATTTATTTATAAGGATTATTTACAGAAATTACTTGAATTCTAGATATGTCCTCAAGCATTGATGTATGATCATGCAAATATTATTGAAGAATCTCTATTCCATTGTTCTTTCTTTTTAAGAAATTTCTATCTTCCTCCCCTTTATAGACTAGGTTCAAATCTATCACTTTCAACATTTCTATAAATATTGAAGGCACCAACGAGATAGGAGAAGTATTTTGCAATGCTATGACTCTTTTGTTTTGAATAATATTATCGACACACCAAGTGATGATATCCTTGCATTCAAATACTCCTGGACCACATCCCGCAAGAACTATTCCTGAGGTTGACACTTTGTTGTCTTCTCTATTCAACAATTTTAAGTAATACCAGTAGGAGCGGGACCAATGATAATTTTGATCTTTCCCAGCAAAGAGGTTCAACGTATCCCCATAAAACGATTATTTTCTCATGGTTGTCCCAATAAAGATCGCCAAATTTTCTTGTAATATTATTTTGCACAGTAAAATGAACTTGAGTTAGAATTCTTTGTATGAAAACATTAACTCAAAATAACTATAACTAGCCTCAGTATTAGCATCATTAATTAACAACCACTTCAACAATAATTTTGGTAGTTGGATTTGTAGGGATACCAATAAATGTGACATCAAATAATGTGAAGAGACAAGTAATGGTAGAGCATCAGGGTTGGCGATTAGTCGAAAAGGTAGATATTCAAGTTCGAAGGTTCGAGAGTCTGAATGCATAAAATGGCTAAGTATTGGAAAGCGTCGAGCAGACAATAGAGAGAGTGGAGATGCATCAAGTAGGTCCACATGTCCCAAAGTACGAAGCACAAAATAATTCTAAGTGTTGGGAAAAATTATACACGGGTGAACGAAATATAATGCAGGTGCAAGAGCCCACGAGTCTGAAAGTCCACGAATGCGAAAATTGACTAAATATGGTAGTACCAAGAAAGGGAAAAAAGAAGGGAGAAAAATAAATTGAGAAAAGGGAAAATATAGAAGGGGGAAAAGAAGCAGGTAAATGAAATAAGGGAGGGGAAAAAATCACAAAATGGGTTCAACAATATTCAAAATATTCTTAGTTATATTTTTAGACTAGGCATGAGATGCTTACTTTATGCCATACAAAGACTTGATGATCCTGCATACCTTATGTTTTTTTTTAACAAGAAATGAAAATTTTGTATTATCAAAGATGTGTGACCGAAACCGTTGAGGAGTTAAAATGTCCTTTAAAATCCAGGTCCATCGAGGGACTCAATTAATCCACTATTACAAGCTACTAATGATTGTTTCAAATACTCAAACTTCACATAAAACAACCTTACTGAATATACTCGGAAAAAAAATCCAAGGATAAAAGTGAATACACAATGCATCTAAATTAACTTGTTGGGGAAGATATCGCTGATTTGGCTGACTTATGGGCTTGAATTCATGTTATCATTGGTTGAGACGTGGCATGTGATGTCTTCTTCTTTCTTACTACTGTCCAACTTTTATTTGCATTTGTTGAGGTACTTATGATGCACAGATTTTCTGGATTGTCCTGATCTGGAGCTTCTATTTTTTCTTCATCCAACACCCCAACATCTTCATTCAGATCTGCCCAACTAGCTGGTAGTTGAGGAGAAGATCACGGTTCCTCATCATAAATCTAAGGAGAAGACACCTCTTTTGTCGACTTTTGTGACAGAGATGACAAAGGAGGAAGATTTGGATGAGACATCTTTTTGCTAGATTGAGGCTTTGAGATAACTTGATGGTCATCGTTTGATCCCACCCACCAAGTGGATTTTTTAGGCTTTCAGTTCTTCTTGGGCCCTTTAGAACAATGAGATGCAATATTTCCCGTTTCAAAACAAGATCTTCAATGCAAGGAAATTGTCTCATAGTCTAATTTTTGAGACCAAGAATATTATTTACCAGTAAGAATAACTTCGGTTGGGAATCCTTTCCTGAAGTCCATTTCCACGTAGATGCGTGCAAAACTGGAGGTGTTGTGCCTTGAATTTTCACTACTTTTAAAGTGGAACTTTCCCAAAGCCGAACCAATGGCTTCAAGCGAGGGTAAATCTAATAAATGAAAAGGGAGGTTGTGAAGCCTCACCCAAACAAGAGCTGAGGAGAGAATGTCAGAAGATGGATTGAAAGAAGGAGACCAGTGTTTCATGAGCAAACCATGTTAGGATATTTAGACACTTAGGAGTTAGTTAATATCTACTTGGTCTAATGTGTCGTTATGTAAAAGTGTGTTTTCTAGTGTGTTTCTTTAGAATGCATTTGTAGTTAGGAAATCCGACGGTCACGATATGTTCCTGACATAGAGTGATCCAACGGTTCATACTCTCCTCGATGTTAATGGGATCCATGGATTAACACTCGATTGGTCCATGATCTCTATTTAAAGAGCATGGAGGGTCATTTTCCAATGATCGATTGTGAGAAACTCTCTTGTAAAATCTCTCTGTAACCTTTTTCTTTGCATTAATAAACTGCTCCAAGTGGCCATGTTGGCTTGGGCTGTGGATGTTTCCCCGTAGGGATTTTACCACGTGAAAACATTGGTGTGTTGATCTTTGATCTAGTTATGTGAGTGGTTATTGAAGGTGTTCGTCCTCTATTGGAATACCTGTGTTGTCGAACATGGTATCAGAGCCTGTTTGAAGACCCACTCCTGTTGTAGATCGAGATTGTGAAGCCGATTTTTCTCATCTCCATTTTCTGTCATTTTCATACATTTTTGGGCTGAGAGGAATGTTCCATTGCGTCTAGAGCACTTTTTTCGGTCAGGAACACTTTTTGTTTCACTCAAAAAGGTTTATGTTTGGCCAAGATACGACCATTACAATCAGATTTGGAGGTATAAAACTTGAATACGCATTTTTAATTTTTTTTTTGCAGAGTAGTATTTTGGTTTTGTTTCGGTTTTGTTTTATTTATTTCCAGGTTTCTACTCTTTTAGATCTACGTATGCTCTTTTCCCCGCGCCCTGTGCAATCATGAAAAATCAGAAACAGATAGGAAAAGGTGCATCTTCTAGGTAAGCTAAATGAGATCTAACCCTTGTTGTCATCGAGAAGCAAAATTTTTTTCTTGTGTGAAAAGAGGTTTTTTTTAGCACGCTCTCCAAGTACGACGATGACGATGACGACAACAACAACAACAACACCTCAATCCTCCTTCTTAACATTACAATATGTTTTGCTAGATCATTTGGTTAAAAGTTGTCTTATTAAGTAAGAGGTCTTGAGTTCAAGTCTGTCTTTTGTTACCTTTTTTTGAAAAAAATCATGCTAAAATTGTAAAGTGTATTTCACTTCAAGTATAAAAGTGAATCACTATAAGTAGCTTTAATATTTTATTTTAGAGTTATTTCTTTTGCATACAACTTTTCTGTTATAAAGTAACTTCATTGTAAAAGTGATCCCCACTTATCTTTATAAAAGTGGGTCACTTCATAAAGCAACTAACACAATCACATGGTCATTTGGTTATCGATTGTGCCTTTTTTAAAAGGGGCATAACTCTAACATCAGAAGTCCGGTTTCAATGTCGTTTTTTTTTAAGCCGCATAAATTTTCGAGCTCTTTCCATCAAGATCATCAATTTCAGTTTTTAAATCCACATTATCTGCATATTTAATATGGCTTCTACAAGTACTGTCTTTCTTACCAGCAACAACTACTTCCAATGGAAATCTCATATGGAAGATTTATTAAGACGTAAAGGCTTGTACCAGAATACCTTGGGAAAGGAAAAATCACCGATTGATGCTGATAAGAAAGCCAAGTGGGATAATAGGAATGACGAAGCACGTGGACTAATCAAAATTTCCATCTCTCCTGATTTAAGGTACCACCTTCAAGATATTGATGACCCCAAAGAAGGTTGGAACACGATTGAATTTGTGTTTGGTAAACTCAATATTATTCGAGCACAACAGTTAAAAAATCAAATACTGACCTTGAGTCCAAATGATTTTTCTTGCCTTGGAGACTATCTATCTAGGTTTAAAACAATCAGAATTTTATGTGAAGAATGTAAGATAAAGATGGAGGAAGAGCTTTGCATCTATCTTATTCTTTCTAAGCTAGGTAGTGCATATTCTGTGTTTGTATCTACCTTTTATGCCATGGGAGAGGTTCTAGGGGAAGAAGCTTATGAAAAACCCACTCTTGATTCCTTTTGTGCTTCTTTGATTCGAGAGGAAGATAAGCTTTCACAATTTGGAGTGATCAACACTGCAGGTCCCTCCAACAAAGCCTTAGTTTCCCAACAGAAAGATAAACCCAAGTATCCCAAGAAGCAACATCCTCGCTACAAAAACAAACAACATAAGGATCCCAAACCTGCTTAGACAGCTTTAGGTCTTACTGGTGACAAATGAGCAAAATATAAAAGTAAGAATACTTACATTGCAACTTTTGTGATAAAGATGGTCATGATGAGTCCAAATGTGTCAAGAAGATGGCATCTTTAAAAGCAGTGATGAAGAAGCACAACATTAGTATTGATTCTACTTCTTCTTCTCACGGACATGGACTTTCTACTTCTGGTTTCTCCTTCAATTCAAATTCTACTACTACTTCTTCTTTTGATGCGTGGCTTATTGATTCAGGAGCATCTTATCATATGGCTAAGGATAAAGCCATATTTTCTGCTCTAAATGAATGTAACACCAAGAAAATATTTGTTGGTGATGATAGATCTCTTAGTGTTGTAGGATCTGGAACGGTTCAAGTAGATAATGGTCATTTCAATGATGTATTATGTGTTCCAAGTATTTATTGTAACCTTCTATTAGTATATCAAATCACTCATTCAGGTGAAGGTAAAACCGTCGAGTTTTCACCCCACCAAATTGCAATCAAGGATCTAAAAGATCCTAAGCATGTTATTGCAACTGGAATTGTTGATGATATTACCAGGTTGTACAAGTTTGAAAACTTTGGGTCATCATATTTTTCATCAGTTTTTGTTGCTCATAGAGTTGACTTGAACAAACTTTGGCATGAGCGGTTTGGTCATCTAAACTATTGCTCATTGCAACAACTATGTAATCAACAGATGGTGACTGGTCTTCCTCTTGTTTCATGCAGAGATGGTGTTGTGCTGGTTGTGTTCTCGGCAAACATCATCGAGACAGTTTTGACAAATGTGCCTCTTGGCACCCCTCCAGTCCTTTGCAACTTGTTCATAGTGATTTGTGTGGTCCACTTTCTTCTCCTTCTTTTTCTGGGTGCAAGTATTTATTAACTTTCATTAATGAATTTTCTAGACGTACTTGGGTTTACTTCTTAAAACTCAAGAGTGAAGTTTTTGACAAGTTTTTGGCCTACAAGGCCCTTGTAGAAAAGAAATCTAGACATCAAATTCAAAGATTAAGAACAGATAATGGAGGCGAATATGTGAACAATAATTTTACAAGCTACTGCACTACACAGGGAATCCAAATGCAACACATTGTTCCATATACACCACAACAAAATGGTGTTGTCGAGAGAAATAACTGCACATTAAAAGAAATGGCTAATTGTATGATCCAATCTAAGGGATTAAGTCTAAATTATTGGGCGGAAGCCATCAACTGTGCAAATTACATAGTAAATCGCACTCCTACAAAGGCTCTTAAAAATATAATAGTGGAAGAAGATTGGACTAAAATTAAACTAGATGTAAGTCACTTCCGTGTATTTGGCAGTATAGCATGGGCTCACATTCCTGATGAGAAAAGAAAATCATTGCAGCCTAAAAGTGAGAAGTGTATATTTGTTGGTTATTCTGAAGATGTCAAAGGTTACAGACTTCTTCAATCACATTGTAATGAAATTATTATTAGAAGAGATGTTAAATTTGATGAAAATCTCTTGGCCTGCGAGCCTAATTTGGCGTTTGTGCCTTCTTATGATCTGGTTTGTTCTTTAGATGATGACAGTTAGGATGAAAATCCACCTCTGCCTGCTCACCCTCCTCCATATGATTCCTTTGAACCTGAAACAACACCAGCTCCACCGCTTCCTAGATGGGTCCGTTCAACACAAGAAGCAGCTGGTGATCTTGTCGGTGATCCTTTAGATCAACATCAGACACGTTCACAGTTCCAATGAGCCTCTTCTCTTTTGGCTCAAGTTTCAGAAACTCATGATCTAGAGACATTTGCAGAAGCTTCAGGTCATCTAGACTGGGATACAACAATGAATGAAGAGTATCGTTCTTTAATGAAAAACGATACTTGGGATCTTGTACCTCTTCCAAATGGAAGAAAACTTGTTATATGCAAATGGGTCTACAGAACTAAGTATGCATCAGATGGAAGTGTTGAAAGACACAAGGCTCGGTTAGTTGCCAAAGGATTTTCCCAAGTTG
>ML786850.1:1065321-1075401 GCA_009831015.1 Picea engelmannii
CATGGAGCAACCTCCTAGATATGTTTAGAATGACTCTAGCCTTGTTTTGCACCTCAAGAAATCTCTTTATGGTCTCAAGCAAGCTCCCCGAGCTTGGTATGCCAAAATGGATAGCTTTCTTATTGCCACTGGATTCTCTAGATGCCATTTTGATCCTAATGTCTATACCAAGAAAGTAGTAAGCCATCTCATAATCCTTGTCCTTTATGTTGATGACCTTATCCTTACTGGTAGTGACTCAAAACTTTTAAACCATATGAAAACCAGCCTTAAGAAGAAATTTGAAATGACAGACTTAGGCTTTTTGCACTATTTCCTTGGCCTCCAAGTTTTGCAAACCAATGAAAGAATTTTTCTTTCCCAGTCTAAGTATGCTTGTGACGTTCTTCGTCGCTTTCACATGGACGATTGTAAACCAACCCCTTCTCCCTTCCAGTTTGGAGTCAAGATTTCTGCCACATGTACTTCTCCTGAAGTTGATGCCACCTTGTACCGTCAGTTATTTGGTAGCCTCTTATACTTGACTCATACCCGTCCTAATATTTCCTTTGCTATTGGTCTTGTTTCCCGATATATGCAAAAACCTCATGAAATCCATTAGAAAGCAACTAAAAGGATACTTCGCTATGTTCGTGGTACAGTTCAGTTTGGGATACATTACAGTTCAGGGGGGACTCCTTTATTGGTTGTTTTCACTGATTCAGATTGGGCTGGTGACCCTTATGATCGTAAGTCTACTGCAGGTTATGTTTTCAGCCTTGGTTTAGGACCTGACACTTGGGCCTGTAAAAAACAATAGGCTATTGCACTTTCTTTAGTAGAAGCAGAGTACTGAGCAACAATAAATGCAAGTCAGGAAGCCCTGTGGCTTCGCCAGATCCTTTCAGAGTTTGGATTCCATCACCAGCATCTGACCAGCCTTTGGTGTGACAATTAGAGTGCCATCAAGCTCACTAAAGACCCAATTCAACATCAACATAGAAAACACATCAAGCTACACAACTTCATCATAAAGCTCATTAATGATCAAGTTATTGAAGTGCTCTTTTGCCCTACAAAAGATTAAGTTGCAGACCTTTTGACAAAGTCTCTTACATAAGTGAATTTTTCCAAACTTTGATCTATGTTAGGAGTTCAGGAAGTTGTCATTAAGGGGGGATAGGCTCTAATGCCTCCTTCCTTCGCCTATTGTGTCACTATTGTAAATCCTTCAATCCTATCCCAAGTTGTTCTTAAGGGGGGATGTTAGGATATTTAGACACTTAGGAGTTAGTTAAGATCTACTTGGTCTATTGTGTCATTAGGTAAACCTGTGTTTCTTTWGTATGCGTTAGTATGCATTTGTAGTTAGGAAATCCGACGGTCATGAAATTTTCCCGACATAGAGTGATCCGATGATTCATACTTTCCTCGATCTTAAAAGCCATTGATCCGTGTATTAACACCCGATTGGTCCATGATCTCTATTTAAATAGCATGGAGGGTCATTTGTCGATGATCGATTGTGATAAACTCTCTTGTAAAATCTCTCTGTAATCATTTTCTTTGCATTAATAAACTGCTCCAAGTGGCCACGTTGGTTGGGGCCGTGGATGTTTCCCCGTAGGGGTTTTACCACTTGAAAACATCGGTGTGTTGATCTTTGATCTGGTTATGTGAGTGGTTACTGAAGGTGTTCGTCCTCTGTTGGAATACCTGTGATGTCAAACAAACCAGAGTTTCCCCAAAACCACGAGCGTGAGCAAAGAATCAGATTGCGATCTTCCTCAATGTCGAACTCAATAATGAAGAAACATTTAGTGCATGGATGAATGAAATCTTGTTTCTACATGATAGGAATCCAGGTGGTTGTGATCCAACTATTGAGATGAACTAACTTTGGCTAGAATCCATTGAAACGACAGACCAAACTCATGGATTTGTAGTATTCTTCCTTCTCCTCAACATCTCGACCCATAAGAACAATAAGGGGATGAGATTCCTGAACCAGAAGAGACGACGAAGAGATATATGAGTTCTGTTGAACAACCTCATGGAAAGAGGCCCCATATTTCGAAGTTGAGACTAGCCTGGACCCCGAGCTGGAGGGAAGAAACCCACCGCCTGGAGATTCCTTAGAGAGGGACACGACTGCGACCATTGAGGGCGAGGGAGATCGATTGCAGGCCTACCGCGCAGAGGGGCCATGCACAACCAGGGTTAAACCCTAGCCGACATGCACTAGGGGAAGAGATGTCCCACCATAACTTTGAAAAATCATATCAAAACGTTGTTCCCATGAGCTCTAATGTTGAGTGCATTACATACCTTATTTTATTGACCCTTTACAACAAATAATTTTGGTAGAGACATGTAAACATTCTCCTTCAAGTCTCCATTCAAGAAGGTCATCTTCACATCCATGTGGTGAATATTATACCTATTCTGTGTGGCCAAAGCCTATTAATTTTTCACATTTTTTTGTTAGGGAAAATGTGTCCTCATAGTCTATGCCTTTTTTTGTGCATATCCTTTCGCCACAAGCCTCGCCTTATGCTTGTCAAGTGAGCAATGAAATATGTACTTGTTTTTGTATACCCACCTACAACCAATTGGTTTGGTTCCAAATGGAGGATCCACCAACTTCCATGTCCCATTCCTAATGAGATAATCATACTCCTTCTGCATAGCTTCTTTCCACTCATCATACGAAGCAACTTCCTTAAAGGAAGTTGGTTCAATTTTATTAGATAAATTCAATTCACAATCAAATGAAACATCCATATCATTTACATCACTTGAATCTTAATTATATACATCACCTCTATCTTTTCTGGTTGAACTTCTGGTTCCTGTCTTTCCAACCTCATCAGGACAAACAATTTCAGGTGTCTTGAGGAGCCACTTTGATGGACCTTTTTGAGATCGTCTAAGTTTATCCACTGATTGAGATGGTGTTGGATTCCCATCAAGTTTCAACCTTTCAATCCTCTCAATCACATCGTGCAAATTAACCCTCCGTTCTGATGATTGGATGGATCTTCTTCATGAGGGGGAGATGGCACTTCAAAAGGAAATTCCAGAGATTGATTCAAGATAGGGACCCCCCCTTCAATATGTGGAATCTCATCATCAAATTCATGATATGTATTTACATGGGTGAATTTATCTAGAATATTCCTTGGTGGTCCCAATAAGATGCGCTTTCAAGTCCTTGCACGTTGAAGCTTGTTTCTTTTCTCGTTAGGAATTAAGGCATAGTAGGTGGAACCAAAAAATCTGAGATGTCTCATCTAAGGAATGCAAGCATTCCACATTTCATAAGGAGTCTTGTTCCCAAGAGAATGACATGGACTCCTATTTCTCACATACACTGTAAACATCAACTTCACATTCTTGAAAAATAACATTCAACGTACCATATTCAAGAGTGTCACGTTCATTCTTTCTGCTACACCATTCTATTGAGGATTGTATGGAATTGTGGTTTGATGTTTTATCCCATGTTGGTGAAGATAGATTTCAAACTCATTTGAAGTGTTTTCCCCTCCATTATTATTACAAAGAGTTCCAATAAGAGAGTGAGATTTATTTTCAATCCATAGATGATTTATTAAAAAAGTTTCAAATGCTTAATATTTCTTTTTCAACAAATAAATACAACACATAGTGGTGTAGTTATCAATAAAAGTCATGATATATCTATTACCAAAGGAAAATAGAACATACACGGGGCCACACAAATCATAGTGTATCACCTCTAGCTTTCTACATGCTCTTGAGGTGGAATCATGAAAACGCTGCTTGTTGTGTTTACCAAGGATACATGCCTCACACCATTTTTCTTCAACATATGAAGATTGTCACAATTGACGTTCCCAAATATAGTATGCCACAAGAGACAAGAAGACAATGTACCTTGATCATGGTGATCATGGTGATCAAGGTATGTATAATTCCATGTTTATGTAGACGTCCCTTTCAACTTCAACAATTTGTCATCCTCCCATCCTATCATGATGACTATTTTGTCCGAAGACCTTGTTATTTCAAATTTTCCATCAAAAATGTGAATGGAATGGCCTTGTTCGATCCATATGCAATGCTTACTGCACCATCTACATTTTCATTCAATACTTCAAAGAAATCTCTCCCAAAAGTCATGTGGCAGACCAATGTCATGCAACTAAACATCTCTCCAAGAAGCAAATGAAGTTTTAAATAATTATTCATTTATGCTGACATTGCAATGAGCAATAACAAATTGAGAGAGTTCAAGAGATTTACCATTTCCTTTCATTTTTTCATACTTATCTTTGATCTTCTCCCATGGAATTTTCAATGTTTTTGCTTCATGTCCATTCTTACCACAATGGACACAATAATAATAAAAAAAAATCACCATGACTGTGCTTACCCCCTACCTCTAAAATTATTCATTCTAAGTCCATTCCTACTACCTCCAAGCTGTCCACCAAACGATGGAGTTGATTGACCAAAAATTGAAGCCCTAAAGGTTGGAGTATTGGAAGCCCCAAAGGTAGGCATGCATGTTGACCCAAATGTAGGTTTTGTCCAAATGTAGAACTGAATGCGGGTGTTGAAGGTCCACCAAAAGATGGAGTCGAAGAGATGACAAATGATGGTGAAGTGGCAAATGTAGAAATAGAGAAGCCATTCAAATTAGAGCCGGTGGCAGCAGTGTAGGCACTCATGTTGAGAAAAACAAATCGGTCACCTATGCCCAACTTTGGAAAGAATTCAAGAAATCTCAAACAAGAAGCAAGAAGACAAAGAAGAACATGCTCTCTATCTTCTTCTTTTGGAATCGACCATTAAAATAAGAGACTCTTGAGGCTTCTTCTGTGATATTTCCATTAGTGCACACTCTTTGCTTTTAATATCCTTCATTCCCTCCCTCTTGATTAATTCCTATTTTTCTTATTGAAGTCCCAGATAACGATTCTTGTTGGTCAATATATTTCCACTCCATTGAGAGAAAATTGAGAAATATATTGAAATCACACACAACAATGGATATGTCGATCCCCAAAGTGCAGCATGTGAACAAGGCTAAATCAGATAAGTGTTAGGAAACGAAAGCAAAACATAGCATATAAAAGAGCATAAAATAAGCAAGATCAAACACGCATTAAAACAAGCACATCAATCATACACTTGACACAGTGATTTATGTGGAAACTCAATGAGGGAAAAAACCACGAGAAATGATTATCAATATTCTTATTATTCAAGAGAGAATTACAATAGCCTTCATAGGCATACAATCGTCCTCTCCTCACACACTCTGCTCTCTACTCCTTGCAAATGATTTAAATGACATTGTACTCCACCTCTATGGGTATGCTCACATATATAACATCTATCACTGATTTGTACACATTGATCATGAATAGATCACATAGTTACACGAGCAATTCATAAATAGATTGCATGCATTCACATTAACATAGATGCATGCATGTGCATGTGACCACATGAGGAAATTCATTGGCATGTTTCCAACAATCTCCATATTGACAACAATTGACATGATATATCATGCCCTTAATTAATTCATCACCTTTTTTGCAAGCCAAGAGAAGCCAAACACCACCATAGCTTCTCTAACAAAACTAGTTTCGTAAACATGTCTCTAGAATTCACTTTTGTATGAACCTTTTCCAAAGACACTCCATCTTCATCAACAACATGTCTTACAAAATGGTACTTGACAAAAATATGCTTTGTCTTACTGTGATAAGCTGGATTTATAGCCAAATGAATAACACTTTGGCTATCGCAGAATAATTTTACCTTGTCCTGCATCCTTCCAAACTCACCCAATAAACCCTGTAACCAAATTGCCTCCTTACATGCATGTGAAGAAGCCATATACTCTGCCTCTGTAGTGGATAAAGCGACTACGTTTTGAAGCTTTGACACCCAACTAACAGGTCCTCCTGCAAGAGTAAATACATATCCTGAAGTGGATCTCCTTTTGTCCAAGTCACCTGCAAAATATGAATCTACATAACCGCAAACTGAATCTCTAGAACCATCATAGGTGATATAATAACTGCTTGTGCCTCTAAGATATTGAAGCACCCATTTCATTGCTTCCCAATGCCATTTTCTTGGATTTTCCATGTATCGACTGACAACACCAACTGCATGTGAAATGTCTGGTCTAGTACTCACCATCACATACATCAAACTTCCCACTGAATTAACATATGGTACACGAGGCATATAATCATTTTCTTCGTCATTACTAGGACATAAACCTGAAGAAAACTTGAAATGGGAGGCCAAAAGGATCTGTACGGGTTTCACATTATTCATACCGAATCTCATAAGTATTTTCTCCACATACTTTTGTTGTGATAACCACAACTTACCATTTTTCCCGTCTCTGTGTATCTCCATGCCTAAGATTTTTTTTGTTGCTCCTAGATCCTTCATATCAAACACCCTAGCCAACTGAACCTTTAACCTGTTGATTTTGACCATGCTCTTGCTTTCCACAAACATATCGTCAATATATAACACCAAAATATAGAACATGCCATTTTCCAACTTTTTAAAGTAAACACAATGATCATATTCACTCGTTGTAAAATTTAGGCTCACCATGAAGGAATCAAACTTCTTATACCATTGCCTGATAGACTGTCTCAGGCCATACAATGAATTCTTGAGTTTGCAAACAAACCTCTTATTGCTATTCTAAACAAACCCTTCTGGTTGTTCCATATATATATATATATATATATATATATATATATATATCCTCATCTAAATCTCCATGTAGAAATATTAACATCTAGCTGCTCTAACTCAAGATCAAGTAAAGCAACTGGTGCTAACTTAACACGAACTAAAGCAAGATTCAATACTAGTGAAAAAATCTCGTGAAAATAAATACCTTCCTTTTGAGAATACCCTTTTGCTACCAGTCTTGCTTTATACCTTCCGACTTTATCATCAACACCCTTTTTCAGTTTATAGACCCACTTGTAGCTGACAACCTTCCCGTCCTTTAGAATTTCTACCAGGTCCCATGTTTTATTCCTTTCTAACACATCCATTTCTTCTTTCATAGCTTTCTTCCAATGAGCACTTTCAGATACCTTAATTGCTTCCTGAAAACAACTAGGTTCTCCATCAATAGAAACTAAAGCCACATATGAAACATAATATTCATACCTTGTAGGAGGATTCTTGACCCGTGAAGATCTCCTCAGAGATGGTTAAGGCATATCCTCAGTTTCCTAGATATTTTTTGCATCTACATCTTCATCTTCTTCTTCTGGAACTTCTTCATGCTCCCGCCTTTCTGAATATGGTTGAGTTTCCAGCTGAATTTGCTGAACTTGTGGTACTTGTTCTTGTCTCACTTCAAAATCTACCAATTCTGATTTTAAGAGTGAGGATTCATCAAACACTACATCTCTTCTTATGATGAGTTTGTGGACAGTAGGATCCCACACTCTATACCCCTTAACTCCATCACCATAACCAACAAATACATATTTCTTTGATCTAGGATCTAACTTAAACAACCGATATTTAGAAATAAGAGCATAAGCATCACAACCAAATATTCTTAGATTTGAAAAATCACACGAATGACCTGTCCATACCTCTTATGGAATCTTACAGTTTATTGCAGTTGATGATGACCGATTTGTCAGATCGCATGCTGTAAGAAATGCTTCTACCCACAATTCCTGCTGCATCTTGGCATTACTGAGCATGCTCCTTGCTCTTTCTAGAAGAGTCTTGTTCATGCGTTCAACAACACCATTATGCTGAGGAGTATAAACTGTGGTCTTATGTCTTTCGATCACAACTTCCTTGCAATAGTTCGCAAATTCCACAGATGTGAACTCACCTCCATTATGTCCTTATACACTTGATTGACCTGTTAGTGCTCTTTTCAACCAAAGCTCTGAGTTTCTTAAAAGTATTAAATACATCAGCTTTTCTTTTAAGTAAATATACCCAAACCTTCATAGAGTAATCATCTACGAATGTCACAAAATATGACGATCCTCCATGATCCATGATCTTTTCATCTAGACTTATAAATAATTGTATTAAATGAACATAAATTAATGTGCACCATTAAAGAAGGAAAAACTTAGAAATGAAGAGACATAAGCATTAGATCTGAACAAAAAAACTTGATAACAGAGTTCATCCTTGGTGGACTACGTCTCCAGGTCCTGTTTTCAAATGGGTAGTCTATTTTATTAACTCAACAAAATAATTTGGCAAATACATGCATATACCTCATTCTGAAATCAAGATGCAGAAATAATGCTCAGATCAGAAAACAAACATCACCATTGTATTTGTGGCGTTGAATTACCCAAAAATGATTGTCTCCAGGCTCTGATCCAACTCTCGCACTTCCAGGCCCAAAATAAATCTTGTCTCGGTTTTTGTGCCCTCTGCACCAACAATTATGACAACATCTACCTCAAAATCCATGCTGGATTGTACATTATGGTTGTGCGCCTTTCCCCCGGCTTTGGCCCGAAATTCATTCTTAAATATTAAACGAGGGAGATATACCATGGCACACCCCTTGGCGCATTGGTTAGAGCGGAGTTTTAAAGGGTTTGTTTTGGGCGGAGATTCTGGGGTCGAACCCGCCAGACTCCGTTTTTGGTAGTGGTTACATATATGTTTATCCATGGTTTAAAATCGTTGCTAATTTTTTCGGTTCGCTAGTAACTCGACTAACGATTGTTGTAGATTTGACATGGTGTGCCAGATTTGGTGGACCCGCCAATTCTTTTTTTAAAACAAAATTCATTCACGGGCAAACATTGGGCATTCTCAGGATGCCATGTGTCACCCCATGATTGGGCCACATGGCTCCTGCTGATTCTCCTGCTCACATGATGATGTGGCTCACCCTGTAACTGTTGTACTGACACGTGGCACTCCTTGGGTGGTGCCATGTGGCACTTTCTTATTGGTCCGTATGGACCACTGAAAAGTCCACTAGTGGTTGACATGTAGCACCCTGTGGTGTTTCCATGTGGCATGATGACATCATCATCCGTAGAATGATGTCACCCTGCCATGTCAGCTGCTGACATGAACAGTATGATTGATGATGTGTCCCCTACTGACTAGTCCTAGTTGACCTCATTTTTGACCGCGAATATCTTTCAAACCGTAACTCTGTTTGACGAGCCCTTTGCACCGTTAGAAATCTTATGACGCGCTCTTCGCGATCATGCCATTTTCACTAAGTTTTGGGAAATTTGATTTTTTTCCCTTTCTCTATCTATTGAAGCCATTCTGAGCTTTTTGAAATGCCTCTGTGAGTTCTGAGTTATTCTTAGCCTTCTATGGATTCTTTCTGGATCATGCCTTTCGACTAAGATATTTTTGGACCACCAAAATATTTCATCAATCAACTGGTAAGTGAGGGGATTTCTCCTAATATTCGCATAGGAAATCAAATGTTTCGACTCGAGTCACCTTTTTTATAATCACTTGCTTTCAGTTGGACTCATCCCTGCACTTTTAAATTCACCCATCAGTAAAGAAAAATAAAATGACAACCACAATCCTAGTAACCAAGAAGCCGATAGAAGTTCTGAAGATACAAGAACTATCATACGCACTACAACGCATCATAAAGAAAGAGGTAAACCCTTGAATGATAAAAAATTTCCATCACCAATTGTCTCTAGGAGAAGTGCCTTGCCAAAGGAAAATCATCAGCCAGGAACATCCCACACACACAAGAAATGCATAGCAATAAATTAGGAGATGACGAAGAGAGGAACCCTCCTAAAGGGAACTTAGATAATCCCCATAAATTACAGGGTTTAGGGTTTAGAGTTCAGGGTTCAGGGTCTAGGGTTTAGGGTTAGGGTTCAGGGTTTAGGGTTTAGGGTTCAGGGGTCAGGGGTCAGGGGTTAGGGATCAGGGTTCGGGGTTCGGGGTTCGGGGTACGGGGTTTAAGGGTTCGGGGTTCGGGGTTTAGGGTTTCGGAATTAGGGTTTTAGGGTTTAGGGTTAAAAACAAAAGTGCGAAAAGGGTTTAGGTTTTAGGGTTTAGGGTTTAGGGTTT
>ML786851.1:180816-192160 GCA_009831015.1 Picea engelmannii
AGAACTTGAGTTGAAATCAAGTGAATTAAGGAACATCTTTTTATAAAAAAAAATTGAAACTCAAGTGAGAGTTAGAGTTGAGAAGGTGGTTCATTAATGACCAAAAACTCAAGTGAATCAAGGAACATCTTTCTATAAAAAAATTAAATGGCTCATTAATGATAAAAAATTCAAGTCAATCAAGGAACATCTTTTTATAAAAAAAATTCAAACTCAAGTGAGTGAGAGTTAGAGTTGAGCAGGTGGCTTATTAATGACCAAGAATTCAAGGGAAGCAAGGAACATCTTCTTATAAAAAAATTTCAAGCTCAAGTGAAAGTTAGAGTTGAGCAGATCACTCATTAATGATAAAAAATTCTTAGGCAAGTGAATAAAAAGACTTCCCATGAATTGAGAAGGAGGCTTGCATGAATTAGAAAGATACAAGAGAAGTATAATGTGTGAAATTAGAAAGGAAGTTTTGCAGAAATTATTCTATTGGGATTTGGTGACAATGAATTCCTCCAAGGATGGATCTGGATCCTATTATTCTGCATTGGTTACAACTAAATAGAACAAGTTAGAATATGGATAGGGATTGCATTTAATAATCAATTTATTGTCAATGTATATAAATACATGTAAGCCCATAGAGACAAAGTGAGACAAACAAAGTGAGAACCTACAAATATGTTGTAATGTGCATGATCTGAATAATAACACAACTGATGCCTATGAAACACAACTGATGCCAATGCTTGGTGGACGTAGCCCAATGTTTGGGTGAACCACGTGAAATCCCTGTGTCACAGAGGTGCATTGATTTATACATTGTCGTAGGTCCCTCCTCTGGAAGGGTGTGACGACATACTATTGACACTTTCTACATGTTTGAATACTTGGAATTTCCGCACACTAGCTATGTATTATAGTACGTAAATATTTAAACATCGCCGCACTCCAAGTGAATCGTGAGGTGCGGACTCACCATAGTCCAATGGTAGCGTGAGGTGTGGAAATGCGCATAATTTAATTATTGGAAATTTTGAGGTATGGTTCTTTGGAAAAGTAAAGGTGGAGGAGATAATTAAAATACTTTTTTTTTTTTAATTAAAGAGTCACCTCGGTGGATAAGTTAAAAAGGTTTATTATGGAGTGAAAATTTTAAGGTATAAACGTGAATGCTTATGGAGTAAAACTTTTTATTGAACTTTTCTTGTATATTATTAAAAGGTTTTATGGAAAACATATGAATTTTTACTATTATAAAAGTTTTGTTGTTAACATTTAACCTTATTTATTAAGGATCCACATTTAACTTTATTTATTATTCCTCCAGATTTAAAAGGATTTTATAGGCAATGGACATTAGGAGATTTTTGTGCTAATGGCTAAGATGAAGAGTTCAAAGTTTAAAGTTGAAAAGTTTAGCGATAAAAACAACTTTGAGCTCTCGAAGCTCAAGATACGGGATTTACTAGTGCAACAAGGGTTGTAAAAGGAATTGGAAGGAAAGTCAAAGAAACCAACAACCATGACAGAATGGGAATGAGAATATCTTGATGCGAAAGATGTTAGTACCATTAGTTTATGTCTGACTAATGAGGTTATGGTTAATATCATAGGAGATGATACAACATCAGGGTTATGGAGCAAGTTGGAAAGTTTATATATGACGAAAAATTGATGATCATAATCTATTTGAAGAGACAGTTGTACAGTTTGTGGATGAAAGAAGGTACAAAAGTTTTTGACCATTTAAATACCTTCAATACCCTTATAGTTCAATTGACTAGTATGGATGTTAAATTTGAAGATGAGGATAAGGCTATTACACTATTTTGTTCGTTGCGTGAGTCTTGGGATAATCTAGTCACCTCTATTAGATTTATCTCAACGGAGGTTTTAGATTATGATTCTGTTGTTGGAGCTTTGTTGGATGAGGAGATGAGGAAAAAATCTAGTAAAGAAACGTCAACTTCAGACATGGTGGTGGTCAAAGATCGAACTAAAGAGAATAATGAGATAATTTCTTCTTGATCTAAGTCAAGACACAAAAATGGTAAAGAAAAATGTTGGTACAGTGGAAAAACATGACATCTCAAAAAATATTGTTGGAAGAGAAAGGAATTTGAGGAAAACTCTATGAAGGAAGAAAATTTGGATGTAACAAATTCAGCTATAATTGATCAAGTTTTATTCGTTTCTAGTAATTTACAATATCAAGAAGAATCATAGATAGATTCATTTGCCTCCCACCACATGTGCTCACATATAAATTGATTATTTTCTTACCAATAGATTCATGAGGGTGTAGTGTTTATGGGAAATGGTATTCACAGTAAAACTGTTGGGGTTGGCAGGGTTGGCAGTATTAGAATCAAGATGTTCGATGGTATTGTTAGGGAATTAATGGATGTTAGATATGCATCCGAGATTAAATAAAATTTAATTTCATTGAGAGTGTTGGATTCTAGTGGATATAAGTATACAGGTCAAGAAGGAGCACTCACAGTTTCATGAAGGCAACGATGGTTGATAAACTTTATAAGCTAGAAGGCAGTACTGAAGTAACATCTAAAGTGAAGGATGTATCTTCTTGTTCATGGCAGAAGTATCAAGGTCATAAGAGAAAGAAAGTACTCGTAAGCAGTAAATCATTTCGAGACTTGAAATCTTTGTTTTTGAATTCCTCTTTATTTTATATCTCTGCATGTTATGATGGTAGTATGACGCAGGAGCATCGCCAACACATCAAGCGAGCCAGCACATCGAGAAAAAGATAGATGGATAAGCCAACACACATTTTGAAACCACTTTGCGATTGTTGCGTGATCTTAAATGATTTATTTAAGAGACGACGCACTTGTATATTGTAATGGACCTTGACCAGATAGCTCTCATCCTTAGGTAGATGAGGCATTTAAAATAGTTAATGTTGGTAGATAGAATAGTTAAGTCTAGATTGGATAGTTTAGAGATCAAGAGGGAAACTGGATATAGACACCCTCATTGTGTATTGTAACATTATTGAAGCAGGAGAGCAAGAAGAGCAAGCAGAGAGAATTGTATGAAGAACATCCATGTATAGATATTGAATTAATAAAAGAAAGCTTTGATTCAAATCCATGGTTATGTGTCTATTCTCTGTGTATTGATGTTATGCTCATGAATATTTTCTTCCTGTCATACATGTGCTTTTATATGTGGTGTATGTGATTTCATAGTTGAATTGAAGTCTGAGAGGGTGAATGAATGAGTTTCAATTGTTTCTCTAAGTAAGCCAGAAGATTCCTACAAGGGGTGCAGTTGAATTGTCCACAAGGAGTACGTTGATAGAAAAGTTCACTTAGAGAAATATTTTGTTCTCATTTCCTCTAGAGTGTAGATAGGCACAGTGTCGTACAAGGAGTGTGCACGCCAAGTGAAGTCTCAGAGTTGAGATTCTAAGAGGAGTATTGAAAGAATGCTGCTGCAGGGGTGCGCAGAGTAGGAAGACTTCAACACTTAGACGTTGTTGAAGATTTGCCGCAAGGAGTGTGCGCAGGAAGTTTTCAAAAGGACTTGAGAAGCAGAAGGAAGCTCAGGAGGAGTAGGCCTTCAAATTCATTGAAGGATAAGTGCAGGGGAGTTGTTGTTGAATGTTCAAAGGAAGCGTCATAGGTTGGCGAGCAGACCACGAGTCTCGTAGAGAGACACTGCTTCCTTTTCATTTATTTTCACAAGGAAGAACGAACAGATGAAATCATCCGAGGTGATTTTGTGAGGTTTCCGGAGCCGTTGGATCTCTCGGAGATGCAAGGTGGCTATAGCGCAGCTGTGGAGAGGATTCAAATCTCAGGAGAGGTAGCACCATTTA
Source organism: Picea engelmannii (assembly GCA_009831015.1). NCBI lineage: Eukaryota > Viridiplantae > Streptophyta > Pinopsida > Pinales > Pinaceae > Picea > Picea engelmannii. The sequence continues at coordinate 184,655 of ML786851.1, forward strand.
TCGAAGACGGTCAGGTCGATGGATTGTTCACGAGATTGCCTATCGGGACCTCGTGAGGAAAGTGCCTAAGCAAAGGTAAGGAGAGTCACGAGATTGCGAGGAGAGAGATCTCGACTACTCCGAGGATAGGGTGTATTCACAGGAGTTGAAAAGTGAACATGTGGCACCGCGGATCTCGGGAACTCATAGGTTGAAGGTTTGAGAGATTAGTGTTAAAAGTCGCGAGTATGCAAAGCAGCGAAGTGGCAAGAGGATCAAGAGTGTCCATATGAATGAGAAAGGTGGCAAACATCTAAGGAGCTCGTGGACTCGGGAGCTCATGAGAAAAGGCTTGAGGACTTGGCCACCAAAATCGCGAACTCGCGAGGAAACGAGGTTGCGAGTCTCGGCACCTCAAACCTCGGAAGTCGACGAGGAAGTTGTTAAACCATACAAGTAACAAAGTCGTGAGGGTGCGAGGTCTCAATAGCGCGGAAATCTCGAGTGAAGTGATCGGTGTGGACGGGTCAAGTCACACATGCATATTGAAGTCTCGGTACCTCAGGTATGAAAGGTCAAAAAACCAAAAGGTTGGTATCGTAAGTAGCGATGTCGTGAGTTATGATCCACCAAGGAGTTAAGGAAGGGTATCGCACGATGAAGAGAATTTGTGGGTAGGAAGATTCTCGATAGGGAATTAGGAGAACCTTTGAGTTCTTCAGGACGAGAAGAGAGGAAGGTCCTGTGTGAGAAGACGTGCATGATGAAACGAAGTGTGCAGCTGCACCAGAGTGGTATCAGAGCGATTATTTCTCTATTTTCTGTAGCAGAGAAGAAGATACAAATCCACCATGCCGCTAAGAAGATAAAGACAATCACCTGAACCAGAAGACAGGGAGGTGAGAAGAAGAGGCAGGTCGACACAAAATCCAGAAATGGAAAGGCAGATACGTGATCTTCGAGAAAGATTAGAAGAAATGGAAGCAGCGCAGAGATGCATAGCCAATGCTGGAGATCTGAGTGACTCCGAAGGCGAAGCTCAAGCTGAACAACAAGGAGAATTTGCAACCGAAGATGTAGAAAATGAGCGATTGATTAAAGCTATCGCCTGGATGAGTTCAAAGACAAAGATGGACATTCTAGCTTACGAAGGAAGTCTGGATGTAGAAGAGCTTCTAGATTGGATTAGAGCTCTTGATACCTACTTCGACTATGAGGATATCGAAGAGGATAAAAAGGTTAGGCATGCTGTCATAAAATTGAAGGGACATGCAAAATTGTTGTGGGACGAGCTTCAAGCTGACAGATGCTGCAAAGGAAAACAAAAGATCAAAAGCTGGGATCGAATGATTGCGAAGATGAAGGAAAAATTCATCCCAAGGGATTACCAAATCACACTGTTCAGGAGGATGCAAGGCCTAAGGTAGAAACTGATGACAGTGAAAGAATACACTGAGGAATTCTATCGACTGAACATTAGAGCAGGTCATCGGGAGAGCGATGATGAGAAGGTTTCCAGATACCTGAATGGTCTGAGATACGACATTCAGGATGAATTAAGCATGAAAACCATCAGAACGGTGGAGGATTCTTATCAGATGGCTCTGAAAGCCAAGGAGAAGATGAGACGTAAGCAAGGTCAGCAAGGGCGAGGCAGAAGTCAGCCTAGAGGCAAGGCAGTTGCCCAGGATAAATACCAGAAGCCCAAGGAGGAATGGAAGAAACCTCAGGGTAAAGTTGAGAGAGGTGGAACCTCATAGCGAGGACAACAATATGCAGAGCAGAGAGGACAACATAATGAGAAGCGAGGAGATTATGCTGACGCAAACACTTTTCCTCATACCAGAGGTAGGGAAAGAGGTCGAGGTGGAATCATCACATGTTTCACGTGTGGAAAGAATGGACACAAGGCAGTTGACTGTCCATATAGGAAAAAGGATGGAGGAGAAGCTCACATCGTTGAAGCGCAGAGACATGATGTTGAGAATGAAGACACAGAAAGTGCAAGGTCGTTGATGATGCATAAAGTTCTCTTAACACCTGGGAAGGAGGTGGAGGACTCAGCTCAGAGGACCAGACTGTTCAGAACAACTTGCAAAACCAAAGACTGGAAATGCAAGGTTATTGTTGACAGTGGTAGCACAGATAATATCGTTTCGATCAAGATGGTAGAGAAGTTGGAGCTCGAGACAATTGATCACCCGAGTCCATACAAAGTCTCGTGGCTACAGAAGGGACATCAAGTGAGTGTCACTAAACAATGTTTAGTTGACTTTAAAATTGAGGGATATAATGACAAGGTCTTGTGTGATGTCATTCCCATGGATGTATGTCATTTGTTGTTGGGTAGACCATGGCAATATGACCGAAATGTGGTTCATGATGGGAGGATGAACACCTATACTTTGGAGAAGGATGGGAGGACACACAGATTGCTTACGATAAAGGACAAAGAAATGAAGTCGGAAGTAAGCAACACGATACTTCTCATGAGTGGGAAGGAGCTTCTTACAGAGATGGAGAAGAAAGAAGATCCACAATTCTTTGTGGTCAGAAAGCCGAGAATTGTTCTGACTAGCACAAGAGTGGATGATTTACTAGATGAGATTCAGGAACTGCTGGGAGAGTTCGCTGACATCATCATGGAAAAATTACCTCATTCATTGCCACCGATGAGGAGTGTGACTCATCACATCGATCTCATACCAGGAGCCAGTTTACCGAATAAATCTACGTATAGATTGATGCCACAAGAAAATGAGGAGGTCAAGAAGCAGGTCTAGGAGTTGTTAGACAAAGGATTGGTCAAGGAAAGCCTGAGTCTGTGTGTTTTTTCTACAATTCTTAGTCCAAAGAAGGAAGAAGGCTCGAGAATGTGTACCGACTCAAGGGTAATCAACAAAATTACCATCAGGTACAGGTTTCCACTACCGAGGATGGATGATCTGATGGATTTCCTGAGTGGGGAAAATTATTTTTCAAAGATTGATTTGAAAAGCGGATATCACCAGATTCGCATGAGGGAAGGTGAGGAATGGAAGACAACATTCAAGACAAATGAAGGTTTGTACAAATGGCTGGTCATGTCGTTTGGGTTGAAAAACGCGCCGAGCACATTCATGATATTGATGAATGAAGTCCTAAGGGAATTCATTGGGAAATTTGTAGTTGTATATCTGGATGACATACTGATCTTGAGTAAGACCAAGGGTGAAGACTTGAGGCATTTGGCTATTGTGATGAGGAAACTACAGTAGGAGAAGCTATTTATTAATATGAAGAAGTACTCATTTATGAAGACAGAGCTCATCTACTTGGGTTTTGTCATATCGGCAAATGAGTTGAAAATGGATCCGAATAAGGTGGAAGTGATCAAGAACTGGCCATCACCAAGAAATGTTTTCGAGGTGAGGAGTTTTCATGGTTTAGCTAGTTTCTACCAAAAGTTCATTAGGAATTTCATTGGAATTAGCGCAGCGATTGATGGACACGGTGAAGAAGCGACATAAGTCTTTTCATTGGACAACAGAGGCTGAGAAGAGCTTCAACCTATTGAAGTGGAAGATAACGGAACGACCAGTGTTGGTGTTGCCGGACTTCAAGAAGACATTTCAAGTGAAGTGGGATGCAAGCGGATATGCCATAGGAGCGGTCTTGAGTTAGGAGGATAGGCCAGTTGCATATTTCAGTGAGAAGCTGGATGAAGCAAAGCTGAAATACTCCATGTATGATAAAGAGTTTTATGACATCATACAGGCGCTGAAGAAGCGGAGGCATTACTTAATCCCAAAGGAATTTGTATTGTACAACGATAATCATGCATTGCAGTTTGTGAGTCAACAGGAGAAGTTAAATCAGAAGCATGCAAAATGGGTAGAGTATATGCAAAATTTTACGTTTGTAATTAAACACATTTCGGGAACTGCTAACAAAGTGGCTGATGCTTTGAGCAGGAAGTGTTTTTTGCTGCAGGAGTTCCGAGTCAAAATATTGGGCTTTGAAAATCTCAGGGACATGTACGTAGGAGATGCAGATTTTGGAGAAGCATATGAAGCATCTCAGAATCCAGTTCTTAGGGATCGGAGCCCTTGGATAGATTACATGATCCAGGAGGGGTTGTTTTTCAGAGGCAATCAATTATGCATTCCAAATTGCTCCATGAGGGAGAATTTGCTAAAGGAGAAGCACAGTGGGGGATTAGCAGGACATTTTGGCCACGATAACACATTCGCAAAGCTAAGCGAATCATATTTTTGGCCAGGCATGCGAGCATATGTCAAGAGGTTTGTTGACAGGTGTCGAATTTGTTAGCATTCGAAGGGGAGGAAACAGAATGCAGGTCTTTATCAACCATTTCCCATACCAGAGAGGCCGTGGGAGGCAATTAGCATGGATTTTGTATTGGGTTTGCCAAAGAAACAAAGAGGTGTTGATTCCATCTTTGTGGTGGTGGAAAAGTTTTCAAAGATGGAACATTTCATCCCATGCTAGAAGACCAGTGATGCGACTGACATCGCGAATCTGTTTTTCAAGGAGGTCATTCGACTTCATGGATTTTCGAAAAGCATAGTTTCGGATAGAGACACTAAATTCATAGGGCATTTTTGGAGGAACTTATGGGAGAAGCTAGGAACTAACTTGGCGTTTAGTTCAGCTTACCATCCTCAGACGGATGGATAGATAGAGGTGGTCAACAGAAGTCTTGGAGACTTGCTGAGAAGCTTGGTGACAGAGCACCATAGTAGCTGGGACAACATATTGCCACAAGCAGAGTTCACGTACAACGATTCAGTGAATCGAAGCATAGGAAAGAGCCCATTTCAGATTGTGTATGGTACACAACCGAGGGGAGTTTCTGAACTCAGGGAGTTAGAACAAACTGCGACTAGTAGTGCGAGCACAGAGGAATTCGCTGAAGCGATGAAATAATTTCACAGCAGGGTGAAGGAGTGATTGATAGACTCAAATCAGGCGTACAAGCACAGAGCAGATCAACATCGGAGACAACTTTAGTTCGAAGTTGGTGATTTGGTTCTATCACACTTGAGGAAGGAAAGGTTCCCAAGGGGAACATACAACAAGCTGAAAATGAAGAAAATTGGGCCATGCAGAGTCCTAAAGAAATTGGGAGAAAATGCTTACGAGATTGAATTGCCGAATGACATCGGAATATATCCGACATTCAATGTCTCAGATTTATACCCATATAGGGTTCAGGAAGCAGAGACTAGAACTGAGCAGTCAGTGATCCAGTGGACGAAACAGATGCCAGTAGCAGAAAAGCCACAGATGGAGTGCATACTGGACAAGAGAGTGGGTAAGAAGACTAGGAGGAAAGAGTACTATGAGTATCTGGTCAAGTGGAAGAACCACCCAGTAGAAGATGCCAACTGGGAGACTGAAGCAGTGATACAGAAGCATGGACAGACCGTGTGCGAGCTCATGTAGAGGAGCCCATGAAAATTTTCAAGCTAAGGAGTATGATGCAGGAGCATCGCCAACACATCAAGCGAGCCAACACATCGAGCGGAAGACAACTGGATAAGCCAACACACATTTTGAAACCACTTTGGGATTGTTGCGTGATATTAAATGATTCATTTAAGAGACGACGCACTTGTATATTGTAATGGAACTTGAGCGGATAGCTCTCGTCCTTAGGTAGATGTGGCATTTAAAATAGTTAATGCTGGTAGATAGAATAGTTAAGTCTAGATTGGATAGTTTAGAGTTCGAGAGGGAAACCGGATATAGAAACCCTCATTGTGTATTGTAACAGTATCGAAGCACGAGAGAAAGAAGAGCAAGCAGAGAGAATTGTATGAAGAACACCCATGTATATCTATTGAATTAATAAAACAAAGCTTTGATTCAAATCCATGGTTATGTGTCTATTCTCTTTGTATCGAAGTTATGCTCATGAATATTTGCTTCCTGTCATACATGTGCTTTTATATGCTCTGTATGTGATTTCATAGTTGAGTTGAAGTCTGAGAGGGTGAATGAATGAGTTTCAATTGTTTCTCTAAGTAAGCCAGAAGATTCCTGCAAGGGGTGCAGTTGAATTGTCCGCAAGGAGTGCGTTAACAAAAAAGTTCACTTAGAGAAAGATTTTTTTCTAATTTCCTCTAGAGTGCAGATAGGCACAGTGCCATGCAAGGAGTGGAGAGGCCAAGTGAAGTCTCAGAGTTGCGATTCTGAGTGGATTATTGAAAGACTACTACTGCAGGGCTGCGCAGAGTCAAAAGACTTCAACACTTAGACGTTGTTGAAGATTTGCCGCAAGGAGTGCGTGCAGGAAGTTCTCAAAAGGACTTGAGAAGCGGAAGGAAGCTCAAGAGGAGTAGGCCTTCGAATTCATAGAAGGATAAGTGCAGGGGAGTTGCTGTGGAACGTTCGAAGGAAGCATCGCAGGTTGGCGAGAAGACCACGAGTCTCGTAGAGAGACACTTCTTCCTTTTCGTGGATTTTCGCAGGGAAGAATGGATGGATGAAATCATCTGAGGAGATTTTGCGAGGGTTCTCGAGCCGTTGGATCTCTCGGAGACGCAAGGTGGCTACAACGCAGGTGTGGAGAGGATTCAAAGCTCAGGAGAGGTAGCAGAATTCATCCAAGAGGGTGAGGTCGGTGGATTGTTCACGAGATCGCCTATCGGGACATCGTGAGGAAAGTGCCTAAGCAAAGGTAAGGAGAGTCACGAGATTTCGAGGAGGGAGATCTTGACTACTCCAAGGATAGGGTGTAGTCACAGGAGTTGACAAGCGAACAGGTGGCACCGTGGATCTCGGGAACTCGTAGGTGGAAGGTTTGAGAGATTGGCGTTAAAAGTCGCGAGTATGCAAAGCAGTGAAGTGGCGAGAGGATCAAGAGCGTCCATATGAATGAGACAGGTGGCGGAGATCTAAGGATCTCGCAGACTCGGGATCTCGCGAGAAAAGGCTTGAGAACTTGGCCACGGAAATCACGAAGTCACGAGGAAACGAGGTCGCGCGTCTCGGCACCTCGGACCTCGGAAGTTGACGGGGAAGTTGTTAAACCACACAAGTAGCGAAGTCGCGAGGGAGTGAGGTTGCAATAGCGTGGAAATCCCGAGTGAAGTGACGGGTGTGGACGGGTCAAGTCACACGTGCGTATTGGAGTCTTGGTACCTCGGGCATCGAAGGTCAAAAAACCAAAAGGTTGGTATCGTGAGTAGCGAGGTCGCGAGTTACCATCCGCTGAGGAGTTAAGGAAGGGGATCACGTGACCAAGAGAATTTGTGGGTAGGAATATTCTCGATAGGGAATCAGGAGAACCTTTGAGTTATTCGGGCCGAGAAGAGAGGAAGGTCCTGTGTGAGCGGATGTGCACGACGAAGTGAAGTGTGCGGCTGCGCTATAGTACAAAAGAATGTTGTGTGTAGAATCCTATTTCTCATAGGGTCATCATTGCGAGATATAGTATGTATGGAACAACCAAAAGGTATGACTCAAGATCACAAAAGTAAATTTGTTTGCATGCTAGATAATTCATTTTATGGCCTAATG
>ML786851.1:204490-216760 GCA_009831015.1 Picea engelmannii
GCACCTTGGCTTCACTTTTTTTAATGATTCTACATCTGAGAGTTAACCTATCCCTTCGGATTTTCAATATCTCAGGTGGCATTCCTCTTACTACAAGTTACTCAAGGCAAGAAGGAGGGGTGCACCATCTAGGTTTTGCACCCGTGATAGGGTTTTTCTTTTTAACTCTCGGGAATGAAAGAAGTGAGACCTCGTCAATGGAGACACTAAGACTCTACCTTTGGTCTCCATGACTCATACTGAGATAGTCTATCCCTTTGGATAACCTCATTCCATGCCAACATTGGTTTCAATCTATTTTTTCTTCCCCACAAGAGTGAGGCGCTCCATCTTAGAAATGTGCCCTTCCTTGAGTTTTGGGGAAAATACCATAAGTTTTTAGATGTACAATCTAAGGGACTAGATCCACTTCTCAAGCTGATCAATTGGTAATGGAGCTTCAAGATCCAAGGAGAAGCTTCAGATCTTGAGTATGAGCCCAATTGTTTTTTAGTTTTCATGATTTCCAGTCTAGATCACACCCTTCTCATGGTTTCCTTATCAATATTGATGGGTGCATAGGTCTACTAGCCCAAGGGGCACACAAATATCCACCACCAAGAGAGGATATTCACAAATATATCATCCTACAGATCTCTCCCTCTATTTCTTCTCTCCTCCTTTTCTCCAAGGCATTGCACACTATGTTCCCACAACAAAACTTGACCCATATTTTGTTTCAAAGCCAAGTTATTTTTTTCTTCAATACTTCATTTTTCCTGAAGATGCCTCCTAGAAGAGATCCCTTTCGAGTGGACTCATACTATAATACCTCAAATCCTGTACAAGTCCTCACCTGTGTCCTTAATAAGTTACTAAGAATGCAACAACAAAATAATCTAGATCCCCTCTGGTTGGATACTCTAATCCAACTCCCTAAGTTTTCTTGGAAAAACAATGGAGAAGTTCTCGATTCATGGATTCATAGAATTTCCCAATATTTCAACACTTGTAGAGGCCTCACCAAAGAAAGAAAACTTCAAATCATTACCTTGCAATTGGAAGGACCTGCCCAACTCCCTTCAGTTGGATACTCTAATCCAAATCCAAAAGTTTTTTGGGAAAAACAATTTAGAATATGTGGATTCATGGATCCATAGCATTTCCACATATTGAAACACTTTCCTAGGCCTCACCGAAGAATGAAAACTTCATATCATTGCCTTTCAATTGGAAGGACTTGCCCAAAAATGGTGGGATACAAATCAAGAAAAGACCACATTCGTGGTAAATATTGGGGATGCTCCAGGATCCTCTACCTCTCAACCACTCAAAAGTTGGGCTCAACTTTGTAAAGCCTTGAGAAGTTGTCTCTACCCACCTCTGTACCTACAATATTTATTTATCATATGGCACCAACTCTACCAAATCCCTACACAAGGAGTGAAATCATACATTGACTACTTCTCCAAGTTGCGTCTTGTCACTGATTATCAGGCCCTTAAAAAAGACACAGTAAAGAACCATTACCCCCTACCCTAGATTGAGGAGTTACTTGAACTGTTATCAATTTTTATCGTAAGTTTATTCTGAATTTTTCTGAGATTTCTTGTCCTCTGCATCAACTATCTAATATTCATTCCACCTTTATTTGAACTAATGAAGCTACCAACCACTTTGTTCATATCAAGGAGGCACTACGATCATCTCCAGTTTTTCATTTTCCAGACCTCTCTCAACTATTTGAGTTTGAGTCAGATGCCTCACAATATGCAATTGGTGTTGCGCTTAAACATGGAGGCCACCTCACTGCTTATCACTCAGAAAATCTTTCCGAGGCTAGGAGAAATTATAGTACTTATGACAGCTTGGTCCAAGGTCTCAAGAAATAATGTCATTATTTGTTGGGCAAAGAGACTATTCTACATACAGACCATCATCCGCTAATTTTCATTAATTCAGAGTCTAATATTCAAGATCAAAGGCATCTTAAATGGGCATCCTACATTCAACAATTTCATTTGGTAATCTGATATCAGAAGGGCACTTCTAATAAAATGGTTGATTTTCTCAGCAGGTCATCAACTCCAGTTCTCCCAATTTTAGAGGTGCATTGTGCTAATTATGATACATGGGAAGATCAGTTTGCTATTGAACAGGACTTTTGAGAGATTTGGGTTGCCTTATGTAGTCCCATGGTTGTCAATCAGACTCCATTCTTCGACTACACCATCCGAGATGGATGGTTGTACAAATTAAACTTGCTTTTTGTTCTAAACTTAGATGATTGTCTCTTTCTCATTAAATAAGCTCATGCATCAGCCTATGGTGGCCACTTTTGTACCACAAAGACTCTCCAACATCTACAATGCCATTTCTATTGGCCTTCTATGTAACCCCAAGTTGAGAAATTCATCATAGCTTGTGCATTGTGTTCCCAATCGAGGCCATCCAATAGAAAGCGTGGCTTATACCAGCCATTGCCTCTCCCTTCTCGACCCTAGGAGTCAATCTCTATGGATTTCTTAGGTGGACTACCTACCACCCAAAATAAACATGATTCAATATAGGTAGTGGTATGTCGCTTTAGCAAAATGTCTCTTTTCATTCCATGCACAAAGACTACTACAACAACACTAACAACGGAGTTGTATTTCCAACATGTATGGCCACATTTTGGCCTACCAAGCAACATCATTTCAGATAAAGACTCATGCTTCCTCGACGCATTTTCAAAGACCATACGGGTGCTACTAGGGTGTCATCTAAAGTTATCTACTATCTTCCATCCTCAAATGGATGGCCAAACATAGGTAGTAAACCGGGTATTGGTACATGCCCTCCGAACTCATTTTGGGCGCAACAAACCATGGGACAACTACTTACATATTTTGTGGCATAGCTACAAAAAGGCCACACACTCTTCTATTGGGTTCTTTATGTTTGAAGTATGTTTAGGCTTCCAACCAACATCACCAGATGAAATTTCCCTCCCTTTGGATTTCCAAGGTATTGTGCATCAACAACAAGAACAACACTCAACCCACCGGTTTCTTCAACAACTTTCACAATGACACACTACCGTAACATCAACAGTAAAAGCATCTCAATATTGTGCAAACCAAAGGCATGACAAACAAAGTACCTCCATGTCAATTCATCCTAAATATAGAGTCTTGTTACATTTGGATAAGAAATACTTCAAAGGATAGCATCATAAACTTTATCCAGCTAGATATGGCCCTTATACCATTCTAGAAAAGAATGGGGAGAATTCATATCGATTAGATGTTCCTCCTGAGCTCGAGACACAAAATGTCATCAATTTTAACCATATGAATTTGTTTGAGCCTCGCCTCCTAGAGGAACCAGTTGCAATTACACAACTACTACAATATCCTGAACTTCCAACTCCCCTTGTCCGAAGACAGACTACTTCACACCAGGACTCGTTCTACAAGGAACCGGGTCTACACGTCCTACCTTGTGGCACGCCAAGGAAAAAATCTAACTCAGGCAAAGTGGATGACAACTGAAGTGGTTCACCATCTCTTTCCTCAGCTTCACATGGAAGTGGGGATGCTTCCAGAACTAAAAAGGGAGGAATTGGGCCACCATGGGGAAAGTCAACTTGGCGCACACATTTTAACCTAGGCTAAGTTTTATTTCATTGTTTTAGAGCACATACTATGTAAATAAGTCTATCCCTTATTATAAAAGGTCAACCTATATCTAATACAATAATATTTTTCATTTTCCAAAACCTATCTTCTTCCTTTTCTCTCCTTGTTTGATAATTGTCATGTTTAATCTTTCTTGTTTTTTTATCTCGGTTGTGCTATGAAAATCCAGTGCACCTTTATCGATGCCTGAACCTTGGCTTAATGATTTTGAATGATTCCACCTTTGATATTTCTCCTATCCCTTTGTCTATTCAATCTATCATGTGGAATTCCTCTTACTACAAGTTACTCAAGGCAAGAAGGAGGGGTGCACCATCTAGGTTTTGCGCCCTTGTTAGGGTTTCTCTTTTTAACTGTTGGGAATGAAAGAAGTGTGACCTCCTCAATGGCAGCACTAAAACTCTCCCTTTGGTCTCCATGACTCCTACCGAGATAGGCTATCCCTTTGTCTAACCTCAGTCCATGCCATCATTGGTTTTCATCTATTTTTGCTTCCCCATAACAATGAGGCACTCCATCTCATAAATGCGCCCTTCCTAGAGCTCTGGGAAAACTGCCGAAATTTTTTAGATGTGAAATCTAAGAGACTGGATCTCCTTCTCAAGCAAATCAAATTCTATTACTGGCGATAAGCCTGGTAACTCCTCTAGAAATATGTATGCAAACTTGATAATACAGGTAGGTTTTTCAATCCTTCCATGTCACCCTTTTCATTAAGTGCTAAGATGGAGTACAACTTACACCCTTTGTGCATACATGTCTGTAATTGTAAGGAAGAAGTAAACATCAATGACACCCCTTAGTTTCTTCCTACAATTACTCTACTCTGCCCCATATCATTTTTCAAGCTTAATCATTTCATATTGCAATTAAGTATCGCATCGTGTGATTCTATCCAATCCATCCTAATCACTATATCGTAAGAGCCCAATATTGTAACATACAAGTTTTCACTTGTCACAAAGTCACCCAAGTTAATGTTACAATCCTTCACTTTACCTCCAACCTTTTTCTTGGCACCCGATGCCATTTCCACATGTCCAAAATTATATTGTTTGACTACCTTTACCTTAATTCATTTAATTGGAACACTAGGTATAAAAATTTCAGTATCTCCTAGATCCATTAAAATGCTAAAATGTTGATCAATGATCATACTTGACATCTCGATATGGGTGGATTAATGCTTGACCTGGTCGTTATTCACCACTGCATGTATCTTGTGGGACTTTCCTAAATCACCAACTATCATAGGTCCTAATGATATAGAAACTCTTTCCTTTTCAATAGGACAGTCTCTCTAGTAATGTGGCTCTCCAAATGTCCAACATCCATTGCTCGGTCCGGTGCTCCTAGTCTAAGAAGTAGAAATTGTTGGCCTAGGAGTTTGTTGTGATGGTTTGTTATGCAGACTAGGTCTAAGCTGTTTCTACTATTTTTATGATTGGTAGGGAGTCCTCTATTGAGGAGTATTTCATCATGGTGTCGAGAAGACAGGTCTTCTTGGCGTATCACGGGACCCAAAATTATGTCTAGATGGTGTGCTCTCGGTGTCTCCTATCGTGTATGTCTAGAAGGAGTTCTGCACAGACCCCCACTATTCTGATCTTCCTCAGCTATGAGGGATTTTTGAACTTCATTGTGCAATTTCTAAGACATCAGGATCCTCACCTTCTCACAAATGTTGAAGTTAAGGTGGAACAAAAAATTGTTTACCTTTAACTTCTTTGTGTTCAGATGTGGAGCATATTTTAGTAGCTCCATGAACTTGGCCTCGTACTCTGGTATCATATAACTACCATTTCATAATTCAATGAACTCAGTAAGCCAATGCTCAATGAACTCATCAAAAAAGTACCTCTCCTAGAATCCTCCCTCGAACAATTCCCATGACACGTCTTCAATGAACATGTTTAGTTGAGGTAAGAGTGTCTTCCACCAAAGTATAGAACTCTCGTTCAGTTGAAACACCGCCATGAAGAATTTCATGTTGGAGGTGTAATTGTGTAGTGAAAAGAACATTTCCATGTTCTCCAACCATTCCTCAGCAGCTAATCCATCAGTGGCACCCCATAACTCAGGATATTTCACTTTCTCATGTTTTCTATGTATCCTCATACTACCTGTTGTTGTGCATTATGAACCCTCATTGGGCACAAATTCTCTTCACTCATCTTGGTCGAGGTAGTTGATCAGCTTCTCTCACATCCTTTGGAAGGATCTCACCATACCTACCACATCTCCCACAACAACCTAGTCCTTCTTTGTAGTCTTCTCCTCTCCAAGTGGAACCCATCCCTCCCGCATGGATTATCCCGGAGGAAGCGTACTTCTTCCCCTTGCACCACATCATCTACTCATCTCGCATCCTCTAACCATGATACCTATCATCAACAAATCCAAAATTTTATGAGTGCTACATCTTTACTCATTTAATTTAACCAATTGAAGGTGTAACATGTCCCTTATTCTATGGTTGAACCTGCTCTGATACCATATGTAATATTCCCTTCATGTACACAATTAAGTAAGCCAACATAATGATTTGACCCAAACTTTTTTTAATACATATACAACCAAGTGGAAAAATTAATCACTACAATCTATTTAAGAAAATGAACCTAGCACCCAAATTAACAACTAGTAGACAATCTGAGTTTATTCAACATGTAATGATCCCAAGCCAAATTTTCGAGTTGGTATCACTAACTACTACCGATTTATTGTGGTGCAGGTGTTTATTGAGTTATTAAGTGCATGGAATATTTATCCAACACATGAATATCATAACACAAACAAGATATATAGAAGCACAAGCAAGATCTGACCTTTTTATGATGTAGAATCAATACAATAGATGGTCGATCTTGCATAAACCTCAGATGGTGGTACAATTAATATATATGAGCTGCTACAAAATGCTCTGCTGATACAAAAGAAGCCTCCAAAGGCTAAACAAGTAATGAAGACCAATACCCAACAGATTTGGATGTCAAATCCCTATAACTGAAGAGTGCCACGCTCCAAGTGAAGTCTAAAACCCTCAAGAATTCGGCCCTGATGGCAATATTCTCCAAATGAGCTCAAAATATTCCCAATGATAGATCAGAACAATGGGAACATCCTCCTGCAGTTTCAAGCCCAACGTCCAAGTGCAACCCCTACAACTATTGAATCTCCTAAGGGAGTTGCACCCTCTTGAATAGCTGGAACCCCGATGAAACTCATCCCTGAAGGAATAAAACTCCAAATGACTTGAAACTCTCTCATAATGTATATCGAAATAAGAAAATCCTAGGGAAGAAGTTTCAAAACCAAATCAGAAGAAGATCTCCCTAGATCTGAGTTTTTATGAATCACAAGATTTCCCCTATGGCTCTAAGACGTCCCAATCTGCATATAATGATATAAGGATGATAACCCTCTAGAAAAGTCCTCAAATTGGTGATCATACCCCTACAAACAAAACCCAAGTGTCAGAATGGCCCTAGTTCCTCTGGATAAGATGGATCGAACGTCCCTCTAGATAATGGTGCAGCCTTGCTAGAATCACAAGAATAGTATGGCCTGCTACCTTTTGAAGCGCTAGATGGAGATGAACTGAGATTAGAATGGTGTGGAGGAATCTTTCATCCTTGAGACCAATCCGTGGAACAAGGTGAGTGGATATTTCACCACTGAGTTTCTCACAAGGGTTTGTACAGCAAAACCCCCAAACTGAATGCTCAAGATCAATAGCAAATGCTAATCCAAAACCAGAATGAATAATAGGCGCGCCCTGGCCTCTTACTTATACCTTTTCCTTCTAATTCTCTATTGAGTTAGGTTAAATTCTAGGGTTAATATTCTATTCTTCTTTTGAGTTATCTTTTACCTTTAATCCCCTTTTTCCTTTCTCAAGTCAACTTAAAAATATAACTTTATCTTCATTGAATTTTCCCTTCAGTGTAAGACTATGACCTACTGGGGGTGCCCAGGTCATTGAGTCTCCTCATCACCTCTCTAAGAGGTGGGGGAAATTACAATCTCCCCTGCTTGAAATTGCTTGTCCTCAAGCAATTCCAAACCTGCTTCTCTTACTATGTGTTACTGCTCCCAAGTGGCATCCTCAATGGGTAAATCCCTCCACCTGATCAGGTACTCCTTGATGCTTCGGTTTCTAAGCTTCTTCTCTCAAACTTCTACCACCTCCTCAAGAATCAAGACAAGTTTTCCCTTCTCATCCATGGGGGGTAATACCTCAATAGGCCTGATGTGTTGACCGAGGGATTTATTAAGGCACGAGACATGAAAAACGTTATTAATTCTACTACCCTGTGGAAGTTCCATCTCGTAAGCTACAACCCCTATCCTCTTGCTGACTTTGTAGGGTCCAAAAAACCGTGGCTGCAGTTTCTTTGCTCCTCTTCTTTTAATGGAAGCCTACCTATATGGTTGCAATATCAAGTAGACTAAATTGCCAACCTCAAAATTCCAGTCAACTCCATGCTTGTCTACTTGGAACTTCTGTTGGTTTTGTGTCCTTTGTAGATGATCCTTCAATTCCCTGATAATGTCTTGGCTTTGCTGTATCCAATCCTATACCATCGGTGCCCTGGTGTCTCTGAATGCAATCTCTACAAATTACAAGGGATCATAGCTATTAAAAGCTCTGAATGGAGACATGCCAATAGACATATGTTGGGTGGTATTGTAGCAATATTCTCCCAAATGCAACCATCTGACCCATTCCTTCTTTTTCCCTACCACATAGTTTTTGAGATAGCCTTCCACCCACTTGTTAGCTATCTATGTCTATCCATATGTCTACGGGTGATAGCTAGTGCTAGGGGTCAAGGCCATACCAACCAACTAGAATAACTCCTGCCAGAAAGTACTCATAAACCTATTATTCCTATCACTGACAATGGTCTTGGGGAGGCCTTGCAACCTAAAAATCTTCCTGAAAAATAGTTTGGCCACCCATGTTGCACTGAAGTTAGTAGCTATGGCAAAGAAGTGTGAAAACTTCGTTAACCTATCCACCACTACAAATATGCAGTCCTTTCCTTGCATCTTTGGTAGCCCGGTGATGAAATCTATAGATATGCTTTCCCATTTGTGCTTCGGAATGGGCAAGGGTTGCAAAAGTCCTGTTGGGTGTGTGTGCTCATCCTTATTTGCCTGACATGTCGCACACTCTTTAACGTGCCTAATCACATCCTCCTTCAACCCTTTCAAAGAGAATCTTTCTCTCACCTGCCTATACGTCTTGTTGATCCCCTGATGTTCTGCCATTGGTGAGTCATGGCATGCCTGTAATACCTTTTCCTTGAAGATCGACCCAGAAACCAAGAAGATTCGGTCTCTGTAGTAGATGAGGTCATCAATAAACTTGAAGTCTTCATCTTGTATCTGTCTGTCCAGTAATTGGCATGCAAACTGATCCTCTGCATACTCCATCACTAGTTGGTCTTTCCAATCAACTGTTATCCTTGTTATGGCAAGGATGGATGGTCTCCTAGATAAGGCATCTGCTACCACATTATTCTTTCCTTTGACAAACTCAATGTCGAAGTCATAGGCATGTATTATGCTTACCCATTTTTGTTGCGTCTCCTTCAAGTCCTTCTGTTCCAATATGTATTTGAGACTGTTATGATCTGACTTGACAACAAACCCAGCACCTACCAAGTATTGTTGTAATTTGGCTAGTGCATGCATGATATCCAACATTTCTTTATCTTAAATGTTGTAGAGTAGCTCAGGTCCCCGAAGTTTCCGGCTCTCGTAGGCAAGAGGGTGCCTCTTCTGCATCAGTACAACCCCTATTCCTTCCCTGTATGCATCACACTCCAAGGTAAATGGAAGACTAAAATATGTAAGGGCTAAGAATGGGCACGTACTCATCACCTTCTTCATCTTATCCATCATTTTTTGATCCTCCTCATCCCACTTGAATTCTCCCTTCTTAGTTAAATCGGTCAAGGGTGCACATAATTGAGAGAATCCTTTAACAAGCTTCCTATAGTATGAGCACATTCCCAAAAATCCCCTCAACTCTATGAGTGTCTTAGGAGTGGGCCATTCCATGATGGCTTCAATCTTCTCCTGATGCACTTGTACCCCTTTTCCTCCGATAATGTGTCCTAGATAAAGGACCTCTATCATTCCAAACTCAAATTTGGACTCCTTAACATATAGCATCTGTTCCTCCATAATTGACAAAATCTTGTCCAAATGCCTAAGATGCTACTCCCATGTTCGACTATAAATAAGGAAGTCATCAAAGAATACTAACAGGTGCTTCCTTAGTTGCTTATTGAATACATGGTTCATACATTACTGGAACATAGCAGGGGAATTGGTTAACCCAAAGGTCATCACCAAAAACTCATAATGACCATAGTGACATGTAAAAGTTATTTTTGAGATGTCTTCTTCCCTCATCTTGATTTGATGGTAGCCAGAACGAAGGTCAATCTTAGTGAAGTAGATGGCCCCATGCAATTCGTCCAACAGTTCATCAATACTTGGTATTGGGTACCTATTTTTGATGGTCTTTTTATTCAAGGCCCTGTAATCAATGCACATCCTCATAGTGCCATCCTTCTTTTTCACCAACACTATTGAAGAAGCAAATGGACTACTATTGGGTCGGATGTGTCGCATGTCCAAAAGTTCCTTGATCTCCTTTTCTATCTCGTCTTTGTACTTCTTGGGATGTATGTACGGTGTAGTGATCACTGGTTTGGCCCTTTCCTCTAGCTCAATAATGTTCTCAAATCCTCTATCCGATGGAACCCCCGGAGGAATAGGCTCAAACACCTTGTGGTGTTTGTCAAGAATTTCCTTGATTTCGGGAGTGTAATGAACCTTTCCCTGTTCATCCACACATGTCACAACCCTGCATTCGGTTGCATATACTATTTCATCTCTCTGGAAGATGGCTTCCATTCTCTTTGTTGTGACTACCTTTGCAACATTCCCTGTCATGCCTCGAAGCACTACCTTCTGTCCACCCTCTTCTGTGAATGACATTTCCATCATTTTGTAGTTGTTGGTTGTAGGCCCTAATGTGCTGAGCCACTAAACTCCTAAGATGATGTTGGTATCGGGAAGATCCATGACATAGATGTCCTGTGTCAACTCATGCCTTTCCAAGGTAAGCTTTAGGCCTCGATTATATCTGTCACAAGGCATGTTGCTTCCTCCTACAACCTCCACTTTGAATCCTTCAAATTCTACTATAGGTATATGTCTTCTGTTTAACAATGTTGCATCAATGAAGTTGTGGGAAGCTCCTCCATCAATCAAGACTGAGACTCTCTGACCCTACAAGACCCCCCTCATTTGAAAGGCCTTATACTTTGGCACTCCACTAATAGATGCCATGGTGGCCATACTATCATGTTCTGTAATTTGTTCTTCATATGCTACCTCAGTGGTTTCTGCCTCCATGTTCTGTATCTGTCCAATCTCATATTCTTCTTCGTTATCTGAGGTGACCTCAATGTAATGTACATGTCCATGTCCCATGCACTTGTGTGATGGATTCCATGGTTCCTTGCATGTAAAGCAGAGTTGCTTCCTTCTTAACTCTCTCCTGGTGTTATCATCTATTTTACCACAACCCCTGTCATAACCCTTAGGGTCATGTCCTCCCTAGTTTATTGAACGCCTTTGATCTCTTCGACCATTGTTAAGAGGAGGTCTGGGTATGAATTTTTTTTTAGCAGTTGGACCCAAATCCCTCGTCTTCAAAATGGCCTCCTGTAGGTTAGTAGGCTTGAAGGTCTGTACCCAACCCTTCAAGGGTTCCATCAACGCTTTTGTGAAAAGCATCATGAGCCTAGTCAGAGACATATCTTCCACTATCACTGCAAACCTTTGGAATTCATCAATGTATGCTTCAGTCGTACTTGTTTGTTTGATTTGGGTGAGCTCCCAGAAATGTAGCTCAGGATCTCCTTAATCAAATCTATCAATGAGCCTCTGAGTGAATTCTGTATAGGATACAATCTAGTTGTGGTCGAGTGTGGTGAGCCCATGGTACCACCAATATGGGCCTTTCCATCCAAGTACATTGTGGAAAACTTGATGGCCTCCATCTCTCTCATGGGGTTAAGCTACAGGTAAGTACCTAGCTTTTGTACCCATGCTTGTGCTGTCATCTTGGTCGTACCATAAAAGTATGGAATCTCTATCTTCCCTACCCTTCACTCAAACTCAAAGCTACCCCTATGGTTCATCCTAGGCTGGTTTCTGAACCTGAGTTGACAATACTGGTCTAGGGACATTTGTCTTTGAACTCTCATATCCAAGTTGTAGTATTCCATGGTACTCCTGGCTAATTGTTCCACACAGTCTTCAACCTGTTCATGTTGCCCTTGCTCATCTGTGAATGTGGGCATGTATGATCTGGGGTTAGCTCTCCTACCTGAGTGTAGGAATATATTTTCATCTGTGAACACTAGCATGTATGGCCTATGATTGGCCCTGCTACCCATCTTCCCATGGAACATGACACCTCCTAGACTTCCTTCAGATCCCGGTGCTTTCTCCAGGTTATATATGACTTCCTCATGGGTTCCACCGGAACCCCTAGCCTCCTTATTCCCATACGTAT
>ML786851.1:516240-529777 GCA_009831015.1 Picea engelmannii
AAATTCTTAGGCAAGTGAATAAAAAGACTTCCCATGAATTGAGAAGGAGGCTTGCATGACTTGGAAAGATACAAGAGAAGTATAATGTGTGAAATTAGAAAGGAAGTTTTGCAGAAATTATTCTATTGGTATTTGGTGACAACAAATTCCTGCAAGGATGGATCTGGATCCTATTATTCTGCATTGGTTACAACAAAATAGACCAAGTTATAATATGGATAGGGATTGCATTTAATAATCAATTTATTGTCAATGTATATAAATACATGTAAGTCCATAGAGTCAAAGTGAGACAGACAGAGTGAGAACCCACAAATCTGTTGTAATCTGCATGATCTGAATAATAACACAACTGATGTCTATGCTTGGTGGATGTAGCCCAATGTTTGGGTGAAACACGTGAAATCCCTGTGTTTATATATGTGTTTGATTGTTAATTATCTTATGTGAATTGTGTTTTTCACATTAGAAATTCTAACAAGTGATATCAAAGCTGGTTGGAGAAGCTTCAAATTCTTGGAGGAGACATAAAAATGAAATTTGTGTGAGGTTCATCGATTTATACATTGTCGCAGAGGTGCATCGATTTATACATTGTCGTTGGTCCCTCCTCTGGAAGGGTGTGACGACATACTACTGACACTTTGTACATGTTTGAAAACTTGGAATTTCTGCACTCTAGCTATGTATTATAGTGCGTAAATATTTAAACATTGTCGCACTCCAAGTGACTCATGAGGTGAGGACTCACCGTAGTCCAATGGTAGCGTGAGGTGTGGAAATGCACATAATTTTATTATTGGAAATTTTGAGGTATGGTTCTTTGGAAAAGTAAAGGTGGAGGAGATAATTAAAATAATTATTTTTTTTTTTAATTAAAGAGTCACCTTGGTGGATAAGTTGAAAACGTTTATTATGGAGTGAAAATTTTAAGGTATAAACGTGAATTCTTATGGAGTAAAACTTTTTATTTATAAAACTTTATTATTAAACTTTTATTATATATTATTAAAAGGTTTTATGGAAAATATATGAATTTTTATTATTATAAAAGTTGTGTGGTTAACCTTTAACCTTATTTATTAAGGATCCACATTTAACTTTATTTATTATTCCTCCAGATTTAAAAGGATTTTATAGGCAGTGGACATTAGGAGATTTTTGTGCTAATGGCTAAGATGAAGAGTTCAAAGTTTAAAGTTGAAAAGTTCAGCAATAAAAACAACTTTGAGCTCTCGAAGCTCAAGATACAGAATTTACTAGTGCAACAAGGGTTGCAAAAATCATTGGCAGGAAAGTCAAAGAAACCAACAACCATGACAGAATGGGAATGGGAATATCTTGATGCGAAAGATGTTAGTACCATTAGTTTATGTTTGACTAATGAGGTTATGTTTAATATCATAGGAGAGGATACAACAGCAGTGTTATGGAGCAAGTTGGAAAATTTATATATGACGAAAAATTGATGAGCATAATCTATTTGAAGAGACAGTTGTACAGTTTGTGGATGAAAGAAGGTACAAAATTTGTTGACCATTTAAATACCTTCAATACCCTTATAGTTCAATTGACTAGTATGGATGTTAAATTTGAAGATGAGGATAAGGCTATTACACTATTCTGTTCGTTGCGTGAGTTTTGGGATAATCTAGTCACCTCTATTAGATTTATCTCAGCAGAGGTTTTAGATTATGATTCTGTTGTGGGAGCTTTGTTGGATGAGGAGATGAGGAAAAAACCTAGTAAAGAAACGTCAACTTCAGACACGGTGGTTGTCAGAGGTTGAACTAAAGAGAATAATGAGATGATTTCTTCTTGATCTAAGTCAAGACACAAAAATGGTAAAGAAAAATGTTGGTATAGTGGAAAAACATGACATGTCAAGAAAGATTGCTGGAAGAGAAAGGAATTTGAGGAAAACTCTATGAAGGAAGAAAATTTGGATGTAACAAATTCAGGTATAATTGATCAAGTTTTATCTGTTTCTAGTAATTTACAATATCAAGAAGAATCATAGATAGATTCATGTGCCTCCCACAACATGTGCTCACATATAAATTGATTATTTTCTTACCAATAGATTGATGAGGGTGTAGTGTTTATGGGAAATGGTATTCGCAGTGAAACTGTTGGGGTTGGCAGGGTTGGCAGTATTTGAATCAAGATGTTCGATGGTATTGTTAGGGAATTAATGGATGTTATATATGTATCCGAGATTAAATAAAATTTAATTTTATTGAGAGTGTTGGATTCTTGTGGATATAAGTATACAGGTCAAGTTGGAGCACTCACAGTGTCATGAAGGCAGTGATGGTTGATAAAATTTATAAGCTAGAAGGTAGTATTGAAGTAACATCGAAAGTGAAGGATGTATCTTCTTGTTCATGGAAGAAGTATCAAGGTCATAAGAGAAATAAAGTAATCGTAAGGAGTAAATCATTTCGAGACTTGAAATCTTTTTTTTTGAATTCCTCTTTATTTTATATCTTTACAAGTTATGATGGTAGTATGATGCAGGAGCATAGCCAACACATCAAGCGAGCCAGCACATCGAGCAGAAGATAGTTGGATAAGCCAACACACATTTTGAAATCCCTTTGGGATTGTTGCATGATCTTAAATGATTCATTTAAGAGACGATGCACTTGTATATTGTAATGGAGCTTGAGCGGATATCTCTCATCCTTAGGTAGATGAGGCATTTAAAATAGTTAATGCTGGTAGATAGAATACTTAAGTCTAGATTGGATAGTTTAGAGGTCGAGAGGGAAAATGGATATAGACACCCTCATTGTGTATTATAACATTATCAAAGCAGGATAGAAAGAAGAGCAAGTAGAGAGAATTGTATGAAGAACACCCATGTATAGATATTGAATTAATAAAAGAAAGCTTTGATTCAAATCCATGGTTATGTGTCTATTCTCTGTGTATCGATGTTATGCTCATGAATGTTTGCTTCTTGTCATACATGTGCTTTTATATGCTATGTATGTGATTTCATAGTTGAATTGAAGTCTGAGAGGGTAAATGAATGAGCTTCAATTGCTTCTCTAAGTAAGCCAGAAGATTTCTGCAGGGGGTGCAGTTGAATTGTCTGCAAGGAGTGCGTTGATAGAAAAGTTAACTTAGAGAAAGATTTTGTTCTCATTTCCTCTAGAGTGCAGATAGGCACAGTGTCGTGCAAGGAGTGCGCAGGCCAAGTGAAGTCTCAAAGCTGCGATTATGAGAGGAGTATTGAAAGACTACTACTGCAGGGGTGTGCAGAGTCTAAAGACTTCAACACTTAGACATTGTTGAAGATTTGCCGCAAGGAGTGCATGCAGGAAGTTCTCAAAAGGACTTGAGAAGAAGAACGAATCTCAGGAGGAGTAGGCCTTCGAATTCATCGAAGGATAAGTGCAGGGGAGTTTCTATTGAACGTTCGAAGGAAGCGTCGCAGGTTGGCGAGCAGACCACGAGTCTCGTAGAGAGACACTTATTCCTTTTCATGGATTTTCACAAGGAAGAACGGACAAACGAAATCATACAAGGAGATTTTTCAAGGGTTCCAGAGCCGTTGGATCTCTCGGAGATGCAAGGTGGCTATAGCGTAGGCGTGGAGAGGATTCAAAGCTGAGGAGAGGTAGCACCATTTATCCAAGACGGCTAGGTCGGTGGATTGTTCACGAGATCGCCTATCGAGACCTCGTGAGGAAACTGCCTAAGAAAAGGTAAGGAGATTCGCAAGATTGCGAGGAGCAAGATCTCGACTACTCCGAGGATAGGGTGTATTCAGAGGAGTTGACAAGCGAACAGGTGGCACCACGGATCTCAGGAACTCGTAGGTGGAAGGTTTGAGAGATTGGTGTTAAAAGTCACGAGTATGCGAAGCAGCGAAGTGGCGAGAGCATTAGGAGCGTCCATCTGAACGAGATAGGTGGTCGAGATCTAATGATCTCGCGGACTCGGGAGATCATGAGAAAAGGCTTGAGGACTTGGCCACGGAAATCACGAAGTTGAAAGGAAATGAGGTCGCGAGTCTCGGCACCTCGGACCTCGGAAGTCGACGGGGAAGTTGTTAAACCACACAAGTAGCGAAGTCGCGAGGGAGTGAGGTCTCAATAGCACGAAAATCCCGAGTGAAGTGACGGGTGTGGATGGGTCAAGTCACACGTACGTATCGAAGTCTCGATACCTCGGGTATCGAAGGTTGAAAAACCAAAATGTTGGTATCGCGAGTTACGATCCGCTGAGGAGTTAAGGAAGGGGATCGCGCGATGAAGAGAATCTGTGGGTAGGAAGATTCCCGATAGGGAATCAGGAGAACCTTTGAGTTCTTCGGGCCGAGAAGAGAGGAAGGTCCTGTGTGAGCGGACGTGCACGACGAAGTGAAGTGCGCAGCTGTGCCAGAGTGGTATCAGAGTGGCTATTTCTTTGTTTTTTGTAGCACAGAAGAAGATAAAAATCCACCATGCCTCCAAGAAGAGGAAGATAGTCACCTGACCTAGAAGACAGGGATGTGAGAAGAAGAGGCAGGCTGACACAAAATTCAGAAATGAAAAGGCAGATACGAGATCTTTGATCAAGATTAGAAGACATGGAAGCAGTGCAGAGACGCACCACCAATGCTGGAGATCTGAGTGACTCCGAAGGTGAAGCTGAAGCTGAACAACAAGGAGACGTTGCAGCCGAAGATGCAGCAAACGAGTGATTGATTAAAGATATCGCTCGGACAAGTTCAAAGACAAAGATGGACATTCTATCTTACGAAGGAAGTCTGGATGCAGAAGAGATTCTAGATTGGATTAGAGCTCTTAATACCTACTTTGACTATGAGGATATCGAAGAGAATAAAAAGGTTAGGCATGTTGTCATGAAATTGAAGGGACATGCAGCATTGTGGTGGGACGAGTTTCAAGGTGACAGATGCTGCAAAGGAAAACAAAATATCAAAAGCTGGGATCGAATGATTGCGAAGATGAAGGTAAAATTCATCCCAAGGGATTACCAAATCACACTATTCAGGAGGATGCAAAACCTGAGGTAGAAACTGATGACAGTGAAAGAATACACTGAGGAATTCTATCGACTGAACATCAGAGAAGGTCATCGGGAGAGAGATGATGAGAAGGTTGTCGGATACCTGAATGGTCTGAGATACGACATTCAGGATGAATTAAGCATGACAACCATCAGAACGGTGGAGGATGCTTATCAGATGGCTCTGAAAGCCGAGGAGAAGCTGAGCCGTAAGCAAGGTCACCGAGGGCGAGGTAGAAGTCATCTGAGAGGCAAGGCAGTTGGCCAGGATAAATACCAAAAGCCCAAGGAGGAATGGAGGAAACCTCAGGGTAAAGTTGAGAGAGGTGGAACCTCACAACGAGGACAACAATATGCTGAGCAGAGAGGATAGCATAATGAGTAGCGAGGAGATTATGCCGACACAAACACTTTTTCTCATACCATAGGTAGGGGAAGAGGCTGAGGAGGAATCATCACATGTTTCATGTGTGGAAAGAATGGACACAAGGCAGTTGATTGTCCAGATAGGAAAAAGGATGGAGGAGAAGCTCACATTGCTGAAGTATAGAGATGTGATGTTGAGAATGAAGACACAGAAAGTGGAAGGTCGTTGATGATGCATAAAGTTCTCTTAACACCTGGGAAGGAGGTGGAGGACTCAGCTCAGAGGACCAGACTATTTAGAACAACTTGAAAAACCAAAGACTGAAAATGCAAGGTTATTGTTGACAGTGGCAGCACAGATAATATCGTTTCAACCGAGATGGTAGAGAAGTTGGAGTTGGATACAACTGATCACCCAAGTCCATAGAAAGTCTCATGGCTACAGAAGGGACATCAGGTGAATGTCACTAAACAATGCTTAGTTGACTTTAAAATTGGGGGATATAATGATAAGGTCTTGTGTGATGTCATTCCCATTGATTTATGTCATTTTTTGTTGGGTAGACCATGGCAATATGACCGAAATGTGGTTCATGATGGGAGGATGAACACCTATACTTTGGATAAGGATGGGAGGACACACAGATTGCTTCCGATAAAGGACAAACAAATGAAGCCGGAAGTAAGAAACACGTTACTTCTCATGAGTGGGAAGGAGCTTCTTACAGAGATGGAGAAGAAAGAAGATCCACAATTGTTTGTGGTCAGAAAGTTGAGAATTGTTCTGACTAGCACAAGAGTGGATGATTTACCAGACGAGATTAAGGAATTGCTGGGAGAGTTCGTTGACATCATCATCGACAAATTACCTCATTCATTGCCACCGATGAGGAGTGTGAGTCATCACATCGATCTCATACCAGGAGCCAGTTTTCCGAATAAATCTTCGTATAGATTGACGCCACAAGAAAATGAGGAGGTCAAGAAGAAGGTCCAGGAGTTGTTAGACAAAGGATTGGTCAGGGAAAGTAGGATTTTGTGTGCTATTCCGACAGTGCTTAGTCCAAAGAAGGACGGAGGCTAGAGAATGTGTACTGACTCAAGGGAGATCAAAAAAATTACCATGAGGTACAGGTTTCCACTGCCGAGGATGGATGATCTGATGAATTGCCTGAGTGGGCCAAATTATTTTTCAAAGATTGAATTGAAAAGTGGATATCACCAGATTTGCATGAGGGAAGGTGAGGAATGTAAGACAACATTCAAGACAAACGAAGGTTTGTACGAATGGCTGGTCATGTCGTTTGGGTTGACAAACGCGCCGAGAACATTCATGAGATTGATGAATGAAGTCCTAAGGGAATTCATTGAGAAATTTGTATTTGTATATGTGGATGACATATTGATCTTCAATAAGACCAAGGCGAACACTTGAGGCATTTGGCTATTGTGATGAGGAAACTACAGCAGGAGAAGTTGTTGATTAATATGAAGAAGTCCTCATTTATGAAGACAGAGCTCATCTACTTGGGTTTTGTCATATCGACAAATGAGTTGAAAATGGATCCGACTAAGGTGGAAGTGATCAAGAACTGGCCATCACCGAGAAATGTTTTCGAGGTGAGGCGTTTTCATGGTTTAGCTAGTTTCTACCGAAAGTTCATCAGGAATTTCACTGGAATTAGTGCAGCGATGATGGACACGATGAAGAAGCGACATAAGTATTTTCATTGGACAACAGAGGCTGAGAAGAGCTTCAACCTGTTGAAGCGGAAGATAACGGAACGACCAGTGTTGGTGTTGTCGTACTTCAAGAAGACATTTCAAGTGAAGTGGGATGCAAGCGGATATGCCATAGGAGCGGTCTTGAGTCAAGAGGACAGGCCAGTTGCATATTTCAGTGAGAAGCTGGATGAAGCAAAGCTAAAATACTCCACATATGATAAAGAGTTTTATGCCATCATACAGGCGCTGAAGAAGTGGAGGCATTACTTAATCCCAAAGGTATTTGTATTGTACAGCGATAATCATGCATTGCAGTTTGTGAGTCAACAGGAGAAGTTGAATCAGAAGCATGCAAAATGGGTAGAGTATATGCAAAATTTTACATTTGTAATTAAACACATTTTGAGAACTGCTAACAAAGTGGCTAATGCTTTGAGCAGGAAGTGTTTGTTGCTGCAGGAGTTTCGAGTCAAAATATTGGGCTTTGAAAATCTCAGGGACATGTACGCAGGAGATGTAGATTTTGGAGAAGCATATGAAGTAGCTGAGAATCCAGTTCTCAGGGATCGGAGCCCTTGGATAGATTACATGATCTAGGAGGGGTTTCTGTTCAGAGGCAATCAATTATGCATTCCAAATTACTCCATGAGGGAGAATTTTCTAAAGGAGTAGCAAGACATTTTGGCCACGATAAGACATTCGCAAAGCTGAGAGAATCATATTTTTGGCTAGGCATGCGAGCAGATGTCAAGAGGTTTGTTGACAGGTGTCGAATTTGTCAGCATTCGAAGGGGAGGAAACATAATGCAGGTCTTTATCAGCCATTGACCATACCAGAGAGGCTGTCGGAGGCAATTAGCATGGATTTTGTATTGGGTTTGCCAAAGAAACAAAGAGGTGTTGATTCCATTTTTTTGGTGGTGGACAAGTTTTAAAAGATGACACATTTCATCCCATGCCAGAAGACCAACGATGTGACTCACATCACAAATTTGTTTTTCAAGGAGGTCATTTGACTTCATGGATTGTCGAAAAGCATAGTTTCGGATAGAGACACTAAATTCATAGGGCATTTTTGGAGGACCTTATGGGAGAAGCTAGGAACTAACTTGACGTTTAGTTTAGCTTACCATCCTCAGACGGATGGA
Source organism: Picea engelmannii (assembly GCA_009831015.1). Lineage (NCBI taxonomy): Eukaryota > Viridiplantae > Streptophyta > Pinopsida > Pinales > Pinaceae > Picea > Picea engelmannii. The sequence goes on from ML786851.1 coordinate 524,505, forward strand.
CAGACAGAGGTGGTCAACAGAAGTCTGGGAGGCTTGCTGAGAAGCTTGGTGACAGAGCACCATAGTACCTGGGACAACATATTTCCACAGGTAGAGTTCATGTACAATGATTCAGTGAATCGAAGCACAGGAAAGAGCCCATTTCAGATTGTGTATGGTACACAACCGAGGGGAGTTTCTGAACTTAGGGAGTGAGAACATACTGCGACTAGCAGAGCGAGTGCAGAGGAATTCACTGAAGTGATGAAAGAATTTCACAACAGGGTGAAGCAGCGATTGATAGACTCAAATCAGGAGTACAAGCGCAGAGCAGATCAACATCGGAGAAAAATTCAGTTCGAATTTGGTGATCTGGTTCTAGAACACTTGAGGAAGGAAAGGTTCCCAAGGGGAACATACAACAAGCTGAAAATGAAGAAAATTGGGCCATGCAGAGTCCTAATGAAATTGGGAGAAAACGCTTACGAGATTGAATTGTCGGATGACATCAAAATATCTCCGACATTCAATGTCTCAGATTTATACCCATATAGGATTGAGGAAGCAGAGACTGGAACTGAGCAGCCAGTGATCGAGTGGATGAAATAGATGCCGGTAGCAGAAAAGCCATAGATGGAGTGCATATTGGACAAGAGAGTGGGTAAGAAGACTAGGAGGAAAGAGTACTATGAGTATCTAGTCAAGTGGAAGAACCACCCAGTTGATGATGCCAGCTGGGAGACTGAAGCAGTGATACAGATGCATGGACAGACTATGCAGGAGCTCATGGATAGGAGCCCATGAAGATTTTCAAGCAGAGGAGTATGATGCAGGAGCATCACCAACACAACAAGCGAGCCAACACATCGAGCAGAAGACAGTTGGATAAGCCAGCACACATTTTGAAACCACTTTGGGTTTGTTGCATGATCTTAAATGATTCATTTAAGAGACGATGCACTTGTATATTGTAATGGACCTTGAGCGGATAACTCTCTTCCTTAGGTAGATGAGGCATTTAAAATAGTCAATGCTGGTAGATAGAATAGTTAAGTCTAGATTGGATAGTTTAGAGTTCGAGAGGGAAACCGGATATAGACACCCTCATTGTGTATTGTAACATTATCGAGGTAGGAGAGAAAGAAGAGCAAGCAGAGAGAATTGTATGAAGAACACCCATGTATAGATATTGAATTAATAAAAGAAAGCTTTGATTCAAATCCATGTTTATGTGTCTATTCTCTGTGTATCGATGTTATGCTCATGAATATTTTCTTCCTATCATACATGTGATTTTATATGCTGTGTATGTGATTTCATAGTTGAATTGAAGTCTGAGAAGGTGAATGAATGAATTTCAATTGTTTCTCTAAGTAAGCCAGAAGATTCCTGCAAGGGGTGCAGTTGAATTGTCCGCAAGGAGTATGTTGACAGAAAAGTTCACTTAGAGAAAGATTTTGTTCTCATTTCCTCTAGAGTACAGATAGGCACAGTGGCGTGCAAGGAGTACGCAAGGCCAAGTGAAGTCTCGGATTTGTGATTCTGAGTGGAGTATTGAAAGACTGCTGCTGCATGGGTGCGCAGAGTCGAAAGACTTCAACACTTAGACGTTGTTGAGAATTTGCCACAAGGAGTGCACGCAAGAATTTCTCAAAAGGAATTGAGAAGTAGAAGGAAGATCAAGATGAGTAGGCCTTCGAATTCATCAAAGGATAAGCGTAGGGGAGTTGTTTTTGAACATTCGAAGGAAGCGTCGCAGTTTGGAGAGAAGACCATGAGTCTCGTAGAGAGACACTTCTTCCTTTTCGTGTATTTTCACAAGGAAGAGCCGACGGATGAAATCATCCGAGGAGATTTTGCAAGGGTTCCGGAGCTGTTGGATCTCTCGGAGATGCAAGGTGGCTACATCGTAGACGTGGAGAGGATTCAAAGCTCAGGAGAGGTAGCACCATTTATCCAAGACGGTCAGGTCGGTGGATTGTTCACGAGATCACCTATCGGGACCTCGTGAGGAAAGTGCCTAAGCAAAGGTAAGGAGAGTCACGAGATTGGAATGAGTGAGATCTTGACTACTTCGAGGATAGGGTGTATTCACAGGAGTTGACAAGCGAACAGGTGGCATCGCGGATCTCGGGAACTCGTAGGTGGAAGGTTTGAGAGATTGGCGTTAAAATTGGCAAGTATGCGAAGTAGCGAAGTGGCAAGAGGATCAAGAGCGTCCATCTGAACAAGACAGGTGGCAGATATCTAAGGATCTCGCAGACTCAGGAGCTCACGAGAAAAGGCTTGAGGACTTGGCCATGAAAATCGCGAAGTCATGAGGAAACGAGGTCGCGAGTCTTGGCACCTCGGACCTCGGAAGTCGACGGGGAAGTTGTTAAACCACACAAGTAGCGAAGTACCGAGGGAACAAGGTCGCAATAGAGTAGAAATCGTGAGTGAAGTGACGAGTGTGGACGGGTCAAGTCACACGTGTGTATCGAAGTCTCAGTACCTCGGGTATCGAAGGTCGAAAAACCAAATGGTTGGTATCGCGAGTAGCGAGGTCGCGAGTTACGATCCGCCGAGGAGTTAAGGAAGGGGATCATGCGATGAAGAGAATATGTGGGTAGGAAGATTCCCGATAGGGAATCAGGAGAACCTTTGAGTTCTTCGGGCCGAGAAGAGAGGAAGGTCCTGTGTGAGCAGACGTGCACGACGAAGCGAAGTGTGCGGCTGCGCCATAGTACAAAGGGATGTTGTGTGTAGAATCATATTTCTCATAGGGTCATCATTGTGAGATATAGTATGTATGGAACAACCAAAAGGTATGACTCAAGATCACAAAAGTAAATTTGTTTGCATGCTAGATAATTCATTGTATGGCCTAATGGTACCCAGGAAAATATACAAGAGGTTTGAATCCTTCACAATGAGTCAAAAATTTTCAAAGGGTAGTTCTTTGCTGATGATATACTCGATGCAAGCCGAAGCATTTATAAAATGAGTAAGAAAATGACTCGGGTGGACATGACAATTTAGATGAGGGATCAATGAAAAGAAAAACAAATTATGGGCATGGAAGTACACATAGATATTAATGGTAAGTTGTGGTTGGAGTTCAATATGAACATTGTAAAACGAATTTTTATCCCTCTTTCTTTCCATTATAAGTTTTCTTCAAGCATAGGGTCTGTCTATAAAGAACAAAAGATTATGTCTCGTGTAAGTTCAGTAGGAGGTCTGTTGTATGTGATGAAATGGTTATGACCAGATGTTTCACATGTTAATGATGTTGTTAGATATTCAACTGTTGCAGTGAAATGGGTGCTTAGGTGTTTGAGAAGCACAAATGTCACCTATAATGGTTACACTGAGATGGTCTGTGATAATTGTAATGTATATTTTGCAGGTGTCTTGGATAGAAGAGATCTATCACTAAATATGTCTCACAACACAGTTGTGGAAAACATGTTGAAGGTGGAGTGATCCCTCAAGAAATCCAAACTTGTGCAAGTCACACAAGCAAGATCATGAAACCAATTTTATTAGAAAAGTTGCAGTGGTGTTTGGCTTCTCTTGGCTTGCAGAAAAGGTGATGAACAAAAGGAAGAAGCAAAGTATGAGGTTAGTTGTTGTCAAGGTGGACATTGTTAGGATTTTGTGACAACTAATTCCTCCAAAGATGGATTTGGATCCTATTATTCTGCGTTGGTTACAACCAAATAGACCAAGTTAGAATATGGATAGGGATTGCATTTAATAATGAGATTGTTATAAATGTATATAAATACATGTAAACAGGTAGAGCCAAAATGATAGAGATGGACTAACCTGCAAATCTGTTCTAAATAAGACAACCCATGCCTATGTTTGGTGGGTAGTCCAACGTTTGGATGAACCACATGAAATCCATTTATTTATATATGTGTGAGATTGTTAATTATCATATGTGAATTGTGTTTTCCCCACTATCAATTCTAACACACACATTCTTAGTTTTGTGGTTCAAAGATCATGTTAGTCCGTATTGAGAACAAATGAATTTTGATTTTCTGGATTAAGGTTGGGGGAATGGCGATCTTGAAATTATTATTGCCTCCATATATTCAATTGAGAATTTGTTGCGAATTTATACAGGTCCCAATTTCTATATATTTGAAATATTTTTAGTAGAAATATCTAAAGAGAAAACAAAGTTATGAGTTGGGTGTAGGAAATAAGATTTTAATTGAATTATCGATACATTGTTTTCTGTTTATACGCAAATAGATAGGGTTTTTCTTTACGATCTAAATGGTTGATATATAACTTTTTTTTATATATGAATTTGCAACTATATTTTTAATTTTATAGAAGTCAAAATACAAAGAGACATACATATATACCAATAGTTATCAGATTTATTTAAGTACCGAATCGATGCATGGAATTTAATATAAACAATACGTAAAATGAAGGAAAATGATTTTAGATAGAAAATGTAGAGGGTCCTCATTAAAATCATACTGTAGATTTAAGTTTGCGTTAAATTTTGTAAAAGTAATTTCCAGAGAGAAAAACAAGATCTCTTTATTTCACTGTTAACAGTCCAAAAGGATAAACAAGACTCATAAAGTTCTATTGAACTTAAAAATGATAAATTGTGGAGCAAAGAGAAATGCAGAGAGAAAAGAATAGTATATTCAAATGTATGATGAAGTATAGAACAGAACTGAAGAGCCAGTTACAATGTAAGATGGTTGAGCTATATATGCTCAAGCAAGACAAAATTAGAAAGTACAACTATCCAGTACAACTGGCAGTGTACGGTCATACTGTTGAGGGTACCATATATTTAACAGTCCCTCTTAGACTCAACAGTTACAATCAACAGCACTGACTATGCCTAAGTGTTGTCTCTGGAAGTCAAAAACTGACTTTCCTAGTGGCTTGGTGAAAATATCAGCAAGCTGATCTCTAGAACCACAAAATTGAAGTGCAATGTCACCATTATTGACTAACTCGCGTATGAAATGAAACCGAGTGTCAATGTGTTTACTCTTCTTATGGAACACATGGTTCTTGGATAATGCAATTGCTGATGTGTTGTCACAGAAGATAGGAGTTGGATCCTTCTCTGTTTGTGACATGTCTTTCAATAATCTTCTGAGCCATACAGCTTGACAAGAGGCTGAGGTAGCAGCTACATACTCTGCCTCTGCAGAAGATATTGATACAATCGGCTGCTTCTTCGATGCCCATGAAATCAGGTTCGTGCCCAGTTGAAAAACATATCCTGATGTGCTTTTCCTGTCATCTAGGCTCCCTGCAAA
>ML786851.1:530738-572901 GCA_009831015.1 Picea engelmannii
TTCTGTGGTTCAGAGAATGATTCTCTACTAGAAGATGAGCTATCCTGTGAATTATCTGGTGGTCCTTGGACTTGCATTCTTGGAGGAATGGGTTGAGGTACTGGCTGTTCTGAATTTTCTGTGTTTTCAGAACTTGGCAACAATGGATTTTGACTGTCCACTTGCTGGTTTTCTGAATCATCCCAGAATTGGTTTTCCAAAAATTGTACGTCTCTGCTGAGAATTAATTTCTTGGTGATGGGATTGTAAAGCCTGTAAGCTTTAGAGGTTTCACTGTAGCTAGTGAAAATACATTTTTCACTTCTGTCATCAAGCTTCTTCCTTAATTCGGAAGGTACGTGTGCATATGCTATGCATCCAAATGTCCTTAGATGAGCTACATTGAGCTTTGTYCCACTCCAAGCTTCTTGGGGAACTTTCATCTGTAGACTGGTGGTTGGTGATCTGTTTAAAAGATAGACTGAGCATGCTACTGCTTCAGCCCAAAAAGTATTTGACAAATGTTTTTCTTTAAGAAGTGTTCTTCCCATATTCATGATGGTTTGATTCTTTCTTTTAGCCACTCCATTCTGCTGTGGAGTATACCTTGTTGTTGCTTGCATGATGATGCCTTGAGACTTGCAGAAAGTTGTAAAATCTCTGGAGTTGTATTCTCCTCCTCCATCTGACCTGAGCACTTTGAGAAATTTACCACTTTGTTTTTCAGATTCTGCTTTGAATTCTTTGAATTTTGTAAATGTTTCAGACTTGTGTCTGAGAAAATATATCCAGATTTTCCTGCTGAAATCATCAATAAATGTTAGAAAGTAAAACTACCACCTATTGACTCTGTTTGCATTGGTCCACATAGGTCACTGTGGACAAGTTCAAGATGTTGTTTGGCTTTATTGGAGGACTGTGGAAAACTGGTTCTTTTGTGTTTTCCAAGTATGCAAGACTCGCATGGGGGGATTTGCTCTTTAAAAATAGGTAAACCTTTGACCATGGAGTTTTTCTGAAGTAGAATTAGACTCTGAAATGGTAGATGTCCAAATCTAGTATGCCAAACCATTGTTTCATTCATGGTTGATGCACTCTGTGCATAAGGTGGATTCAGATTTGCAGTTCTGAGGGTAAGGGGAAACATCCTATTTGGAGTCATAAAGATTTCAGAAATTAATTTCCTGCTCGGTTTTCTATCATAGATTTTACAAGATGCTCCCTCAAAAAGTAACTTATATCCTTTTTCAATGAGTTGTCCTACACTTAACAAATTATGTTTTAAGTCTGGTACATGGTAGACGTTGTTTATGTCTTTCTTTACATTCTGTTTAGTAAGAATAGGAACAGTTCTTGTTCCTTGAACTTTGACTAAATGATCATTACCAAGAGTAATATCAGAGGAAATTGAAGAATCAATGCAGGAAAGTAATTCTATGTTACCTGTCATGTGATTGCTGCAACCACTGTCCAGCAACCAGAGATCTTTAGGTTGTTGTTCAGTTTTTTGGCATGAGAGAAACATACCTCCTAAGTTTTCTCCCGTGTGATTTGCCACATGTGCTCTGCCTGAGAGTTGATCTGCCTGATTCTTCCTGCATTCAGATTCGTAATGCCCATAATTTTTGCAATAAAAACATTGAATGTTGGATTTGTCATTCGACCTTCTCCCTCTGCCTCTTTGAGGCTGGAAATTCTGATGTTGATATTGTTGTTGATTTCTGTGACCTTGGAAGTTCTGAGTGGGATATTGTTGTCTATTTCCTCCACTGGTATGAGGGTTACCCTGATTGTTCCCTCTTCCTCTACATCTTCCTCTGCCTTTCCCTCTTCTGAGTGAGAATTGAGATTGAAAAGCATTTGAGATTGACTCATCTGTGAGATGTAGTCTTGTCTCATGTGTCACCAGAGAACCAATTAGTTCATCTGTTGAAAATCTTGACAAATCCTTGGATTCAACGATGGTTGTTACAACCATTTCAAATTTCCTTGGTAAACTTCTGAGAATTTTCTCAACAATTCGTTGATCAGTGATGGTTTCACCAATGAGTTGGATCTGATTCATGATTCCCATGACTTTGGTCATGAACTGATCGACAGTTTCGGACTCTGTCATCGTGAGAGTCTCAAATTGTGTCCACAAGGACTTCAGTTTAACTGTTTTTACCGTGTCATTTCCTTGGTAGGACGTTTTGAGGATGTCCCAGGCCTGTTTGGAAGTACCAGCGCCTGTGATTTTCGAAAAAATCGAATCATCCACATAATTTTGTATCCAGAATTTTGCTTTGTTTTCCTTGGTCCTCAGAGTTGCCTGAGCAATTCTCTGAGCATTTGTCATGGCAGTGAGGGCTGCTGGATCTGGTTCCACATAGCCAAGATCCACTGGTTCCCAGCATTCTTGTTCTTGAAGGAACGATCTCATCCGAAGAGACCAAAATTTGTAATTCTTTCCCAAAAGAATCGAACCCTGAGTCAGTCCTAGATTGCTAGACGATGCCATATAAAAAAAAATTCAGAAAAAATAGAGGGAAAAATTTTGTATTTACCTCCAATCTCAGAGATTGCCGATTCGCCGATGGCCGATGGGAGCTTATCGGGCTTTAGAGGGCCCTTGATCTCGTTGCAATGTGACCACACGCTTTAATAGTAAAGCGCTGTGGGCTTTTCCTGTTCTTTGACTTTCAAATCGCCGAAACGCGAAAGAATCGCCTTTGGACTTTTCAACTGTCCAGATTTGCTGAGGATCGTACGGTCCTGATATTATCAGGATTTTGCGAATCGGGATTTCGTGATTTCTGATGTCAAATTATTTTGTCCCTTTTATTTCCCGAACTCCGATTTACCGATGGCGCTATCCTATCGGGACTTTTCCCGATGGCTCCGATCTGTGACACGCATCCAGGATAGATGGACGGTCCTGATGCGTCCTTGGGATATCGCGACTTGTGATGCTCCAAACCTCTGTCAGGTGAAACCTCGAATGTCGATACGCTGACGGTGCCCTTGATGTCCGCCACGTGTCCGGTCAAAAATGGACGGCTGAGACCTTATCGGGATTTCGCGTATCGCGATTTCGCGAATTGCGATGTCAAATTTCTTTGACAACTTGAAACCCCGAACTCCGAAATGCCGACGGGCGCTACGATGTTCGCCACGTGTCCTAACAAACGGACAACTAAGATCTTATCGGGATTTCGCGTATCGCGATTTTGCAAATTGCGATGTCAAGTTTCATTGACAACTTGAAACCCCGAATGTCGATATGTCGATGGGATAATCTGCTGCCACCTGTCCTATGAGATGGACAGCTGTGATCGTTTCGGGATTTCATGATTTCGCGTATCGGAGTTTCTGGAGAGCAGATTCTTTCGCTTGTCCAACTCCTGATTCCCGATTTTGCGATGGAATAGGGTCTCGCCACGTGTCTCTTGATGAACAGTCAAGATGACGTCGGGATTTCTTAAGTGAAAAAACCTCCTGTGCGCTCCACACGACTAATCGTCGTGCAACTTCTTGCTGATCTAACGGCTGTCGGGCCTGTGTTCAAGATCTGACGGCTGAAATTATTTCGCCTTTTTCCGCGCTCAACTCGTCCCTTCTGGTCTGGTTTCCCACCTTGGAACCATTCGCAGGACGAATTTCACAGCTTCAATAGCTGTTCTTTGCGCCTGAGATGCGTTCTTTACACCTCTGGAAGAAAGATTCGTGAATCTTTCAATGATTTGAGAGAATTTCACGATTTCTTCGTGATTTTCTTGAATCTTTGACAGATTGAGAGCGATTTCCAAGAATCTTTAAACAATTCTGCCTTCTGCTTGAATCTTTAACGAATAGAAGCGAAATCTTCAAGTTCTTTAAGCTTCTTTCGTTACTCTTCTGCATCAATCTTTGACGGTTCTTAGAAGATTTGTGCAGGTTTCTTCTTCTGCGTTCTCTTTGTCCAAGATCTTTCGAGCGTTGTACGCTCTGCTTCCTCTGCAAGCTTGTTACGACGATCTTTAAAGAGTATTACGGCCAGCTCTCCAAGCCTTGTGAAAAAACTATGTCGCGTGCTCTCAAGATGCGTGTAAGCTCTGCTTCTGTGTGAAGAGGCTTACTGCTGAAGCTCTAATACCATGATAAATTGTGGAGCAAAGAGAAATGCAGAGAGAAAAGAATAGTATATTCAAATGTATGATGAAGTACAGAACAGAACTGAAGAGCCAGTTACAATGTAAGATGGTTGAGCTATATATGTTCAAGCAAGACAAAATTAGAAAGTACAATTGGCAGTGTACGGTCATACTCTTGAGGGTACCATATATTTAACAAAAAATACTTATACATCTATATACATAGGTACCATGAAAGTCGAGCTAAGGAGAACTCGTAGCCCTAAATAAACAAAATAGATTCGAAACTCATGAAATTCTGTCCAAATTTAAAACATTTATACATATCTGTAAAAAGGTATCATGAAAACTTATCTAGAGAAAACCCGTAACCCTAAAAAGACTAAATATATTTACATTCTATTTCGAGATCTGAGATTTGGAAAAATAATAACCCATGTGTACATTATAAGTATGAAATTCGAAGCTCCGCATTATAAGAAATGCATGCTCGTTTATGGAGTAAGACACCCACAAGTTTCAGTTCGGAATAGGGTTGTTAAGCCTAGATTGCTTGGACCCATATTTTTAGAATAAATTCTAGAATATAGAGAAATTAAGCAATGGAGACAAACATAATCGAAAATGATGGTTACCCGTCTGGGAATAACCTCTGGTTTACCTCATTCAATAAAAAAAAAAACGAGTACGATTAGACTCAACCAGACCTGTAAAATATATTGTAACAGAAATAGGTTTTTCTTCTCCGCATGAAAAAATATTTTCCATTGTGGCGAACCTTCGATGAAAGAATATTTCTACTCAACCAAACTCTTACAGAGTAACCCTCTTCGCAGAGAAAAATAGTTACCATTAGAGTAACACCTCTCGCATAACAAATCCTAAAGAGTAACTATCTTCGCAAAAATCTTACAAAGAACCCGTTTCGCAAAGAAAAACAGTTACCATGCAGAGTAACTCTCCTCTCAGAAAAAACGTTTTCTTACAGAGCAAACAAAACTTCAGAAATGACAACTCAAATTCGTAAGAATCCTGAAACCATCGTTCATATTGAGATCAAATACTTTCCTACAGTTGGTTTCTTATCAATGAAACACTTGTGTAAAAGAACCAATAAGATCATGTCGTATATCATACCCTAGGAATTCACGTGGTTTCATATCAATGAAACACTTGTGTAAAAGAACCAATAAGATCATGTCGTATATCATACCGTAAGAATTCACCGAACATATGATGTCTTCATTTTACCTATGCTCAACAACATCAACATCGTATAGCATGTAAAATTTAATATCCTTGAAGTGTTGATATGACATGTAACATGTCATAGAGTATAAAATAATGCATTGTATTCTACTTTGGCATAAAGAAATTTAAATTATTTACCATTAATCTCTTTTCCCAAGAATTAAATAGTATGCGAGACTTTACAAGACTTTTAATGTTAACTTGAAATACTTTTTGATGGGATATTTATCGTGTAAACAAGTTTTAATTAGATGGTCATTAAATTTCTAAGGTTCTCTTAATGATCAAGAGTGATAATAAAACTTACTCCATGGCACACCCGCGGTCAAAGAAGCAAAAACTTACAAAAGAATATTAGAAGACTTTGGCACTCCAAATTCATGATCTACTTTTTTAACCCTAATCGTTAAATTCAAAGAAATGTGGCCAACAATCTGGTGTTTGAACACAAAACACTCCCAACGAAATACTCTCCCCGTGATGGACAAAGAATGCAAAATGACAACGTGGGAAGGAGTGATCAACAAACTGTAGGAGAGGGTAAAAAATTGGACTTACAGAGCTCTCAACCTGGTTGGGAGGCTTATCCTCACCAAAGGGGTTCTACAAGCAATTTCGATATATACGATGTGAGTGTTTCCAGATCCCAAAGGAATACTACAAAAGATAAGAGCCATTCAAAAGAGATTTCCTATGGCGAGGTGTGGTAGCCTCTGAGAAGGTATACATACCAAAGGGAAAAGGAGGTGAGGGTTACAAGACCCATAGGTAACTAATGAAGCCTACGGGGAAAAACTCTGGTGAAGATAGGTCAAGGAAAACTCACTACCACGGACAAACATCTAGAAGGCCAAGTATGCCCAGAACATCAACAATAAAGATCAAATTCGATTCATGGGTAGAAGGGAGGGATCGACTATGGATCAATTATCTGGAATCTGGAATCTAGCCTGGTGCAACAAGAACCGCAACTTCTGCGAAGTCGGGAATGGTCAAACAACTAGATTCTTGGAGGACCCATGGAAACACGAACCAAAAATGGAAAATCGGGACAGGGAGGAGCTACAATAGGAAATGACAGCACAAGGTAAAACAAAAATCCATCACTACTGGAAGAAAAGAATTGGCAACGACAGATGGAGAACATGGGATAAACTCAACCCACAAAATAGAGACTGTATCGCAACCCTAACGAAAGAGGTGGAAGAGGAACTCAGAAAAAGGAAAATTGTAGTCTGAGAGGACAAGAACAATTAAGGTGGGACACAAAAAATGGTGGGGAATTCAACCTAAAATAAGCATGACATTACATCGCAGATTAGGAACAAGACGACCCAATGCAACAGTAGGGAAAGATTTAGCACAACCCCCAATGGCCAAAAATCAAAGTGAATGGTTAGTTCTCCACAACATAATTCTAAGCTCGGAAAATATTAGGAAAAGGGGTTATATAGGTCCATCTTACTGCCACCTATGTCAAGCTAAAGGGGAAACAACCAATCACCTCATTGATGAGTGCACCTACACAATAGAGCTATGGGTCTAGGTGGTCGACATATATCGCTAATCCAATAGGATCCAGGGAAACATGAGTGCAACCATCAACAATTGGAATGAGAGTTACAACAAAAATAAAATGGTGAACCTCTGCTGGAAACTAACATTATGGAAATAAATCAACCGATGCATATTCATGAATGAAATCTTACCGGAAGGAAAGCTCAAGGATACAATAATCTCACAAATACAAGAAACGGTGCAGAACCACAACTGTAAGAAGGAAAAAACGTAACTCACCACACACGATACCTACATCCTGGAATGTTTTCACCTAAAAGATTGATGCAATAGCACAATGAATGCGTGGGTGCCACAATGCCAACTAGGAGACCGCAACTAGACCCCCCCGGTTCCTCAAATTAAATTTTGATGGTGCAAAAAAGGGGAACTGAGCATAGGTAGGGATGGGAGGGCTGATCAAAGATAGTGGTGGTAACATCATCCAGATGTACACTTGGAGTATGGGAAACTCAACCAACAACACAACGAAATTTGGAGCCCTAGAGATTTTCCTTGAAATCCTAATATGTGAAAGGATGAAAAACACTATCGTGGAAGGCGATTCCACCCTGGTCATCCACACATCGAAGAGACTCCAGAATGGTACTAGAGTGGGCAAGGTTTAGATACACTAGCGACTAGCCCTTTCTCTACAAAAAATCGAGGAGCATCTCAGAAATATGAACACATTGGAGTTGCGATGGGTTCGCAGGTCAATGGATGGCCTAACGAACAAAGCAGACAATGAGGGAGTAGATAAGCATGATCCAGAACTAGACACTACCTATATCAACATCCCGAATGGTCAATTCAGAATAGACTACATCCACCTAGAGAGAAAATAATGTGAAGGGAGTTGGAGCAATGAAGGTCACATTAACAAGGTCAGTGCAAGGCCCAACGGTGAGCATACAAAACTCATGTAGGATATGATTGTTGAACACTCGGTCACCAATCACCATGCAGGATCAACACAAACAATAGGCGGGAGTATGAAAGAAAGACCCTTATGAAAAAGAGGAATGGGGAAAGAACGAGGGAAAGTACAGATGACAAACCACATGCAACAAATGATTTAAGGCATGAGGGAGTGACATGGTCCAGAACCAATACCCCTTTCCAAAGTATAGATATGAAGAGAAGGACAGTAGGATCTCAAGCGAGTAGGGGAAAGGACCCATACAGGGATAAAAGGCGAGTCATCATGATCATACAAGCCACAACTATAATAAAGGATGGGAATGATTACCACTACAGGAAAGCCATGATTGGAAGGACAAGATCACAGCAGGAGAAGCTCAATAAGAGGGATGATAGCATAAAAAACTGCAATCAAAAGGAGCAGAACCGTAGGGACTACCACAGATACAAGGATGGGGAAAGGAAGAATTGTTGCAAAGAGAGGTACAGGATGAATAACTAGGAAAGGATCTATGATAGACCAAGCGGGATGGTTCGAATGAAGAGAACACACAGGAATAGGAATCCCGTTGGAAAGGAAGTCTCGAATAGTCCATGTTGAGTGTCAAGAATGGAACAAACAGAATAATATGCAAAGGGAACTTGCCAAACTCTGGTAGCACTGAAAGGAAAAGAGACTGTCATCCACTAGGAAAAGGAAACAAAAGAAAAACCCAAAAGATTGGGATGCATTGACATAGGAATCAGACTAGGTAAATGATCCAAGGGCCATGCAGCCTAAATAAACCCTCTACCATAAAACAATGGAGATGGGGTGGTTAACAAATATGATGATCTGTAAAGTGAGTTCGAAAATGTAATATGTCAGATGGGAGGATCACAAGGAACTCAAGAAAATGTTGGAAGAGAGCCTGAGTCAACTTATCACTTTGGAAACTATTACCAAACTGTTATTTGAGGTTGGTGGCTCAATTTCACCTCTACCTTCACTATGTCCACCGCATGGACATCACAACAGTCAATGGACATGGTGCACCAACCCACATTAGGAAGACTCTCACGATCCCTGAGAAGGAGGATAGCAAGAGCCAAGCGGATGGCTCAGAGAAACACATCATTGTCCTCGACTAGTAAATGGTTAGTTGAATGGTTAGTTCAGCCACTACCCTCTCAGGCTTAGTAGGTTAATGCAACTTCGGTTTCTTATGTTTGTTTACTTTTACTTTTCAAAACTAGTTATGGTGAGACTAGCCTGGTTTCCCCGATGGCAGACCCGTCCCACCCCTCGTACATAGCAGTAAGCGCAACTTGGGAACCCGTTGTCTGGTTTCATACTAGGGAGACTAGGAGGCCTCCCCTTTTTTGTATCATATTCCTTTTGCACTAATACAATGTAAATCATTCATATATTAATTAATTAGCAATGAAATATTTTACAAGAGTCTACAATGCAATAAAACAAGAAATCTATTTTATTATATATGAATAAGAGACCCATGGTCATACAAAAATGGGACAACGTAAAGGTATTGAATAATAAAAATGAAACTAGTACGTAATTATTACACTTATTGGTAGCATGTTCTTATGCAATCGGGAGTACATAAAACAAAATCCCTAATATTCATAGAGAAGTACTCCAAAGCATACAACTTACAATAACATTCAATTATATTTATTTTTCCTTATCACTTGAATCAAGTCCATGCATGATTTCTTCATCATTTGTAGGATATATTGGACTTTGTTTATATAATCTAATGTTTTATGCATTGGCATTTTGTTTATGTTCATCATGTTAGGGTTCCATCTACAAACATAGAAATAATGTGTAATAAGTAAATCTACATTTATATAGTAGAATATACATAATTCTGTAAATCAAAAAGTGTACCATGGAGGACATTGTTCAATAAAATATAAACACTCATTTGAAGCTCTGTAGCATGTCATCTCTCAAAATCCCTTATGTTTGTTGCGCTACATACTTTGTTTCTTCCATGTTTCATATCACATGAAAAATAATAGTTGATATAATTAATATAAATGTTTCTTCTTATTCCATTAGTTATAAAATGAGGGAGGTTAAACGACAAAGTTACTTACAAATTTTTCAATTAAACCCTCATACTTAAACATATACTCACAACCCATAATTAACCTAATGTATGTAACATTCCCTTCATATACATAATTAAGTAAGAAAAAATAACAATATAACCCAATATTTTTTTAATTTTTTTTATACATAACCGAGTGAAAAAAATAATCACTACAATTTATTTAAAAAAAAATACCTAGCACCCAAATTAACAACCGGTAAACAATATGAGTTTATTCAACATCAATCTTCTTAGTACTAATACTATACTCACTTTTAACCCAATCAACTATGCATTCTCAATAATCAAATTGTTTGATATATCATCAACAACATATTACAATTCCACAATTCCAAGAATGTACATAAATATAATTAACTAAAATTTATAATATAAAAACTAAACATATTATATTTGTCAATAAAATACCTTACTAATTTCAAACATAATATACGTTCAATAATCCAATTGAATGTGGGTATGTTTCCAATTGTATTGAACTCCTATTGTCTTGCAAACAACTATGACAATTAATTAAATTATTATCCAACCAAATTCAATTGTTCTACTATAACTAGTTATTTCTTATTGAAAACTCATGAATATGAATACTAAAAAATACACTATACTAGATAAATAATAAACTTACCATAGTTAAAGAGGAGCATAAAAGTATTCAATATAATATCAACCATTGTTATCATTTCATACGGATATCAATTTGTAAGACAAATATTTGTTCTTCTACAATGTTTAAACCTGAGGATTCCCAAGAGATATTAATTTATAATTGGTCAATATGATAAACAATAATAAGTTCACCATTACATGATTCAATTAGGCGCCAAATTTTAATAGAGGGTTTACTGTTTTTGAAACAATCTGATGATTTAAGTATTACCAGGAGAGGAAGGAAAACACCAAGTAAATAACAAAATTTTATTAAGAGGTTGATATAAATACGAGTAGGATGTAAGTTATTATAAGCTCCTAATTTAATTCATATATTCAACTTAACAAAGATCACTTGCACATTCAGAACAAGACTTAATTAATAATTCTTTAATGTAAGATCAGAGGGACCTTAGAAGACAAAGATTTCCCCGTTGGATGTCAACAATTTAGATAGTATTAAAATTTGACGAGGTGACATATAATTATTGATCCGCACTACCATATTTCATTAGTTGAGTAACCGGTGAAGACCGAAATGAGTAATCATTAGTTACATTCTCCCATTCTGTTTATGAGAATTTTAATTCCCAATCTATTCGAGTGATGCACCTCGACTTACCATGGATAGAGTGCATATACAGATATCGTGGATCTCTCAAAAAATTAATCGTTAACCATCCATTCATGCTACAGAGTGAGTGCAAGTAGGTTGTGACGTGGATGTTGTCACACCTCTCTCTTAATTGTTGTGACAATTTACTCTTTATGTGATTTGGATTAGCAAGCATCTTCAAACGTATATCCACTGACAAAAACATTGTTAATAATCCATATAGATAGCATCCATACTGAAATCATCATATATACATGTAAATCAATACTCAAAACGCAACCAAATACAAGTCCACTCATTTATGCCATCAATTTCATCAACTTGTCATGCATCGTGCACACTCACGAAAAATCATGAATAGTACCTGTGGAAACATATATACATGTATAAATTAATATAATCACAATGAAATCATAAAATAACTCATAAGGAAAGCATAATCATAATGTATCATAACCAAATCACTTACTCACAAGTGTTCTCAAATAATAATTCAGTATAAAATGTGTTTAGTAGGATTGGATGTTACATACACCCCCTCTTGTTTTAAACTTCTTCCAGAAGTTTGTACAATATAAGTAATGGTAGTAATAAATTTGTTTGATACAAATATACATATCTAATCTATCAAACAAATAAGGAAACAATTGATCGATCCCATATTCATCCTCTCATGTAGTCAAATTTGGACTATAATTGTCCCACTAGACCTTCACCTGATCGACTATTTGACGTTGTAGTTGTTAGGTGTAATAGTTTAGAATGTGGATTGTCTGTGCCATGAGAGAACCCTCATCCAACATCTGCAAATAACTCATTTCAATAACATGTGACAGATCTGAAATATAATGTTACAAAACCGATGCATGAAATACATCATGCACACACCTCAAAGAATTGGACAACAACGCTAGTCGGTAAGTCAGAGGTCCTTTCTTCTGCATAACTTTGAAATGTCCCAAAAACGAAGGAGAGAGATTATAACCCTTTCCAAACTTTATCAAACTCTTGTGGGACTTCACCCACAAGAAAACTTTGTCTGCAATATCATAAATACGGTCAATGCGATGTGCATCAACATAAATATTTTTTTGAGCTTGTGCTTCTTTAATCCTTTCTCTTTTCATTCACATTTGTTCATTTGTTCCTCCATTTATTAGATCACTTCCTGTCCCACTAAGACCCTATCCTCAAGTCGATTCCAACTCAACCATGTCTGAAATGGTCGTCCATAAATAAAATCAAACGGTGTCATCTTTATCGTACTTTGATAATTGTTGTTGTACGAAAACTCTACGAATGGAAAGAAGTCTTCCCAACTGTTTTGTTGATCCATCACATACATCCAAAAAATATACTCTAATATATAGTTTGTTCTTTCTATTTTTCCATCTATTTCCGGGTGATATGTTGTACTAAGATTCAATTGTGTTCCCAAAACCTCTAGGAAACTAGTCCAAAATGTCCAGTAAACATTGATCCTCGATCGGATATAATCCTTCTTGGTACAGTGTGTAATATCACAATATCACTAACAAATACTCTAGATATTTGGAGTATGATATGTCATACTCACTGGAATAAAGTGTGCACTCTTCATCAAAGAGTGAACTACCAAAAAAATCAAATCGTGTCTGCTTACCATTAGTGGCAATCTAATAATAAAATCCATCGAAATGACTTTCCATTTCAATTCAGGAATCGTTTGTGGCTGTAAAAATCTTGTTGGATGTCTATGTTCAACCTTCACTTGCTAACATTCTAGACATATCACCATGTAACTAACTATGCCCACTTTCATTCCTTTCGAGAAGAATAAAGGATTAAGGTTTGTCTTCATCTTCATGACTCCCGAATTATCCTTGTACACTACTCAATGAGCTTCGCTGAAAATAAAATTCCTTAGTTCGTCATTAGGAGGTACATAAATTATGTCGTTATACCTCAACAATCCATCATTTTCCAATGAATAAGCTTCAAAATTTGGTATTATCATGGTATGTTGTTCAATATTATACTTAACTTGTTTATACCAATCATCATCTATCTGTAAAGTTAGAATCTTTTCTCTAAGATTCTTCTTAAGAGGAATCACTCAGAATATGTGTGGTCTCCGACTCAACGCATATGCTACTTTGTTCATCATTCCTATAATATATGTAATCTCAAAGTCATATTCTCTAAGTAGCTATGACCAGTGCCTTTGTCATGCGTTCAAGTCACTTTGATTAAAAATGTGTTGTAATCCACAATGGTCAGTCTTTAATTTGAATTTTCGTCCGATAAGGTAATGTCTCAAAACTCACAAGGCATATATGATTAATAATAACTCCAAATCATCTGTTGTGTAATTATTTTCATGCCTTCTTAATTTTCTTGAAATGTAAGTGATCACTTGATCGTGTTGCATCAACACTCCACCTAGACCTTCCTTGGATGCATCCATGCATACCAAGAATTATTTTTTCCATGTCACGAACCTTCAAAATCGRYRTTGTCATTAAAAAATCATTAATATTTTTAAATTATTCCATGCATTTATCTGTCTATACGAATTTCTTATTTTTCCTCTGCAATTTTGTAATTGGATTTGCTACCTTCAAAAAACCCTCGATGAAGCATCGATAATAACCTTCTAACACCATAAATATAGATACTTCTTGTATGTTTTTCGGTGCTTTCCATTCCATAATATCCTCAACCTTTGACGGATCCACAAAGATACCTTCTCCAGATATGATATGTCCCAAATAATGAATCTTCGTTTGTTAAAACAAGCGTTTCTATAGTTTCCTGTACAACTTGTTTTCTTTCAGACACTATAAAACCAATCTCAAGTGTTTGTGTGCTCTTCCTTCATCCGAGAATAAACTAGTATGTCATCGATAAATACAAGTAAAAAAAATTCCAAGTATTCCCAGAACAACTCATTCATCAAACTCATGAATATGCCCAGGTATTTCGTCAATACAAAAGGTAAAACAAAAACTCAGTGTATGAATATTGTCTTAAATGAGGTCTTAGGGATATCTTCCTCAATATGTAATTGATGCTATCTTGATCTCAAGTCAATATTTCAAAACAATGTTTCTCCCTTCATATGATCAAAAAAATCATTAATCCTTGGGAGCTGATATTGCATCTTGATCATAGGTTTGTTCAATTGACCATAGTCAATGCAAAGCCTCCATGATTCATCCATTTTTCTAACAAAAATCATCGGTGCACCCAACGACGACACACTTGGATGTATAAGTCCCAAGTCTAGTAACTCCTTTAATTTCATTGTCAATAGTTGCAATTCAAGTGTCGACATCCGATATGGAATTCTTACAATCGATTATGTTCTAGGTTTTAAGTCTATTGCAAGCTCCAATTCTGGGGCACTAAGGGGAAGTTCAAATTGGGGCGCACATGTTAACCTCAACTAAGTTGTATTTCTTTGTGTTATAGCACATAATATGTAAATATATTCGGTCCCTTATTATAAAAGGTGAACCTATCTCTAGTACAAGCATATTTTTAATTGTCCAAAACCTATATCTTCCTTTTCTCTAGTTGTTTGATAGTTTCTTTGTTTCTTCTTACTTGGTTTTTTTCTGGGTTGTGCTCAGAAATGCCAGTGCGCCTTTCTCAATGGATCCACCTTGGCTTCACTTTTTTTAATGATTCCACATCTGAGAGTTAACCTATCCCTTCAGATTTTCAATATCTCAGGTGGCGTTCCTCTTACTACAAGTTACTCAAGGCAATAAGGAGGGGTGCACCATCTAGGTTTTGCACCCTTGATAGGGTTTTTCCTTTTAACTTTTGCGAATGAAAGAAGTGAGACCTCGCCAATCGAAACACTAAGACTCTCCCTTTGGTCTCCACGACTCATACTAAGATAGTCTATCCCTTTGGATAACCTCATTCCATGCCAGCATCGGTTTCAATCTATTTTTTCTTCCCCACAAGAGTGAGGCGCTCCATCTTAGAAATGCGCCCTTCCTTGAGTTTTGGGGAAAAGACCATAAGTTTTTAGATGTGCAATCTAAGGGACTAGATCTACTTCTTAGGCAGATCAATTGGTAATGGAGCTTCAAGATCCAAGGAGAAGCTTCAGATGTTGAGTATGAGCCCAATTGTTTTTTAGTTTTCATGATTTCCAATCTAGATCACACCCTTCTCATGGTTTCCTTATCAATATCGATGGGTGCATAGGTCTACTAGCCCAAAGGGCACACAAATATCCACCACCAAGAGAGGATATTCACAAATATATCATCCTACAGATCTCTCCCTCTATTTCTTCTCTCCGCCTTTGCTCCAAGGCATTGCACACTGTGTTCCCACAATAAAAATTCACCCATATTTTGTTTCAAAGCCAAGTTATTTTTTTCTTGAATACTTCATTTTTCCTGAAGATGCCTCCTAGAAGAGATCCCTTGCCAGTGGACTCAGACTATAATACCTCAAATCCTGTACAAGTCCTCACCTCTGTCCTTAATGAGTTACTAAGAATGAAACAACAAAATAATCCAGATCCCCTCTGGTTGGATACTCTAATCCAACTCCCCAAGTTTTCTTGGAAAAACAATGGAGAAGTTCTGGATTCATGGATCCATAGAATTTCCCAATATCTCAACACTTGTAGAGGCCTCACCGAAGAAAGAAAACTTCAAATCAATGTCTTGCAATTGGAAGGACCTTTCCAACTCCCTTCAGTTGGATACTCTAATCCAAATCCCTAAGTTTGTTGGGAAAAACAATGGAGAATATGTGGATTCATGGATCCATAGCATTTCCAGATATTGCAACACTTTCTTAGGCCTCACCAAAGAATGAAAACTTCATATCGTTGCCTTTCAATTGGAAGGAATTGCCCAAACATGGTGGGATACAAATCAAGAAAAGACCACATTCGTGATAAATATTGGGGATGCTCCAGGATCCTCTACCTCTCAACCACTCAAAACTTGGGCTCAACTTTGTGAAGCCTTGAGAAGTTGTCTCTACCCACCTCTATACCTACAATATTTATTTATCATATGGCACCAACTCTGCCAACTCCCTACACAATGAGTGAAATCATACATTGACTACTTCTCCAAGTTGCATCTTGTCACTCGTTATCAAGCCCTTAAAAAATACACAGTAAAGAACCATTACCCCCTACCCTGGATTGAGGAGTTACCCTGGAGTAAGTTTATTCTGAATTTTTCTGAGATTTCTTGTCCTCTGCATCAACTATCTAATATTCATTTCACCTTTATTTGAACTAACGAAGCTACCAACCACTTTGTTCATATCAAGGAGGCACTATGATCATCTCTAGTTTTTCATTTTCCAGACCTCTCTCAACTATTTGAGTTTGAGTCAGATGCCTCACAATATGCGACTGGTGCTGTGCTTAAACATGGAGGCCACCTCACTGCTTATCACTCAGAAAATCTTTCCGAGGCTAGGAGAAATTATAGTACTTATGACAGCTTGGTCCAAGCTCTCAAGAAATGATGTCATTATTTGTTGGGAAAAGAGACTATTCTACATACAGACCATCATCCGCTAATTTTCATTAATTCAGAGTCTAATATTAAGGAGCAAAGACATCTGAAATGGGCATCCTACATTCAACAATTTCATTTGGTAATCTGATATAAGAAGGGCACTTCTAATAAAATGGTTGATTTTCTCAGTAGGTCACCAACTCCAGTTCTCCCAATTTTAGAGGTGCATTGTGCTAATTATGATACATGAGAAGATCAATATGCTATTGAACAGGACTTTCGAGAGATTTGGGTTGCCTTATGTAGTCCCATGGTTGTCAATCAAACTCCATTCTTCGACTACATCATCCAAGATGGATGGTTGTACAAATTAAACTTGCTTTTTGTTCTAAACTTAGATGATTGTCTCTTGCTCATTAAATAAGCTCATGCATCAGCCTATGGTGGCCACTTTGGTACCACAAAGACTCTCCAACATCTACAATGCCATTTCTATTGACCTTCTATGTAACCCCAAGTTGTGAAATTCATCATAGCTTGTGCATTATGTTCCCAATCAAAGCCATCCAATAGAAAGCATGGCTTATACCATCCATTGCCTCTCCCTTCTCGACCCTAGGAGTCAATCTCTATGGATTTCTTAGGTGGACTACCTACCACCCAAAAGAAACGTCATTCAATCTAGGTAGTGGTATGTCGCTTTATCAAAATGTCTCTTTTCATTCCATGCACAAAGACTACTATAACAACACTAACAACAGAGTTGTATTTCCAAAATGTATGGCCACATTTTGGCCTACCAAGCAACATCATTTTAGGTAAAGACTCATGCTTCCTCAACACATTTTGGAAGACCATATGGGCACTACTAGGGTGTCAGCTAAAGTTATCTACTACCTTCCATACTCAAATGGATGGCCAAACAAAGGTAGTAAACCGGGTATTGGTACATGCTCTATGAACTCATTTTGGGCGCAACAAACACTGGGACAACTACTTACATATTTTGTGGCATAGCTACAAAAACACCACACACTCTTCTATTGGGTTCTTTATGTTTGAAGTATGTTTAGGCTTCCAAGCAACATCACCAGATGACATTTCCCTCACTTTGGATTTCCAAGGTATTGTGCATCAACAATAAGAACAACACTCAACCCACCAGTTTCTTCAACAACTTTCACAATGACACACTATCGTAACATCAACAGTAAAATCATCTCAAGATTGTGCAAAGCAAAGGCATGACAAACAAAGGATCTCCATGTCAATTCAGCCTGAATATAGAGTCTCGTTACATTTGGATAAGAAATGCTTCAAAGGCTAGCATCATAAACTTTCTCCAATTAGATATGGCCCTTATACCATTCTAGAAAAGAATGGGGAGAACACATATCGATTAGATATTCCTTCCGAGCTTGGGACACAAAATGTCATCAATTTTAACCATCTGAAGTTGTTTGAGCCTCGCCTCCTAGAGGAACCAGTTACAATTACACAACTAGTACAATATCCCGAACTTCCAACTCCCCTTGTCCGAAGATAGACTACTTCACACCAGGACTCATTCTACAAGGAACCGGGCCTACAAGTCCTACCTTGTGGCATGCCAAGGAAAAAATCTAACTCAGGCAAAGTGGATGACAATTGAAGTGGTTCACCGTCTCTTTCCTCAGCTTCACATGGAAGTGGGGATGCTTCTAGAACTAAAAAGGGAGGAATTGGGCCACCATGGGGAAAGTCAACTTGGCACGCACATTTTAACCTAGGCTAAGTTGTATTTCATTGTTTTAGAGAACATACTATGTAAATATGTCTATCCGTTATTATAAAAGGTCAACATATATCTAATACAAGAATCTTTTTCATTTTCCAAAACCTATCTTCTTTCTTTTCTCTCCTTGTTTGATAATTGTTATGTTTATTCTTTCTTTTTTATTTTATCTCGGTTGTGCTATGAAAATCTAGTACACCTTCCTCAATGCCTCCACCCTGGCTTAATGATTTTGAATGATGCCACCTTTGAGATTTCTCCTATCCCTTTGTCTATTCAATCTCTCATGTGGAATTCCTCTTACTACAAGTTACTCAAGGCAAGAAGGAGGGGTGCACCATCTGGGTTTTGCACCCTTGTTAGGGTTTCTCTTTTTAACTGTTGGGAATGAAAGAAGTGTGACCTCCTCAATGGCAGCACTAAAACTCTCCCTTTGGTCTCCATGACTCCTACCAAGATAGCCTATCCCTTTGTCTAACCTCAGTCCATGCCATCATTGGTTTTCATCTATTTCTACTTCCCCATAACAATGAGGCACTCCATCTCAGAAATGCGCCCTTACTAGAGCTCTGGGAAAACTGCCAAAAGTTTTTAGATGTGAAATCTAAGAGACCAGAGCTCCTTCTCAAGAAGATCAAATTCCATTACTCGTGATAAGCCTGGTAATTCCTCTAGAAATATGTATGCAAACTTGATAATACAAGTAGGTTTTTCAATCCTTCCATGTTACCCTTTTCATTAAGCGCTAAGATGGAGTACAACTTACACCCTTTGTGCATACATGTCCGTAATTGTAAGGAAGAAGTAAACCTCAATGACACCCCTTAGTTTCTTCCTACAATTACTCTACTCTGCCCCAAATCATTTTTCAAACTTAATCATTTCATATTGCAATTAAGTATCACATCGTGTGATTCTATCCAATCCATCCTAATCACTATAACGTAAGAGCCCAATATTGTAACATACAAGTTTTCACTTGTCACAAAGTCACCCAAGTTAATGTTACAATCCTTCACTTTACCTCCAACCTTTTTCTTGGCACCTGATGCCATTTCCACATGTCCAAAATTATATTGTTCGACTACCTTTACCTTAATTCATTTAATTGGAACACTAGGTATAAAAATTTTAGTATCTCCTAGATCAATTAAAATGCTAAAATGTTGATCAACGATTATACTTGACATCTCGAGATGGGTGGATTAATGCTTGACCTAGTCGTTATTCACCACTGCATGTATCTTGTGGGACTTTCCTAAATCACCAACTATCGTAGGTCCTAATGATATAGAAACTCCTTCCTTCTCAATCGGACAGTCTCTCTAGTAATGTGGCTCTTCAAATGTCCAACATCCATTGCTCGGTCCGGTGCTCCTAGTCTAAAAAGTAGAAATTGTTGGCCTAGGAGTTTGTTGTGATGGCTTGTTATGTAGACTAGGTCTAAACTGTTTCTACTATTTTGATGATTGGTAGGGAGTCCTCTATTGAGGAGTATTTCATCATGGTGTCAAGAAGACAGGTCTTCTTGGCGTATCATGGGACCCAAAAGTATGTCTAGATGGTGTGCTCTCGGTGTCTCCTATCGTGTATGTCTAGAAGGAGTCCTACACAGACCCCCACTATTATGATCTTCCTCAGCTATGAGGTCTTTTTGAACTCCATTGTGCAATTTATAAGGCATCAGGATCCTCACCTTCTAACAAATGTTGAAGTTAAGGTGGAACACAAAATTGTTTACCTTTAACTTCTTTGTGTTCAGATGTGGAGCATATTTCAATAGCTCCATGAACTTGGCATCATACTCTGGTATCATATAACTACCATGTCATAAGTCAATGAACTCATTAAGCCAATGCTCAATGAACTCATCAAAAAAGTACCTCTCCTAGAATCCTTCCTTGAACAATTCCCATGACACGTCTTCAATGAACATGTTTAGTTGAGGTAAGAGTGTCTTACACCAAATTATAGCACTCCCTTTCAGTTGAAACAACACCATGAAGACTTTCATGTTGGAGGTGTAACCATGTAGTGAAAAAAACATTGCCATGTTCTCCAACCATTCCTCAGTGGCTAATCTATCAGTGGCACCCCATAACTCAGGATATTTCACTTTCACATGTTTTCTATGTATACTACTACTACCTGTTCTTGTGCATTATGAACCCTCATTGGGCACAAATGCTCTTCACTCATCTTGGTAGAGGCAGTTGATCAACGTCTCTAAAATCTTTTGGAAGGATCTCACCATACCTACCACATCTCCCACAACAACCTAGTCCTTCTTTGTAGTCTTCGCCTCTCCAAGTGGAGCCCATCCCTCCTATGTGGATTATCCCAGAGGAAGCGTACTTCTTCCCCTTGCACCACGTCGTCTACTCATCCTGCATCCTCTGACCATGATACCTATCATCAACAAATCCAAAATTTTATGAGTGGTACATCTTTACTCATTTAATTTAACCAATTGAACGTGTAACATGTCCCTTATCCTATGGTTGAACCTACTCTGATACCATATGTAATATTCACTTCATGTACACAGTTAAGTAAGCCAACATAATTATTTGAACCAAACTTTTTTTATATATATACAACCAAGTGGAAAAATTAATCACTACAATCTATTTAAGAAAATGAACCTAGCACCCAAATTAACAACTCGTAGACAATCTGATTTTATTCAACATGTAATGATCCCAAGCCAAATTTTCTAGTTGGTATCACTAACTACTACCAATTTATTGTGGTGCAGGTGTTTATTGAGTTATTAAGTGCATGCAATATTTATCCAACACATGAAGATCATAACACAAGCAAGATATATAGAAGCACAGGCAAGATCTGACCTTTTTATTATGTAGAATCAATACAATAGATGGACGATCTGGCATAAACCTCAGATGGTTGTACAATTAATAGATATGAGCTACTACAAAATGCTCTGTTGATACAAAAGAAGCCTCCAAAGGATAAATAATTAATGAAGACCAATACCTAGTAGATTTGGATGTCAAATCCCTCTAACTGAAGAGTGCCACGCTCCAAGTGAATTCTAAAACCCTCAAGAATTCGGCCCTGATGGAAAGATTCTCCAAATAAGCTCAAAATCAGCCCAATGATAGATTAGGGAAATGGGAACATCCTCCTGCAGTTTCAAGCCCAACGTCCAAGTGCAACCCCTCCAACTATTGAATCTCCTAAGGGAGTTGCACCCTCCTGAATAGTTGGAACCCCAATGAAAATAGTCCCTGAAGAAATACAAATCCAAATGACTTGAAACTCTCTCGTAATGTATATCGGACTAAGAAAATACTAGGGAAGAAGTTTCAGAACCAAATCACAAGAAGATCTCCCTAGATCTGAGTTTTTCTTAATCACAAGATGTCCCCTATGGCTCTAAGACGTCCCAATCTGCAGATAATGATATAAGGATGATAACCCTCTAGAAAAGTCCTCAAACTGATGATCATGCCCCTACAAACAAAACCCAAGTGTCGGAATGGCCCTAGGCCCTCTGGATAAGATGGATCGAACATCCCTCTAGATAATGGTGTAGCCTTGTTGGAATCACAAGAACAGTATGGCTTGCTACCTTCTGAAGCGCTAGATGGAGATGAACTGAGATTAGAATGGTGTGGAGGAATATTTCATCCCTGAGACCAAGTTGTGGATCAAGGTGAGTGGATATTTCACCACTGAGTTTCTCACAAGGGTTTGTACAGCAAAACCCCCAAACTGAATGCTCAAGAGCAATAGAAAATGCTAATCCAAAACCACAATGAATAATAGGTGCGCCCTGGCCTCTTACTTATACCTTTTCCTTCTATTTCTCTATTGAGTTAGGTTAAATTCTAGGGTTAATATTATATTCTTCTTTTGAGTTATCTTTTACCTTTAATCCCCTTTTTCCTTTCTCAAGTCAACTTAAAAATATAACTTTAGCTTCATTGAATTCCCCCTTCAGTGTAAGACTATGACCTAGTGGGGGTGCCCAGGTCACTGAGTCTCCTCATCACCTATCTAAGAGGTGGGTAAAATTACAGTCTCCCCTGCTTGAAATTGCGTGTCCTCAAGCAATTCCAAACCTGCTTCTCTTACTATGTGTTACTCCTCCCAAGTGGCATCCTAAATGGGTAAATCCCTCCACGTGATTAGGTACTCCTTGATGCTTCAGTTTCTGAGATTCTTCTCTTGAACTTCTAGCACCTCCTCCAGAACCAAGACAAGTTTTCCCTTCTCATCCATGGGGGGTAATACCTCAATAGGCCCAACGTCTTGACTGTGGGCTTTCTTAAGGCACGAGACATGAAAAACGTTACTAATTCTGCTACCCTGTGGAAGCTACAGCTCGTAAGCTATGACCCCTATCCTCCTGCTGACTCTGTAGGGTCCAAAAACCCATGGTTGCAGTTTCTCCGCTCCGCTTCTTTTAATGGAATCCTACCTATATGGTTGCAATATCAAGTAGAATAAATTGCCAACCTCAAAATTCTGGTCAACTCCATGCTTGTCTACTTGGAACTTCTATTGGTTTTGTGTCCTTTGTAGATGATCCTTCAATTCACTAATAATGTCTTGGCTTTGTTGTATCCAATCCTATACCATTGGTGCCCTGCTGTCTCTGAATGCAATCTCTACAAATTACAAGGGATCATAGCTATACAAACCTCTGAATGGAGACATGCCAATAGACATATGTTGGGTGGTATTGTAGAAATATTCTCCCAAATGCAACCATCTGACCCATTCCTTCTTTTTCCCTACCACACAGTTTCTGAGATATCCTTCCACCCACTTGTTAGCTATCTATGTTTGTCCATTTGTCTACAGGTGATAGCTAGTGCTAGGGGTCAAGGCCATACCAACCAACTAGAATAACTCCTGCCAGAAAGTACTCATAAACCTATTATCCCTATCGCTAACAATGGTCTTGGGGAGGCCTTGCAACCTAAAAATATTCCTGAAAAATAGTTTGGCCACTTGTGTTGCACTGAAGTCAGTAGCTATGGAAAAGAAGTGTGCAAACTTCATTAACCTATCCACCACTACAAATATGCAGTCATTTCCTTGCATCTTTGGTAGCCCGGTGATGAAATCCATAGATATGCTTTCCCATTTGTGCTTCGAAATGGGCAAAGGTTGCAAAAGTCCTCTTGGGTGTGTGTGCTCATCCTTGTTTGCTTGACATGTCGCACACTCTTTAACGTGCCTAATCACATCCTCCTTCAACCCTTTCCAAGAGAATATTTCTCTCACATGCTTGTACGTCTTGTTGATCCCCTAATGTTCCGCCATTGGTGAGTCATGGCATGCCTGTAATACCTTGTTCTTGAAGGCCAACCCATAAACCAAGAAGATTCGGTCTCTGTAGTAGATGAGGTCATTAATAACCTTGAAATGTTCATCTTGTATCTGTCTGTCCAGTAATTGGCATGCAAACTGATCCTCTGCATACTCCATCACTAGTTGGTCTTTCCAATCAATTGTTATCCCTGTTATGGCAAGGATGGATGGTCTCCTAGATAAGGCATCCGCTACCACATTATTCTTTCCTTTGAAAAACTCAATGTCGAAGTCATAGGCCTGTATTCTGCTTACCCATTTTTGTTGCCTCTCCTTCAAGTCCTTCTGTTCCAATAAGTATTTGAGACTGTTATGATCTGACTTGACAACAAACCCAACACCTACCAAGTATTGTTGGAATTTGGCTAGTGCATGCATGATAGCCAACATTTCTTTATCGTAAATGTTGTAGAGTAGCTCAGGGCCCCGAATTTTTTGATTCTCGTAGGCAAGAGGGTGCCTCTTCTGCATCAGTACGGCCCCTATTCCTTCCTCGGATGCATCACACTCCAAGGTAAATGGAAGACTAAAATATGGAAGGGCTAAGAATGGGAACGTACTCATCACCTTCTTCATCTTTTCCATCATTTTTTGATCCTCCTCTTCCCACTTGAATGCTACCTTCTTAGTCAAATCGGTCAAGGGTGCACATAATTGAGAGAATCCTTTGACAAACTTCCTGTAGTATGAGCACATTCCCATAAATACTCTCAACTCTATGAGTGTCTTAGGAGTGGGCCATTCCATGATGGCTTCAATCTTCTCCTGATGCACTTGTACCCCTTTTCCTTCGATAATGTTTCCTAGATAAAGGACCTCTATCATTCCAAACTCACATTTGGACTCCTTAGAATATAGCGTATGTTCCTCCATAATTGAAAAAATCTTGTCCAAATGCCTAAGATGCTACTCCCATGTCCGGCTATAAATAAGCAAGTCATCAAAGAATACTAACAGGTCCTTCCTTAGCTTCTTATTGCATACATGGTTCATACATTAACCCAAAGGTCATCACCAAAAACTCATAATGACCATAGTGACATGTAAAAGTTATTTTTAAGATGTCTTCTTCCCTCATCTTGATTTGATGGTAGCCAGAACGAAGGTCAATCTTAGTGAATTAGATGGCCCCATGCAATTCGTCCAACAGTTCATCAATCCTTGGTATTGGGTACCTGTTTTTGATGGTATTTCTACTCAAGGCCCTGTAATCAATGCACATCCTCATAGTGCCATCCTTCTTTTTCACCAACACTATTGAAGAAGCAAAAGGACTACTATTGGGTCGGATGTGTTGCATGTCCAGAAGTTCCTTGATCGCCTTTTCTATCTCGTCTTTGTACTTCTTGGAATGTATGTACAGTGTAGTGATCACTGGTTTGGCCCTTTCCTCTAGATCAATAATTTGCTCAAATTCTCTATCTGATGGAACCCCCGGAGGAATAGGCCCAAACACCTTGTGGTGTTTATCAAGAATTTCCTTGATTTCGGGAGTGTAATGAACCTTGCCTTGTTCATCCACACATGTCACGACCCTGCATTCGGTTGCATATACTATTTCATCTCTCTAGAAGATGGCTTCCATTCTCTTGGCCGTGACTACCTTTGCAACATTCCCTGTCATGCCTCAAAGCACTACCTTCTGTCCACCCTCTTCTATGAATTACATTTCCATCGTTTTGTAGTTGGTGGTGATAGGCCCTAATGTGCTCAGCCACTAAACTCCTAAGATGATGTTGGTATCGGGAAGATCCATGACATAGACGTCCTGTGTCAACTCATGCCTTCCCTAGGTAAGCTTTAGGCCTCGATTATATTTGTCACAAGGCATGGTGCTTCCTCCTACAACCTCCACTTTGAATCCTTCAAATTCTACTCTGGGTATAGGTCTTTTGTTTAACAATGTTGCATCAATGAAGTTGTGGGATGCTCCTCCATCAATCAAGACTGAGACTCTATGAACCTGCAAGACCCCCCTCATTCGAAAGGCCTTATACTTGGGCACTCCACTGATAGATGCCAAGGTGGCCATACTATCATGTTCTGTAATTTTTTCTTCTTCTGTTGCCTCAGTGGTTTCTGCCTCCATGTTTTGTATCTGTCCAATCTCATCTTCTTCTTCGTTATCTAAGGTGACCTTAATGTAATGTACTTGTCCATGTCCCATGCACTTGTTTGATGGATTCCATGGTTCCTTGCATGTAAAGCAGAGTTGCTTCCTTCTTAATTCTCTCTTGGTGTTATCATCTATTTTGACACAACCCCTGTCATAACCCTTAGGGTCATGTCCTCCCTAGTTTATTGGAGCCTTTGATGTCTTTGACCATTGTTAAGAGCAGGTCTCGGTATGAATTTTAGTTTAGCAGCTGGACCCAAATCCCTCGTCTTCCAAATGGCCTCATGTAGGTTAGTAGGCTTGAAGGTATTTACCCAACCCTTCAAGGGTTCCATCAACCCTTTTGTGAAAAGCATCATGAGTCTAGTCTGAGACATATCTTGCACCATCACTACAAACCTTTGGAATTCATCAATGTATGCTTCATCCGTACTTGTTTGCTTGACTTGGGTGAGCTCCTGGAAATGTAGCTTAGGATCTCCTTAATCAAATCTATCAATGAGCCTTTGAGTGAATTCTGTATAGGATACAATCTCATTGTGGTTGAGTGTGGTGATCCCATGGTACCAACAGTCATGGGCCTTTCCATCCAAGTACATAGTGGCAAACTTGATGGCCTCCATCTCTCTCATGGGGTTAAGTTGCAGGTAAGTACCTAGCTTTTGTACCCATGCTTGTGTTGTCATCTTGGTCGTACCATCAAAGTATGGAATCTCTATCTTCCCTGCCCTTCGCTCAAACTCAAAGCTGCCCCTATGGTTCATCCTAGGCTGGTTTCTGAACCTGAGTTGACAATACTGGTCTAGGGACATCTGTATTTGAACTCTCATATCCAAGCTGTAGTATTCCTCGGTTCTCCTCGCTAATTGTTCCAGAAAGTCTTCAACCTGTTCATGTTTCCCTTTCTCATCTGTGAATGTGGGCATGTATGATCTGGGGTTAGCTCTCCTACCTAAGTGTAGGCCTATCTTTTCATCTGTGAACACTCGCATGTATGGCCTATGATTGGCCCTGCAACCCATCTTCCCATGGAACATGACACCTCCTAGACTTCCTTCAGATCCCGATGCTTTCTCCAGGTTATATCTGACTTCCTCATGGGTTCCAACGGAACCCCCAGCCTCCTTATTCCCATATGTATCAGGATCCTTGCCTTGATGGGTTACTTGCATCAGAAGGTCAGTTATCCTAGTTTGGTTCTCGTTCATTTTCTATAGATTCTCATCAACTTTCTTTAAGGTTTCAGAGATTTCGGCCTATCCCCTTCTGTTGGTCTCCTGATACTCATCCAACTGTTGGACCAATGAGCTTTCTGTTCAGTTCATATTTTTCTAAAACTTACCAAATTTGACCACTAAGAGAGCCAAGCCTTGAGGCTCATGGTCATCCCTTAACCCTTCCATTTCTGCCTCTGTTTCACTGTTGTTTTTCTTCCTCTGACCCATAACAATTCCACTGTACCTCTCCATGTGCCGATCTCTCCACAGGTTTGGAGGATTGAAGCTCCGATACCACTGTGATGATCCCAAGCCAAATTTTCCGCTTGGTATCACTAAATACTATTGATTTATTGTGGTGCAAGTGTTTATTGAGTTATTAAGTGCATACAAGATTTATCCAACACATGTAGATCATAACACAATCAAGATATATAGAAGCACAAACAAGATCTCACCTTTTTATTATGAAGAATCAATACAATAGATGGCCGATCTGGAATAAACCTCAGATGGTCGTACAATCAATATATATGAGCTACTACAAAATGCTCTGTCGATACAAAAGAACCCTCCAAAGGTTGAATAAGTAATGAAGACCAATACCCAACAGATATGGATGTCAAAACCCTCTAGCTGAAGAGTGCCATGCTCCAAGTGAAGTCTGAAACCCTCAAAAATTCGGCCCTGATGGCAATATGCCCCAAATAAGCTCAAACTCGACCCAATGATAGATGAGGTCAGTGGGAACCTCCTCCTATAGTTTCAAGCCCAACGTCGAAGTGAAACCCCTCCAACTACTGAATCTACTAAGGGAGTTGCACCCTCCTGAGTAGTTGGAACCCTAATGCAACTCATCCCTGAAGGAATACAACTCCAAATGACTTGAAACTCTCCCAGAATGTAGATCAAACTAAGAAAATCCCATGGAAGAAGTTTCAGAACCAAATCACAAGAAGATCTCCCTAGATCTGAGTTTTTCTTAATCACAGGACGTCCCCTATGGCTCCAAGATGTCCCAATCTATAGGTAATGATATAAGGATAATAACCCTCCAAAAAAGTCCTCAAACTGATAATCATGCCTGCAAACAAAACCCAAGTGTCAGAATGGCCCCAAGCCCTCTGGATAAGATGGATCGAACCTCCCTCTAGATAATTGTGCGCCCTTGCTGGAATCACAAGAACGGTACAACCTGCTACCTTCTTAAGCGCTAGATGGAGATAAAATGAGAGTAGAATTGTGTGGAGGAATCTTTCACCCCCAAGACCAAGCTGTGGAACAAGGTGAGTAGATATTTCACCTCTGAGTTGCTCACAAGGGTTTGTACAGCAAAACCACCAAAATGAATGCTCAAGAACAATAGAAAATGTTAATCCAAAACCAGAATGAATAATAGGTGCGTCCGAGTCTCTTACTTATACATTTTCCTTCTAATTCTCTATTGAGTTAGGTTAACTCCCAGGGTTAATCTTCTATTCTTCTTTTGAGTTATCTTTTACCTTTAATCCCCTTTTTCCCTTTTCCTTTCTTAAGTCAACTTAAAAATATAACTTTATCTTGATTGACTTCCCCCTTCAGTGTAAGACTATGACCTAGTGGGGGTGCCCAGGTCACTGAGTTTCCTCATCACCTCTCTAAGAGGTGGGGGACATTACACAACATCAATCTTGTTACTACTAATAATTTCTCACATTTAGCCAATTCAACTATACATGCCCAATAATCAAAGTGTTTGAGATTTCATCAACATCATATTACAATTCCAAAAGTGTACATGACTATAATTAACTAAAATTTATGATAAAAAATCTAATATAGGCTAAGTAATACAATACAATACCTTACTAATTTGAAACTTAATATACACCAAGTAATACAATTCAATGTGGATATATTCCCGATGGTATTGAACTCCTAGTGTCTGCATCAATTAATAACAACTATGGAAATTAATTGATGTATTATACAACTTACAAAATTCAATTGTTATACTATAACTAGTTATTTCTTATTGAAAATTCATGAATATAAATAATAAAAAAAAAGTGATACTAGCTAAATCATAGACTTACCATAGTTAAAGAGGTGCATAAAAGTATTCTATATAATATCAACTATGGTTATTATTAGTCCCCTTTTGGCTGGTAGGGACTATTGTAATTGATTGTGCTCTTTCATATTAGTTTGGTACACAAATCAAAGATATTTTTTTGTTTTAATCTAAAACACAATTAAATTTCAAAATTCACAGCATTTAGCCTATGTTTTAAGTTGGAGGTCTTATTTGATCTCTTCTCCAGGCACAAGCCAAAAAAACTTTAATTTTAAAGCACATTGAAGAACAAATTTGATGAGTAATTTTTCCAAGTCAAGTAATGCTAAAACTAAGTTTAACATTACTTTCCTCAAATTAATAGCTATACAGTTTTTGCAATAGCCTAAACAAGGTATTCACAAACTAAATATATTTTAACACATACTCCCTATAACACCTTTTCTTCTTCATGCATAGTTATGCAAATTGTCCTTCATGCATCTACTATGAGAACTGTCCTAGATAAATATCACTCCATGCACCTACTATGAAAATTGTCCTGGATAGATATCACTCCTTGATTAGGAAGGGCTTCCAATTATAGCCGTTGAGTCTAGAGTCGAGCTCCTCAATGGTGATAATGATCTGGTTCTATGAACTAGATCCAAATTTGTATTGGAGCTTGAGAGATTCAAGGGGAAAGTCTAAGTCTTCCCTGCACCTGAAGGACGGTGAAAACTATGCCCTAATGTTAATTCTCTTAATGATTTAGTTCCAAATTTGTTCTGGCACCAGAGAGATTCAAGGGGAAAGTCCAACTCTTTTCAGAAGGATGGTGAAAACTATGCCATATTGTTAGTTCTGGTAAATCTCTATAATATTAATATTGTTGGTAATATAATATTACTATTGTTTGTAATATTGTTAATTATTATAAAGCTATCTAAAAACCTATTTCTTTACATTCTTAGATTTTTTAGAATAATTGTTAACTAACCCTTGGAAACATACCTTCATCCAAGAATGTGGTCTCACTGGCACCAACGATGCAAGCTTCCCGAGGATTTTAAGATCCATATGATAGTAACATTGAAGCATTCACTTGTTGAACCTGTAACCTTTAGCTAACGCCGTTAGCAGTAGCCCTGAAGGTTTTCTTGGCATAACAAGGAGTACTTTGAAGCGTTTCTTGACGAGCCCCATTTCTTCAACAATTTACAGACCAAGCAATGTTTCAGTTACTCACATGTAAAGCAACAACAACGAATCAAAATTTCTAAGATATTGAGGATGCACTTGCATTTTCACTAACCTTTGTAAGGTTTCCTTGACTTGGATGCCATTAGTTCTGCACTAACCTTTGCAACGATTCCTTGACTTGCCTGTGGATGGCCTTCGCTGAGCTGCATGGGAATCTACTTGGGTCAATGCTAATTCCGCTTCTTTACTGGAAATTAGCATCCACATTACAACTAGTATAACCGAACCTCAACATTCCTGTGCTTCCAATCCGGTCGTTTACGGTTTCTAAATTTAAACCCTCGTGACCTCTTATCTTTGAATTTGGCCTGAAAAGAGCAGTGGACATATTCAATGGCAAGTGAGGGAAAGCTCTTAACGAAAGCTCCAAAAGTAATACAACTTTCGGAGGAAAAACACAGCTACAAAGTCGACGCCAGCCAGAAAACGACGACTGGAAGTATTCCAGTAATTCAAGGGCTGAAGGTTTCTCCGCGGAACGACATACTGGGAAGCGACGGTTGTATGGCTTTTCCGATCTGCAGCGAAGCTTCGCCGATTGAGAACAACACATCTGAACATACGAACATCAAGACGATCAGGGGGAATTCTGTTGAGCGATGGGGATATTTTATGAGAAAAACTTTTATGAGAAACCCATGTTTTTTGTGCATCTCATGCTCTCATTGTGTTTGTCCAGGCGGAGGATTCTAAAGCTGTCAGACTTGCATGAGGAGATAATGTTGTTGCATGTGTGCTTCATAAGGTTGTCTTTTCTTTCTTGAATATTTTTCTTCATCCAACTGAGCTCTTGCTCTAGATTCTTCAATCTGAAGCTCGTGGCTTCAAACTCTGTTTTCCTGGCTGCTGCTGGACAGAATGATGCGTCTCTCTTTAGGAGAAGTCCTAGACGTAACCCGTCTTTGTAATATTCTGCTCTCTGGTTCAGGCGACTTGAAGGGTTGCTGAATCTGAAAGCAATCAAATCGTACTAGTGTTGTTGCTAGATCGAAGGACTTGACCAGTATGCAGTTGTTGGACGAACATGGCTTGGACTATCAATAGTAATGGCATTAATTCGTTTTGAAGAACATGAATGCAAGTTGTCTTTAGCTGCTCCAACGAATCAATTTCTCTACGATACACAAGCATGCAACGTGTAAAACCTGCAAGACACCTCGAGTAACAGATGTCAACCATGGTGACGCAGTCATGAAATATAAGAATTGTTCTTTCCTTCGACGTTGAATTGTGCACGCGTTCACAACCACCAACTCAAATTCCATTGTTACTAATTGAAATCTAAAATTAAATTAAGATAAATTTAAGAGAAAATAAATATTCAGCAAAATAATAGATCTCATCTCTTTAGCTTTAGGATTAAATTCCACCTTATAATGAAATTAACACGGCAGAATATATACAAGATATCAGTTAAATATTAAACAAAGTGCTCTCATGTGATCGCTATAATCTATTATCGTGTTTCCAGGATCGTAGGTTCAAAGATGCTGGGCGAAAATTCTATGTAGATCCACAAATCTAGCCGGGCGTCTGCCCTCTCGAAATAGTCTAGCTCAGAGGGCACGAAGAAAACCACAGACAATCGCTCGGAATATAAAAACCAAAAATTTCACTGACTAGCCCTGGCGACGGATAACGACCAACTGAGGTCTCCCAATAACCCAATGAGATCAATTTATCCCTGTTATCGTTTGGACCCTATTCTACTAGCCCTCTGCCATAACTACCTTGTTTGGAGTGTCCTTAATTTATTGAAACTTGGTTGATGGACTTACTACAACTTGAAGCCAGTGGAACACCACGCCCTTTCTGCCTTCTTGGCAGGGACTTGTAGCTCTGAAACTCGTTCTTGTTTCATACTAAGTCAATTTGTAAAACTAATCTGAATTCTTCTACAACGTTCAAACCTTATGATTCCCAAGCGATATTAATTTATAATTGGGCAATATGATAAACAATAATAAGTTCATCATTACGGGATCCATGTAGGCCCCGAACTTTAATAGAGGGTTTATTGCTTTTCAAAGAATCCGATGATTTAACTATTACCAAGAGAGGAAGGAAAGCACGAAGTAAATAACAAAATTTTATTAAGAGGTTGATATAATTATGAGTAGGATGTAAGTTATTATAAGCTCGTAATTTACTTCATATATTCAACTTAAGGAAGATCACTTACACCTTTGGAACAAGAGTTAATTAATAATTCATTAATGTGACATGAGAGGGACCTTACAAGACATGGATTTCCCTGTTGGATGTCAACAATTCTGATAGTATTAAAGCATTACAAGGTGACATATAATTATTGATCCATAGTACCATATCTCATTAGTAGAGTAACTGGTGAAGACCGAAATGAGTAATCATTAGTTACATTCTCCCATTCTTTTTGCGAGAATTTTTAATTCTCAACCTATTTGATTGATGCACATGGACTTACCATGGATAGACTGCATATAAAGAGAGTTGGAGTACTTTTTATTATTTTAAAAAGACTTAATAAATAACGGAGAGTACAACTAAGTGTTCAACATTCATAACTTGAACCTATCTAAGAAATTAGTTCAGGTATTCTATTAATAATGACGCCAACCAAAACTGTTACTACGACAAGTTGATACAATCTAAATTGTTAGTCAAAATATCCGCCACATCTTGAGAGGCCAGGGACATGAGTCTAGTTTGACCTAGGGTTTTCATGTGTATTACATTTCTGCATTGAAATTTAGATTATCTCGTACCAATAAAGTTTTTATTACTTAACTTGCAGACTAGCGTAACTTCTTTTCAAAATATCGTTACACAGTGAGAAACCCATGGAGGCGTTCTCCACCCTTGGTTTGGAAACATGGCTCTAATGTAAGACAGGTCTAAGACAACAAACCAAACTCGCTTCAAAGGAAAAGCGAATTTAAAACAACCAACATGCGTCCAAGTGTGTAACCCTAAGGACGTGGAATAGATTCCTCATTCAAGAATTTGGATTTCGATATCTCTAGTAGCAATTATTACACATAAGTAATATAAATACCATCAATTATTAAAGAATTCCTCTGAAACAAAATGGAATACACAATTATCTAATGATGTTGGCTTAAAAGAAAACTGTACCAATCAGTTGGGAATTGAGCGTTTTTCAAATCTAAACTTGAACGAAAACCTTGCGATACTGGAATTCTCCACTTAATCACAACCGACAGTGACCAAAGTAAATCGTACATTACGTAGTAATGTCTCTGTTATCCATCAAGGTACTAGCAGGTGGATCTTTAAGGGTTATTCAACTATCATTTTAAATGATAAAGGAGTGAAATTCAGGCTTCTTACAGTCTGGGATGTAATCCGTACCCTGTGCAAGAAGATATAAATACAATTTTTTTAAGACAACTAAGTGTTTGTTTTGGCTACTCCTCCTGGATGACTCAAGTTCTCACTTTATTACAACCAACAAAACCATTCTACCATTGACCCTTCTGGATACCAGAAAGTGCAA
This sequence comes from Picea engelmannii, assembly GCA_009831015.1. Classification (NCBI taxonomy): domain Eukaryota; kingdom Viridiplantae; phylum Streptophyta; class Pinopsida; order Pinales; family Pinaceae; genus Picea; species Picea engelmannii. Next base: position 564,694 of record ML786851.1, read on the forward strand.
AGGTGCACTGCGCGAGATGGCTTCTATGAGTGGTCTCAAGACTCAAGTTCCTCGGATTGCATATGCATTTTTCAGAGGCATTTATCCTATTTAACCTTAACCTTCAAACCCTTCATACAAGCTCATTGAAGATAACTGTCACACCTATTATACTAGGATCTTATTAGTTATTATGATTGTATGAGTTCAACAAGATAAAATACATTCATTTATAGTAAAACAAAATTTGTAGCTTTCACATTCTTCCATTTAAAGCCATTCTACAAATTATATTATTTCATTCTTGTTGCGCAATAATCAGTTCGTTTGCCTATTAAATATTCACCATAACATCTTATCAAAGCATACGCAAGCATTGACAAAACATACAATCATATAGAACACATACATACCATGGTTCACCCGAGGGGCTACGTCCACAAAGCTTTTCGGCTTCAACTCTTTATTCATTCTTCATGCAAAATGGTAGTGTTGCCCACCAAAATTACAACAACACCCTTTTTTAGTCGTACTACATTCTACATATACAAAAATTGGGACAAAGCCCTTCCAAAACCATAACCCAAAAAGATTAGTTTTTTTCGCTTCCTCCTTGACTTCCACTTAGCTTGTCCTCAATCCAACCGTTGCTCCAATTCGATGCTTGTCCATTTTTAGGTGCTTCTTTTCCTCTCTTTCCGGTGCTGTTTTTCCTCTTTTCCCACGGTGCTCTTAATCCTTCCAAACCTTCTTCACTTTTACCCAAAATTGGCCTAGACAAACAAGCCCAAAACACTGACATTGTGACTCGGATGCCAGCATCCTTCACTGCCTATGCTAGTTCTTTGTAACTTTTTGTTATATGCTAGTATTGCTCCTACGCCTAGCTGTTATTCTCTTCCATAAATTCTACCCCCTGCGTTGTTACTTGTAGTCATAAGATCTCTCCCACCTCCAAGACTATTTGTTTGATGCGCACTTTTGTTGCATCAATTTCTTCCACCAACTATTCTTCCTATTCTTGTAAAGGTTCCAATTGTGCCTATCGTACAATCTTCCTTGTTTGCAATGCTTTTTCTTCTGCTTGTAGGTTTTTCATTTCCACTGTTGTAAGTGACATTGTCTTTTGTTGCAAAAAAATGTGTAGTCATTGGATAGACCTTTTCAATGTGCTATTGTGTGCCTAAACTGAGAACGTATGTAAAAGTTACAACCTCGTGAAGTTGATGTACTAACTTATCCAAACAGGGGCCTACATGTCTTTTGACCCTTCATCTCCTAGGGTTAGGTTTTTGGATGTTTAGGGTTTTTAGCATTCCCGTTTATTGTAAAAAGGTCTTGAGAGCCTCATTGTGATGATCTTATGGAGAATAAGCACAATCTCTTAGATAAGTCACAACCATTCGAGCAAGTTTCCTTATTGAATAGAAAATCAATTTTACTGTATCTCTATTATTTTGTGTTCAACATCTTTTAATACTAATCAAAGATTAGAATGAAAGCCCCAACTAACATAACATTATGGTGTCCCTTGATCTTGACCCTTAAAAATTTCATCACACTGAGGGAATAGAGAAACCTTAGTACAATCCTCTAGTCGACTAGTCACCACCCCCTCCTTGTTTCATCAAACTCAAATTTGACAGAGCCTCAAAAAGGAATCTAAAGATCGCTAGCTATGATGGAATCTTGAGATATGACAAAGGAAAAAGAATTCAAACATTTGTGAGGAAGATGGGCATTGATAGTAACAATGCAATGGAGCTCTCTTACCCTAAGGAGGGCCTTGGGATTTTCAATATGGAAATCTTTACAAAACTGATAGTAGAAGGAGATTCACAATTAATCATGTAGATTCTCATTCCCATATAGATGGGATCACCTATAAGTAAAATTAGTTATTCTTGGCATATTGAGGCAACCTTGGAGCGACTCAAAATCCTCCTCTTAAATATTCGGCTCTCATTCCCTCCGATATTTTGCACTCAACAAATAATGTGGTAGATAGCTTGGAAAACAAAGGAAATATTAAGAAGCCTATATGGCTTCCACAAATCCTGGGACCCCTCCGCGTGAGACCCTCTAACTAAAAAATACTCTTACCTTGCATAAGAAGACAATCAAACTATAGATGGGGTATAAGGGATGAGACATGTATGAGATATTATGCCAAGCAAAGACATGTCTAGCGGACAATGAATATAGGGGATGGACAACCACATAGTAATTAGGCTCGAGTGTGAGGAGGAGTACACCTAGTTTAACCGACGATGAATATAGGGGATGGACAACCACATAGTAATTAGGATCGAGTTTGAGGAGGAGTACACCTAGTTTAAAGAGTTTAATTGTGATATTAATGAAGTTTAATGGAGGTACCATAAACTTGATGGAAGGCATGGCGATGATCCATTCAGAGTCCAAATGATAATATATTATGGTGGATTTAGCATTGTTTACTACTCCAAGAGTGGAGCAATAGCATATGTTGTTACACCATTATCATAAGGAATGGTTATGATCAATACTTGGGCTAGAGAAATATAGATGACGATACTCTTTGATCCCTTAAAGATTTTGAAGTGTTATCACTTTTCCATACTACCACTACCACTATCAATGAGATAAGAAACAAACCTAAATTAATGGTTCCCACTAAAGGATATGATCATTGTTATCACTGAGAGTGGGATGTTCACTAAGTTATCCTGTGACATAGCACCTGGGTTCATGGGATATTAAGGAATACCCCTAATTTCACTCTATATTGATAAATACCTCCAAAAAAACTTTCATTGCACCTCCCTCCTAATGCATCTGTCCAATAAAAGAAACCCCTATTTTTACTAGATATCTCTTTTTATATCCCCCATAGACATAAACCCTATGATACCAACATACGTCCCCTCCAAAAAAAACTGACAATATATTGACTCTATTTCTCACAATTTAAAAACCCCATTTATGAATGAATGTGATAAGATATTGGTCAATAAAGTGAATCCCCCATGTCGTTGAGGGAGTGGAGCTTCAACCAACCCATCTAGTGTAAGGCAGGTGAACTCAGAGCCCTCCAAAATGAGAGTTCATACAGATGGTTAGTTATCAGAATGGTCACCTCACCTCATATTGACTACCACCTCGAGAAAATTGAGGATGAAATTATCCTAAAAAGTAGCATAACATATCACTAGGAAGTGGAGGAAAACAATAAGAGTTGGGTTCCCTAACACGGGTAGTTCAAGGGCTTGTGACACCAAGTATTGGTGAATCGTCGACTCATATTGTCACCTCAAAATGCTATTGGGGAAGATGTTTCAAGATCTAGACGATGCATAAGATAAAATTCTCTTACAATATGACTAGGTTCATCTGTTGATCAAAGAGGTCTTAACTAGGATTCCACCTCCAAGAAATTCACCTACCAACCCACCTTTGAAAGTCCATCAACAAGAAGCTCTTGAGTCGCCTTAGGAACTTGATGATGTTTCTTTGAATTGACCTCCGTCTTAATCCAAAATCTCTCTAAGTCTAGATCGTTGACTCATACCATACTGTTGGTTTGGTTTCCCAAGTAGCACGCCGAAAACAAGTGTTTAGTGTACAAATATTCCTCATTTTTCTTAATATAAATAGATCAATATTCTTAAAAAAAAAAGGACCAAATTTAGTCTAGATGTACATTAACTATCATCATCATCTTTATTATTTAGTTTAATTTATTATTATTGTTTATTTTTTCTTGGATCACAAAATTATCAATAATTATCATAACTAAAAAAATATAATAAAAATAACAAGTTAAAAACTTATACATAGTAAAAGAAATAACATATATTCATTTTAACCCGAAAATAAAATAAAATAAAATAAAATAAAAATTATGGAATGGGCTTAGGACAAGCTTTCTTCGGATTTTTTTTTCCATCACGCCCAACTTCCTTTTGGATCTATTTAATTATTTCTAAATTTCTTTTGGCTTGTTTTAAAATGGGCCAAAATTCCATAAACAAAAAGTCATAGTGAAAATTTTCAGAAATCCATTTCAAAATATAATTTAAGAAAACATACCCACTAAGAAAACAATTTTAATGAAATTAAATTAAATTTATTTATTAATAAACAAACAAACGTTCTTATCATAAATACCACTATTTTTGTTAAATTTATTCATTCAAGTTTATTAAATAATTATATTTAATATTTTTGAAAATCTTTAGTTGACATATAATTCATTATTAAATTGTTATTATGCATCTACTTTACGGATTTGTGTATTTATCGGATATAAATTTTATTAACATCTAATCCACTTCTTAGTTAATGTGATATGGTTAGCCTATTTTTATATTGATGTAGGATAAATTGTATTTGCTTCTACCTTACTATTACAATAGTTTTTTAAGTTTTCATAATTTTTGAAATAAATAGTAATTATTTATTATTATTGTTTTCTAAAATTTTTTAGTTATTATTAAGGGTTTTATACACTAATTTAATGTTTATGGTGATCATGACTTTAAAAATAAATTATTGTAATTTTAAAAACTGAAATAACTTTAAAACTAACTGTAAAAAGTTACACTCATAGTTATTATTATTATGGTTTTTGTTCTCATAATATAATAATGATTATTAATGTCCATCCACATCAAAATTGGTTTATTGAATAAAAAATAATACATGTAAAGTTATTATAAAATCATATTAAATAATTAATTAAAAATTATTATTAAATTTATTTTAATTCCTAATATTTTTAATAAATTCAAATTTTAAATAAGTTTATACTCACAAATATTTATAATTAGGATAATTGAATATTTTTTTAACTTTATAATTAACTTTTAAATATTAATAAATAATATAGTTTTAAATTTTATTAATGGTTAGTTTGATATTAAGATAGTTATGGGTATGGTTGTTTTTCTAAAACAACTTTGATGTATGTAAATTGATGCAAACCCCCCTTTTCTCCGAAGCGTTGCGCGACCTCCTAGTCTAGGATCAATGAAGAAACTGAGTCTGATTGACTCTCTGGGTCTCCCCTAGACCCCCAAACTCACTTACAGAGGTCTTTTCCCCAAAATGCACAAGTCGTATGAGATCTGCAACATCTCTCCTGGGCGTTGTTCGAACCTCAACGCCAAACGGGCACTAGCTCTTCTCTGCTAAACCCTTTCTCTCATGCGATCACGATCCTAAGCAAAGGCGCATGACGATTTCGTGAGTTAGGTATTTGTATGCAAGTCACCGTGACTTTCCCAGTCTATGAAACTCCGACAAGTGCCTAACGCTCGCTAGCTCCTCCTTTATCGTCTTCCATATGACCTCTGCTATGACCCGGGGACAAACCTCAAAATAGGTATTGAGACTTCGCGTATCGGGGATACTCGATGTGAGGCACCTCCATCCTCTTGAAGGTCGAAGTTATGATGGCATTGAATCAACGGTCTAGATATCCCCTCGATCCGACGGTCCAGATCTCATCAAGGTTTCGCTTATCGGGGGTTTCCCGAAAATGGTTTCCTCCACACTCCTGACTTCTGAAGTGTCGATATTTCATAGCACGAATCAACGACATAGATCCTCTGAGATATAACGGCTCCTATCAAATCGTGAACTCTGGCTTCGCGAGTTCTTAGCATTCCACCCTTTCACTTCTTTAATGTCCAAATGTTGGTCGAACACTCCATATTTTCCCCTTGAGCTTATGCTTTCTTCAGACTTGGAATATTTTCGAAAGGTTCAAAAGTCTCGAACCTTGTCCTTCCTATGAGTCTTTTTCTTGGATCTCGTTCACACTTACGAAGAGTTTTATTCCTCCTAAGATTGGCCTCGTAACGACTTCTATCTCCCCCACACACCTTGCATTTCAGGGATTTTGATAACTCAAATTTACAAGGATTCTTCGAAGAGAAATTCCTCTTATCCTCCTCACGTTCTCCTTCTCTCGTTCCTCAATTTCTTGCAAAGTCCCTTCGACACTTAGTCAAATCTCGGATCTGTGCACTCCTTGCACCAAATATTTCCACAAGGGTTGTATTTTACACTCCTTTCAAAGGGAAACATTCATGTTATCTCTTTCAAGCTTCAGAATTGAAACAAATTATGTCACGAACTCCTTGTGATCTGTGTGCACACCTTGCACCACCTCAACAGAAGAGAAACAATTGAAACTTATCCTATCAGTCACAATTCCATTCACTCAGAAAAAAACAAAGAAGGAGAATTGAAAACAATGTTCACACCATGCATTGGATTGTTTTTCCTCTGTTATATTCAGAAGTGAAAATAGTTACAATTGTAATAAAAAAAACTCAAAGCTCAAAAATATCCTACTAATTTGCAGCTCTACAGCTATGCAACCAACCAACTACTAACTAACATCATTTGGGAATACAAAACCTCTCTTTTTCAGAGGGCTCTTAGGTTTTCACATGGCTACTTGCCTACTCTAAAACTTAATCGAACGACTATCTAGACTAGTCGCATTCTAGATCTGGAGTGGAATCTCCCACTTTACTCGTAATTGTTCAAGCGTGCCTCTACGATTTTCCTACTGAGTTAAAGCATCGCTCAAAAGATTAATTTTGGCATTGAGTTAAAGAAAACTTCAAAATATCTATTGTAACTGTGATCTTTGGGCTCCTGTACAGATTCCTTATCATTGATGGGTCTTGCTCCCCATCATTGACAGCAATGCTCTTGCATCATACTCCCCTTGAAAAAAAAAATTCATGGACTCCTGTCCATGATATCCTGCATTGAATTTCCATGCTTCTCGATAACACCTTCATTTTCCCAACTAGCATATTCTATTGGTTGTCCCTTCCACTTGACCAGGTATTTAAAATACATCATCCTTCTGGTCTTCTTGTTAATCCTCTAATTAACGATCTTATCCATCTATGATTTTTCTGCTATGGGCATTTTTCTTCCCACTAGATCTTCTCTGGATCTTATGATCCCTTCGTGTCATCTTTCCTGTAAGGATATAGGTGTGAAACATTGAATATGGGCGATATGCCCACACCATGTGGAATCTCGATCCCATAGGCCTTTGCATCAAACTTCCTCAAGATCTTACATGGTCCTATCTTGTACGTCTTTAACTTATTATATGTTCCCCTAGGGAACCTCTCTTTTCTGAGATGTGCCAGAACGTGATCTCCTACATCAAATTGAAGTTATTTGCGATGTTGATCAAATCTGCGCTTGTATTCCTAGTTAGAACTCTGCAACTATCCCTTGAACTAACTATGGAGCCTCTGCATTTTTTCAGCAAAATCTTCTTCTCCATCTCTCCTGATCTCACTCTGTTCCAATTCTCTCAACTCAGATACTCCCCTGGGTTTATTCCATACAATATTTGGAATGGTCCCTTTCTAGTGCTCCTCTTTGGTGAGTCATTGTATGAGAATTCTCCTTGTGGCAGAATCTGATCCCACTAATTATGGTGTTCAGTAACCAGACTCCTCAAAAATTTTCCCACACTTTTGTTTAACACCTCAATTTATTCATCTATCTAAGGATGACAAGATGAGTTGAAGGCAAACTATGTCCCCAATTTATTTCATATTGTTCTCCATAGGTGACCAACAAATTTTATGTCTCTGTCTGAGACAATTCTTATAGGTAGGCTGTGAAATCTTACATCTTCCTTGAAAAACAGATTTGCAACATGTGTTGAATCACTGCTGTTTTGGCATCGCATAAAATGTGCCATGTTTGAAAATCTAGCCACCACCACAAATATGGAGTCAAATCCTCTTTGTGTCCTTGGAAGTCCCAACAAAAAATCCATGCTTATTTCATCTCAAGGCCTCTTTGGTATGGGCAATGGTTGATACAATCTAGCGTTATGTCTTTTTCCTTTCGCATGATCGCAGATTCTACATTTGTTCAAAAACTTTATCACTTTTGTTAGCATACCTAGAAAATAGTATGAACTTTTCAACTGTGAAAATGTTTTATCATGGCTGAAATGTCCAGCCAGTCCTCTACTATGTTTTTCTTTCAAAAGGTTATCCCTCATTAAGAATTTTGTCATGCAGAATTGATTTCCCTTGAACAACAATCCCTCTTGAATCATGTACTATGTCCACTGGATTCTATCTCTCAACACAAGGTGTGTACATGCTTCATATGCCTCCTTGAAATCTGTATCATCAAAATACATGTCCTTAAGGTGTTCAAATCCCAAGGTCTTCACCTAGAATTCCTGCA
>ML786851.1:572951-591858 GCA_009831015.1 Picea engelmannii
ACATGCTTCATATGCCTCCTTGAAATCTGTATCATCAAAATACATGTCCTTAAGGTGTTCAAATCCCAAGGTCTTCACCTAGAATTCCTGCAGAATCAAACATCTCTTTCTTAACACATCAACAAATTTGTTAGCATTCCTAGCGATATGTTTTATGACAAAAGTAAAATTATGCATAAAGACAACCCATTTTGCATGCCTTTGATTCAACTTTTCCTACCTAGTTATGAATTGTAAAGCTTGGTTATCATTGTACAACACAAATTCTTGTGGGACAACATAATGTCTCCATTTCTTTAAGGCTTGAATTATGGCATAAAACTCCTTGTCATATGTGGAGTAATTTCTCTTGGTCTCATTCATCTTCTTACTAAAATAGGAAACATGTCTATTATCCTGACTCAAAACTTCTCCTATTGCAACTCCAGTCGCATCACATATCACCTGAAATGTCTTTTCAAAATTGGATAAGACCATCATTGGTCATTCTGTGATTTTCTACTTCAGTATATTGAATCTCCTTTCTACCTCTTCTATCGATTTAAAATATGTGTGCTTCTTCTTCATTGTATCCATCATTGGCGCACAAATTCCACTGAAGTCTCTGATGAACTTCCTATAGAAACTTGATAATCCATGTAAGCTCCTTACCTCAAACATGCTCCTTGGTGACGACCATTCTTTGATTTCTTTCACCTTCTCTGGATCCATCTTCAGTTCATTTGAAGAGATCACAAAACCCAAGTAAATGAGTTATGTCTTCATAAAATAGGAGTTATTCAGATTTATCAACTACTTCTCCTACAGTAATCTCCCCATAAATAATGTCAGGTGTCTCAAATTCTCCTCGTTAGTTCTACTGAAGATCAGTATATCTTCCAGATACACAACCACAAACTTGCCAATGAAATATTTCAATATTTCATTCATTAGCCTCATAAAAGTAGTCAGGGAATCTGTTAATCCAAAAATAATAACAAGCCACTCATACAAACCTTCATTTGTCTTAAAGGTTGTTTTCCACTAGTCACTTTCTCTCATCCTGATATGGGGATATCCTCTTTTCAAATCTATTTTAGAAAATAAATTTTCTTTACTTAAACAATCCATTAAATCATCCATTCTGGGTAAAGGAAATCTATAACTTATGGTGATCTTGTTACTGGATATTGAGTCTGTAAACATTTTTCATCCTCCATCCTTCTTTGGACTCAACACAATTGGTACTGCACATGGACTCAAGCCCTCTCTGACCAAAACCCTCTGTAACAATTTATGGACTTGGTTATTCACTTCCTAGTTCTCTCAAGGTGTCAATATGTATGATGCTTCGTTTGGTAGACTTTCTCTTGGTATCAGGTCGTTATGATGGTTGATACTTTTGATGGGTGGTAATGAGTTATGAAACTCATCCACTACTATGTCAGTGAAATTTTCCAACAATTCCTGAATTTGTTCAAGAAAATAATTCATCAAAGTGCTTGTAAGGATAACTTTGGGTTTCCTCACCACAACAAACTGCATCTCTTGCTCCTCCTTGACTTCTTTTAGGATTTACTTCCCACTCATGAGAAGTATTCTTGTACTAGATTTCTCCTTCAATTTATGCTCCTCTATCGGAAACAACATGTGCATTTTACCATTCTTCTCCAAGGTGTATGTATTTTTCTTCCCATCGTGAAGGACCTTCCTATCAAAATTCCATGGTGTTACCAAAAAAATATGACATACATCCATGGGATTCAAATCACATAGAATTTCATCTCTATATCCTTTTATATTAAAGTCAACCAAGCATTGTTTAGTAACCATTACACGGTGTCCTTTCTACAACCATGAGACTTTGTTTGGCTTCGGGTGTGCAGTTGTCTCTAACTCCAATTTCTGCAACATCTTCATGGATACTAAGTTATGAGTGCTTCCACTGTCAATTATTGCATTGTATACTCTGTCTTTAGCCTTGCAAGTTTTTCTGAAGAGACTATTCCTCTGCACTGGCTTTTCAACTTATGCCTCTGGTTTTAAGAGAACCTTCCTCAACATCATGGATCTTCCATCCTCTGCTCCTTCTACTTCAACATTTCCTCTCTATTCTTCTGAAATGTGATCTTCACCTCCTTATTTATTTTTATTAGAGAATTCCCAAGACATGTGCCCTACCTTTCCATAGGCATAACACCTTATTTCTCCTCCTCCTCCTCCTCCTCCTCTTCTAGAAGAATTTCTTCCACCACCATGTCTTTCTCGGGAAATTCCCCCTCTTTCCTAGTGAATGTGTGGTTTCTCAGTCTTGTCCTTAGAGTTATGTGTTCTATCATGGGTAACTCCCTTACCTCTATTTGGGGTTGGGCTTTTGCCTCTTCCTCGTTGTCTTTGTTTTCTAGCAAACTTTTCCTCTTCCTTTAGTACAAAATTATAAGCATCCTCCATTGTCCTTACTAACATCATCCTAGAATTCATATATTAGTCCATTTATATATCTAGTAAATTTTTCTTCATATCTCTCTCTTTGTCGAGTTCTGATGTTCAGCCTATAGAACTACTCTATGTACTTCTTAACTATCATCCTTTTTTGTCTCGGGTTCTGCATCTTCTTGAATAGATTCATCTGATAATCCTTGGGAATGAACTTATCCTTCTGCTTGGGTACCATTCTGTCCCAACTCTTTATCTTTTGTTTTCCATTGTTTCTTCTCTCACCCTGCAGTTCATTCCACCACAACACTACATGTCCTTTTAGCCTGGTCACAACCTATTTCACCTTTTTCTCTTCATCAACCTATTCATAGTGGAAGTGTTTGTCCATGGACCTTATCCAATCTAATAGCTATTCAACATATAAATTTCCTTTATACATTGGGACTTCTATCTTGGCTCTGCCTCCTAATCTAGCAACTACTCTCAACAAGCGTTCTCCGACAACGTCCTCTCCTACAGTTTCTTCGACGACATTCTTGCCCACTGCTTCTTCGCTCTCTGCATCGATGATGTCTCAAGTGTTAGGTTCTTGTCTCTGTGCTTCCTCCATCGCTTCTAATCTTGCACGAATTTCTTGCATATCCCTTTCTACAACTCATTTGGATAAATGTTTCTCTCCTTGTGTCCTCGAAGGCATTGTGTTGACTGTCTATCACACACAGAGTAAAACTTCGAGTTCTTTTTGCCTTGCATCCTTTGCTTGTTGTCTACAATCAAATATTGGCTCTGATACTACTTGATGCAAACCCCCCTTTTCTCTTAAGGGTTGCACAAGCTCTTCGTCTAGGATAGATCATGAAACTGAGTTGGATTGACTCTTCGGGTCTCTTCTAGACCCCCAATCTCACTTATAGAGGTCGTTTCCCTCAAATGCATAGGTTTTATGAGACCCATGACTTCTCTCCTAGGTGTAGTTAAAACATCAACACGAAATGAGCGCTAGATCTTATCTACTAAGCCCTTTATCTCACATGACCATGCGACTGAGAAAAGGTGTGTCGTGACTTTGTGAGTCGGATATTTATACACAATTCAGCTGGAATCTCCTTGTCTCTAAAACTCCGACAAGGGCCTAACACTCACTAGCTCCTCCCTTATCCTCTTTCCATATGACCCCTTCTATGACCTAGGGCCGAACCTCCGAATGGGTATCGAAAGCTTGTGTATCGAGGATTCCCAATATAAGTCACCTCTATCCTTCTGAAGTTTGAACTTTTGATGGAAATGGATAGACAATCCAGATGTCCCCTCGATCTCACGGTCTAGATCTCGTCAGGGTTTTTCTTATCGGGGGTTTCCCAAAAATGATTTCCATCTCACTCCCAACTTCTAAAATGTTGATATTTCAGAGAACAAATCAATGACTTAGATCCTATGATATCTGACGGCTCCTATCAAATCGCGAACTCGGGCTTCACAATTTCTTAGCATTCTACCCTTTGAATTCTCTGATGTGTGAGTCAGTGAAATGTTGATCGTTTTCCACATGTCCCTTCTCATGGATGGTGTCAATAATTTTGGAACTCCATAACCCCACTCCTCTGATGTACTTTCAAGGACTTGATGTCAGTGCACTTTACCTTGATTGGATGACTATGATTCTCTTTCATTTAGACTGAACAGATGAGATCCTTCCTCCTCTGTGTTTTCTCTTCGTTGCTTGGATGGTGATCAGATAGTCCAGATTCTCCCCTTGAGATTATGATTTCTTCAGACTTAGAATATTTTTGAAAGGTTCAAAGGTATCTAACCTTGTCCTTCCTATTAGTCATTTTCTTGGATCTTGTTCTTACTTACGAAGAGTTTTATTCCTCTCGAGCTTGGCCTTGTAAATACATCGATCTCTCGCGCACTCCTTTTGTTTCAGGGATTTCGATAACTCATATCTCCAAGGATTATTCAAAGAGAAATTCCTCTCTCCCTCCTAGCATTCTCCTTCTCTGGTTCTTGGAATTCTTGCAAAGTCCCTTTGACACTTAGTCGAATCTCGGATCTTTGCACTCCTTGCACCAGATGTTTCAACAAGGATTGGATTCTTGCGATATACTATGCAAGCCTTGCACCAGTCTCTTTATAGTCCCTGCAAATGGAAATCTTTTTGTTATCTCTTCTGAGCTTTGGAATCGAAATTTTTTTTGTCATGCACTCATTGTGTTCTATGTGCACACCTTGCACCACCTCAACTAGAGAGAAAAAATTGAAACTTATCCTATCATTCATAGTTCCATTCACTCATACAAAGACAAAGACATAGAATTGTAAACAATGTTCACACCATGCATTGGATGAATTTTCCTCTATTATATTCATAAGTGAAAATAGTTACAATTGTGATAAAAAAAACTCAAAACTGAGAAATCTCCTACTAATTTGCAGCTTTGCAACTATGGAACCAACCAACTACTAACTAGCCTCATTTGGGCATACAAAACCTCTATTTAGGAGAGGGCTCTTAAGGTTTCACCTATATACTTTCCTACTCTAAAAATTAACATAATGACTATCTAGGCCAGTCACATTCCAGAGGCATAGTGGAATCTCCCACTTCACTCATAATCGTTCAAGCATGCCTCAAAAGATTAATTCTCACGCTGAGTTAAGGTAGACTTCAAAATATCTGATGTAAATTCCAACATTGGGCTCCCGTACATATTACTTGATGTTGATGGGTCTTTCTCCCTATGATTGATAACGATGCTCCTACATCATAAATAAATAAATAAATAATAATTTAATTGGTTAGTTCAATGAGTGAATTTTATTAGTCTTAATGAATTATAATTTGCACTTTGCTGTTTGGAGTTGATTCATCCTTTACTTATTTATATATATAGATATATCACGAGGTCTAAATAGACTTCTAGTGATTACTTTTTCTTTAAAACTGTAATATATAAAGTAAGATAATTCTTTATATATATATATAACTTTTATTGAATATTTAAAAAATACAAATTAATTAGTTATATTTAAGAATTTATTTTCATAATTAAAAATATGGAAAGAAATGTAACTAATTTTTTAGTTTTAATGAATTAATAAATTAAAAAAGTAAAAATATTAAAAAATTGGTACAAATCTATATACATTATACAAATCTATTTACAATATACCATGATTCTACCACTAAAATTTTTTAATTTTTTATTACAATTTTAGTAACCAGTTTTTATTTTACTTTCAATAACCCAAATTAGTAACCCAAATTGCATATTAGGAGATTGTGCCTCCTATCCTTACAACCTAGAATATATAATAAATTGTTGGACACATACATTCCATACATGGATTTGTTATATGAGCAAGGAATTATCCTTGCTAAGTCCACTCTCTTATCAATTTATTTCTATATTAACAATTTAAGAAAAAATTTAGACACATGCCTATTTCATATGCACAAAGAATGATCCTCATTGAATGTTATATTTCACAATTCTTACCCATTTTCCCTCTTCCTTCTATTAAAACAACTTATCTCCCACATAGATATATTTATCTTACATAGATATATCTATCTTAGAGAAAATAATTATCATTATAGAGTTGATTTTCGATGCATTTCCTTGTACATTAACATATTTATTTCCTATCCCTATTATCTACAATGAATGGTATAAATTAACTTTGATAACCTCAAAGAGTGAGGGGAACAAATTAAAGTATTAGAAAAAGTTGTTAATGATGATATCGATCCTGGTTTGGATTTGAAACATCGACTAACAAAGAAGAATACCTAGGATTAATGTCTAAAAACATTTCATCTTGAAATTTATAGTATTTTATATTTGATTTGTAAATTGTCAATGATATTTGACTATAACATTTTGTCCCAAGAAATCTTATAATATTCTAGAATGTTTTACAATGCAATGTTTCGTTATTGGTTGCAAATTTAAGATTATTAGTTTAGCATATAAATTATTGATATAAATTGCAATTGAAATTAAAGAGACAAGCAAATAGCACGCCATTCACATAATGAGAACAAGATATACCTTGTCAAATACAAGGAGATACCTATGTTATTCTCTTTTCTTTTCAATCATAAAATGGAAATACAAAGAAAGGGAAACTCGCTATGAAGTTCCCATGGACACTACATAAGTCTCATTGACACTGCATGATATTCTATTTCTTATGTTATACTTCATCATCTGACTATCAACTCTCTATTCCCCCATGGAAAAATACTTGATACAATAAGAATGCAACTTCTTTTTGTAGGGGCCTAATGTTTAACATAACTTGATAGCCATATAGGGTTAGGGTTAGGCTTTTGGACCCTCTATACTTGATCCAGATTTATGAGAGGAATGAAGTGAATAACAAACCCAATACAATAACACATACATACAGAAAATAACAACATATATCTAGTGAACAATAACTTCTATTGAATAAATGAAATAGGTTGAAACTATAAAACTGTAGAACTGAAAACAACTTGGTGGTAGCTATCTCTGAGAAGAGATGTGGCTAATACAGGAATACGTATGACCATAATGATTACAATGAGGATCCAAAGGCCTTTTTAGCATTGCTAATGAATTTCAAAACCCTAGACATCCAAAAACTTAACCCTAGGAGATGAAATGCCAAATGTTATGTGGGCCCTGATGGGTAAGTTGGTACCTCAACTTCCCGGGGTCATAACTTTTCCATACGACCTTCGTTTTAGGTGCATGATAGCCTATTGGGAAGGTATTTTTGAGAAATACACATTATTCCATCAAAGTTTGACTTTGTCTACAATTTGATAGTGGAAATCCAAAAAAACATTATTTAGGGCCCTAAAATAGCCCTCAAAGTACAAAAAGATGTGATGACATGAAAACATCCAAAATAATCCAATTGTATTAGGTGGGTGGCCACCATTCTTGACCTAAAAGACATGTAAGGCCTTATACAACCCCAAAAGTTTAGAACCCACAATTACAAAGAATTTACAAAGAATGTGTTGAGCTAAGAACTTTCAATAGGAGCCAGTTAGAATAGTTGGGTGGTCACCAATATCCACCTAGATTAGTCCTCCCCCCTTAGGAAGCAATGGAATCCATTACGTTGAGTGTCCTAATCAAGTGAGTAAAATTGTGCTAAATTTTTCCCCAGATGAGCCACTTGCCTTGATGGCAGAGCTTACATGCCTTGACAAACTGATAAAGTTGGATCCTATGATGGTGAGTGCCCTTGACCTGTGTTTCCACTATATAATAGTTGGATGCATTTTACATGCAGTCAAGATTGATCTATGTTGGTGTTAATTGTTCTGCGATCTTTGAGGTGTTTAATAATGGTTGAAAATATGGTCGAAGGAGGTAAACATAGAGAACTAGGTGCAAGCCAAGGAAGGGTGGAGTGTTGAGCTCAAAATAATGTATACCCATATCCTTGGTGATAATGTAAGGCCCATATTGAAGTGGGAAGAGCTTTCAATGGGGCTCTGTAAGGAACTCTTTCTGCAAATGTAACCATACGTTTTATCTCACCTGAAACTTGTGTGGTACCCAGTGTCAATCATGGAGTCGCTTGTACTTAGCAATGGATTTTTGAAAAATCTCATGGACCTGTTGGTAGATGTGCTAAATCCGCTCAAGGAATCTGGTGGCTTTGTCAGCCTCAGACTGAACATGGGAAGAATATGTCTTTGTTTTAGCAAGAGGTAGTGCAACATCAATGGAACCCATGGGTTGGAATCCTAGACCCACCTGAAAGGGACTATGGTCGGTGGAGCTATGGAGAGCCATGTTTTAGTTGTGATGAACATAGCGAAGACTCTCATCCCATGCACATGGATTCTTAGAGTTATACATGCATAAGATGTTCACAATCATCCGATTGATGACCTATGTTTTGCCATTCGTTTGAGGGTGGAAGGAAGTGGATTTAGTGATCTTGGTGTCCAACAGTGATTAGAAACATGCCCGAAATGTGTTGAGGAACCTATTGTCCTGATCAGAGATGATGGTTTGTGGTATCCCAAAATGGACCCACACTTGTTCGAAGAATAGTTTCGTAGTATCTATCGCTATGATGCTCTTCTTGTAGGATGTGAGAATGGCCATATTCAAAAACTAATCAAAAACCACAAATACAAAATCATTGCCTTGTTTGGTTGATGAAAGTCCATACATGTAATCCATCAAGATGGATTTCCAAGGCCTCTTAGGAGTAGGAGGAGGGGTATATAATTCTTGATTCTTGATGGTTGGATTGGAAATGGAACATGTAGTGCAAGATCTGATATACTTGTTGACGTCCTGTCGAAGTTTTGGCCAATAAAAATGTTTATGTAGAATGACCACAACTTTATCCATGCCAAAATGTCGTGCCATTCAGCTATAGCCAACCCCCCAAATCATATTTGCATGGTCACTTGCAGGAACACAGAGATGGTCCTGATGGCATAAATTTTTTTCCTGAATGTTAAAATAGGTGCCATTTGTGCCTATACCTAAGAGATGAAAGGTGGTGGAAAAGTCTGAATCTTACTCATAGAGTTTGGGCTACTCAGATTCATCATTCCCACATGAAAGGAGCATGGTGGTGAGTGTAGACACGAGAGGTCGACTAAGGTAGTCAATGACACAATTTTTTCTTCTTGTCTTATACTTGATATTGAGATGGAATTGTTGGAGGTAGGTGGACCACTTTTGATGGAGTTCGTTCTGCAACTTCCCATGTGTCTGTATGAACTGCATAGGCTTGTGATCAGTGTGGATGATTATCTACTTTCCTAGAATGTAATGTTTCCATTGACTACATGCTTGTACAATGGAATACATTTCCTTGTCATAGGTGGGGTATTTCCATACATTATTTGTGAGTTTCTCACTATGGTATTCTACTAGATGACCGTGTTGAGTGAGAACTATGTTAGAAAAATAGGACCGCAGAGCAATAAAATAAAACAAATGCAGAAACAAAACATAGAAGACACACAATCCAAGAGAGACATAGATTTACATGGTTCACCCAGTGTGGGATATGTCCACCAAATAAATTTCTAGGTCCTTCCTTTATTATTATCCAACAAATGAAGGGATACAACCTACAACAAAACGCATTGTAACTTCCTCTTCTTTCTCTCACAGTCTCTCTCTGAGAATACAATATTCACCATCATCAATAGCCGCAATACATTTCACTCATAAAAGAGGGTTGCCTTCTAGGGAAAAAAACCCTAACATAATCTCTACCATTAGATCTGCAACCTTATAATGAACAGTCGAGACTTACAATGAAATTACAATATACTTTTACAAGGAAATTTTTGCTTCGGGAGCTTTACCCCCGAACCCCCGCTAGGGGTCCGCTTGCCCCCAAACCCCCCAGCGTGGAAGATTTTACATACTTATGGGGTGTAAATACTTCATGGGGTATAAACATGGCTAAAAGAAAGGACCTCTGAATCAGGAAGATAATCAGTCTCCACAACCAACAAACTATGCCTACAGCATAGTCAGATGCATCTGTCTCAATCTCAAATGACTGTTTCATATTGGGTAAGGAGAGTACTAGATTTGAGCACAAGTGATGCTTTGAATCATCAAATGATCATTTTTTTTTGTCCCCCTATGCTAAATTTTCCCTGCCACCACCCTTGGCAACTTGGCTGAGCACCCATGCAATATGGGATAATCCCAACAGGAAGCGTCAGTAGAGATTGGCAAGTCCCAAGAAGATCGGAAGCTCGATTAGTGTCGTCGGGGCTAGCGAGTCACAGATCACTTAGATATTAGCTGGATCAACATGTACTCCATTCTCATCAACAATGTAGCCCAAGTATTGGACACTGTTCATGCCAAAGGAGCATTTTTACAAGTTGGAGCATTTTTTCCTTGTGGTAGCAAGAATTTAGGTCAATCTTGTTGAAGAAATTTTCCCCCTTATGTTGTTAAAGAAGGTCATCAATTCTAGGAATTGGATACATGTTCTTGACTGTGATTTTTTTTAATTCTTTGTAATCAATGTAGATTCGTCAGGTCCAGTCTTTCTTCTACACTAGTACAATCGGGCTTCGACAAGGGGAGGATTTGGGTGTGATATGCCCCTTTTGAAGCATCTCTTTGATGTGATGCTTGATTTCATCATTTTCCATCAACAAGTGATGATATCCTAGTCCATTACGAAGAGGTGCACATGAGGTTAGATCAATTGGATGCTTTACTTAGCAGAGCATCAACACCCCGATGGGTGAGGAGAAGATGTCTGTGTACTCTTCCCTGATCTCTTCCACTTGTTTCTGCTACAAAGAGAGGCTCTGTGTTGAGTCCATAGATTTGGCAACAAACTTCTACTTACTGTGAGCATGAATCTGAAATAAGAATAAATTCTTGGTATGTGAAATGACCTTACCATATTTCTTATCAGATATTAAAGAAATAGGAGTAGGTTGCGCTACCTCTAGTATCCTGTAAAATTTTCTACCCAAATTAATAATAACAGTGGGGGCTCTAGACTCATACACAACATGTCGCTTCCAAGAATATGGTTGTCCTAAAAGAATATAAAAAACTTCAAGGGGAGAAATACCAAACAATACCTCGTCTTTGAAAGGTTTTATGTCGTAGGGTAGATGACACTATTAGATGACATGGAGATCTCTTCCTTGTCGAAGCTAGTCAATGGTGTAGGGATCGAGGTGTGGTGTCATCAGAAGGTCCAACACATTGAAAAACTATATTGATATTAGGTTCTTCTTACTTCCACTATCGACAATTAAATAAAGCAAAGCCCCCTTTACCCACATATATGAGTCAAAGAGGCATTCATCTTCCTTTCATTCTTTTGGTTCTCTTGGCTGAACTTTGGTGGTAGTGACAGGGGAAGTGGTTTTAACATCAATAATCTGCTTCCCTCCTCATGTATTTGATTGATATTTGAAATATTCCTTTGACTTGGAAGCTTTCATTTCATCTATGAGTGACTACCTAGAGAGACATTCTTCGGTGTTGTGCCAAGGGATATTATCGTATTCACACAATTTTCCTGTGTCCTTCGTCTTCTCATTACCCTTCTTGTGTTGCGACTTGGACTGGTTTTCTTGAGAATGGACATATTTTCTCTGTCCCTTGTTTTGTGGGTTGGGACCACCTTTTCTATGCTTCTCCTATGAGGAATTTTTAGATCCACAATATTGCCTTTTCTGCTTAAACTTGTGCTCGATCTTGACAACATATCTATAAGTCATACCCAATGTTGTGATGTATAGAAACTCCATTTTTGTTTGAATGTATCTATGCAGACATCCACGATATTTGAGCACCAGATGTCACTCAGAGTTTTTCATACCCAATTTTGTGCATAGGGTATGAAAAATATCGATGAAATATGGTACTCTCTAGTACCTTTCCTGAAGTAGGGTGGTCCATATTGTGTATTGGTCCTCGTAACTTCCAATAGGGTAGTATTTTTCTTTAATGGAATATCGAAAGGAATCCCATGTGGGAGAGACCACAAATATTGTAGATTCCTCTATGGAACTTTTCTCATAGTAACTATCCCACCAGTCCTTAACATGGGTGATGACCTTCAGGAGTCAAAAAATAATCTTTTTCCTATCAGAAAAATTGTGGACCAAACAAATACCCTTCGAGCATATTCAATGATTTATCTATAGCATCCACATCTATCACTTCTTCAAATAATGGAATATCAAATTTTAGAGATGTACCTTGAAGGGGTTTGCATGTCCACTTGATGAAGATACGTCTCTGGTGGGTAGTCATCCAACAATTTGTGCAATGTTTTCCATCATTTCCTTCCTTTTTCACCCAAGGGATTCCTCGAGAAACTATAAGAGGATATACTAATCGATATTGACATGGCACACCTGGAGTAGGCTTACCGTAAAGGAAAATTATACACAATACCACTAGATCAGCTACATAAGGTGCACAAAGTTTTTATCAAATCCTCAGCAGGGGGTTCATCCAGAGCTAATGTGAAACTTGGCATCCAAAAATGAACATCAAAGGATCCACACAAAATAACAAAAGAATAAAAGAAAAGGGGCAGAAAACTAAAACAACAACTCATTCAGGATGTCGGGAACTTCCTTGTCAATTGAGGTCAGATAAATTTAATCTCAGAAAGATTCCCTCCTCTCCAACCCCCATCCTCCTAATGAAGATTCAAACCTGGAATATAAGAGGCCTGAATGCCAAAAATAAACAAGCTATACTAAGAGAAAGAATCAAGAAGAATCAGCCATACATTCTCATTTTGCAAGAAACAAAATGCACGGGAAAGGAGGCTGCCTCCACTCTTTAAAAATGTTGGAAACATTCCAGCAATGTAGAAATCGATGCCAAAGGATCAGCCGGAGGTTTTTCTATAATGTGGAATCCATTCACAATTCTGTTGGGTGACTTCTGCACCTCCAAATGGACCATCATTGCCTCCTTCCGACTCATTGGATCGAACAAATGTAGTTACATAAAAAATGCTTATGACCCTGCCATAGCAGGTGACAAGGACTCCTTCATAAAACTCTTGGATTGGTTAGTTGATTAGATCAACCCTCACATATGTATTTTAGGGGGGGAATTCAACATAATCATAGGGCTAGAGGAGAAAAATGGATGTACGCAGACTTTATGGAAAGACAGTGAGCATTTTAACAGCTTCATTAGTCTAATAAATATCATTAATGTTAGTACAGACAATGGACTATACACTTGGACTAATAGGTTCTCAGGGGACCAAAAAGTGTCCAACTGACTAGACCTCTTCCTTATGTGAGAAGCACTAATGATGGACGGTATATCTTGGAATGATACAATCATCAAATCCTCGGGCTTGGATCATTGACTGATCCTTCTCACCATTAACATCACGGACACTCCTAGCAGAAATCCCTTTCACTTTGAGAAATTTTGGTTGACACACACAGACTTCCAAGAAAACATCAAAATTTGGTGGGAAGAAGCATCCATACCCACAGGGACCCCCATGCACATATTTCAACAGAGGTTCAAGAAACTCAAACAACATCTAAAAGTTTGGAATAAGGCTACTTTTGGTAACATATTTCAAGCCCACAAGAACCTCCAACAACAAATTCAATGCCTCCAATAGCAGATTCGACAACATAGCCTCATAGACACCCTAAAACATCAAGAAAAGAAACTAAAAAATCAGTTAGATGAAAGAAGAGTGCAGGAGGAAATCCTCTAGAGACAAAAATCATGCATACAATGGCTAAAATAGGGGGAAATAAACACCAAATTCTTCCACAGATCCATGGTCTAGCAACGCCAAACGACTCGCATCACCCACCTCATTTCAGACCAGGGAACAAAAATTCAACAACACTCTGATATGGAAAAGGAAATACTCTCCTACTATAAAAACCCCCTCTCTGAACCTCCTATAGGTCGATCTCATGCAATAGACACCATCCTCAAGAACATCCCAAAGGAGGTAACGAAGGATAAAAACAAGGTTTTGATGAGACCAATAACTCAGGAAGAGGTTGATCAATCCCTACGAGATAAACCTATAGGAAAATCACCAGTACCAGATGGGTTCACCCTAGATTTCTTCCACCATTATTGGAGCATTATCTATGGAGATATTTGGGAAATAATCAAGGACTCAATAAAATCAGATCAAGTCCTCCAGGCCCTGAACACCAGCTTTCTCACTCTCATTCCCAAAGAAAATCACACCACCTCCCGAGCACACTTCCAAATAAATTTCCCTCTCCAATGTCATCTACAAGATCCTAACAAATATTATTTCCACCCTCCTCAAGCCCATCCTACCCTTTATCATCGCATCATAATAGACCGACAATGTGGAAGCTAGAGAAATTCTGCACAGTATCATTTTGGCTCACGAAGTGATACACTCACTACACTCAATGAAGACTCAAGGTATTTTTCTAAAACTAGATATTTCAAAAGATTTAGATAAAATAAGATGGGAGTACTTGAAAACCACTCTTTTAGCCTTTGGCTTTGACCCCACATGGGTCTCTTGGATAGTCAACCTCACTTCTTCTACTCTATTTTCCATTCTAATCAATGGCATTCCATCTAGCCCCTTCTCGCCTACCAGAGGCATAAGACAAGGGGACCCCTTGTTCCCCTTCCTCTTCATAATCCTGGTGGAGAGACTCAGTAGAACCCTTAAGGCTGCCATTTCAGATCGCTCCCTTTCCGGCATCACCCTCCATGGTATATCGCCACATATTTCCCATAGTCAATTTGTATATGAATTTCTCCTAATGGGAGAACCTACAGTGTGAGAAGACCTCCTCATCAAGTCCATCAACAACCTCTTCTATGAAGCCTCAAGAATGGACATGAACCTTTCCAAATCATAGATCTTCTTTTTCAACACGCCTGTTGAGATCCACAACCACCTCATGCTCCTTCTCAGATTCACTGGCAGCACCTTACCCTCCACATATCTATGAATCCCCCTCATAGATAATCCGTTAAAAAATATCGCTTGGGATTCTCTACTCTCCAAATTTTGCAAAAATATCTCTTTGTGGACCTTCCACTCCCCCAATCTGGCTAGACGCCTCATCCTTCTCAAGTTTTTCCTACAAGCTTTGCGAGCCTATCCCTTCTCTGCTCTAGCAGCTCCTAATTTCATCCTCACCACTTTAAGAATTATCCAAAGGTGCTTTCTATGGCAAGGCACCAAGGAAGAAAGAAAAATATCCCTCGTAAGTTGGAAAAAATTCTGCAAACCAAATAAATAAGGGGGACTGGGCCTTAGATACCCGACCATCCTTTATAAGGTCCTCAACGCAAAAAAATGGTGGATATGGTTAAAGAAACCACAAGACCTTTGGGTATGCCTGTGGAGGAAAAAATACACCCCCACAACCCATGAAAAATAACTCACTAGATAGAATGGATAGTATCCGAGCTCTCATATGGGACATAGCTAGAAGCAACATGGATCTCATAGTAGAACACTCTTTCTGGGAGATACAAAATGGTACCTCAACCTGCTTCTGGGGTGACTCTTGGAAACAACTCCCCGCCCTGCACAAAGAACCAGAGTTGAGCGTCTTCCTCTCCCATACCACAAAAGCAGGTCTCATCAAAGTAGAAGACTACAGGCACCCTGCCAGAAATCGGGACATCTAGTGCAATTGGAAAAACACCCACGAGGCCCTAGACATTCCCAGCGAAATAAACATCCAGCCTTTACTGGATGATTTGGATATAAGGAAAATCCTAAACGAGCAAGGCAACGACATTCTCAAATGGGGGCATACCTCCATAGGCACCTTCAACATTCAAGAGGCATATAGCCTCAAAGATGAGCATGGATCTCTACCAACAGAGACAATATGGAGAAATATTTGGGAAACAAAC
Organism: Picea engelmannii; assembly: GCA_009831015.1. NCBI lineage: Eukaryota > Viridiplantae > Streptophyta > Pinopsida > Pinales > Pinaceae > Picea > Picea engelmannii. The sequence goes on from ML786851.1 coordinate 588,773, forward strand.
TCATGGCCAAAAATCAATACCTTCCTTTGTCTAACTGCACACAGTAGCATCCTCACTTGGGATAATTTAAGAAAAAGGAGATTTATAGGGCCTTCCTAGTGACAAATTTGTGGTTTATAGGAGGAAAAACAAAATCATCTCCTAAATCTCTGCTCCTATAGATCAAATATCCGGGACTACAGTGCCAGCCTCATGTGCACCACAGAAAGAAAGCATACAGGCATTCAGGAAACCTTAGAAGCTTGGCGCACCTTGATCTTCCACTCCTCTATCCTCAACAAAATCTAGCAGCTTCTACTCGGCTTCATCTTCTGTCAAATCTAGAAAGAAAGAAATCGATGAATATTCAAATCCAAGACTAAACCTTAGCAGTTGGTATGGGAAATTATTTTCTCCAACATCAAAGAAACAATCGCCCTCCATCCCTATAAAGATCAAGACTGGAACTGTCTGGCAAATGAATGCATCATCCTCCATCATTGGAAACTTCAACCACATTCCATGCCCATCGACTCTGGAAACAAGACACATCGTGAGACATGTCCCACAATGTGGAAGGTGCTAGAAACAGGGTACCACAAGATGAATTTTGATGGGGCCTCCAAAGGGAATCTAGGCCTGGTAGGCCATGAAGCGGTCATTCACAACAACAAAGGGGAAATCCTACATATTGTAGAGGGAAGTATTGGGCACAACACCAACAATGTTGCGGAAATTTGGAGTCTCCTCAGAGGTCTACAAGAACCCAAAGACCAAGAAATCTTCCCAATCATTGCGAAGGGAGATTCAAAAATTGCTATTCATCTCCTTAGCTGTCTCCTGAATGGAGTTGGCCCTGAAAAAATCTCCCCTGGCTAGAGACTTATGAATGGGCTCCTAAGAATAAAATCCCTTTTACATCCCAACTAGGTAATCCTGCCATCCCACATCAAAAGGACAGCAAACCAAGTGGTCATTTTGTTGGCAAATTATTGAGTTGATTTGACTGTGACTGAAGGGGAATTCTCATGCACCCCAATCTCCACCAGCTAACACCCCTACGTAATAGCTTGCAGATCCATTGAAAGAACAAAATATCATCCCCTGGATGGGGTGATACTAGGCATTTTATGCGCACAAGACATGGAGAGGCCAACCAACCAACTAGTCAACCAATTTGTTATTGCATGTACAAGCACTCCCAACACTCCCAGCAGATCGCATCCCCCTCCTGACACATAACTTCACAATTTAAGTTCCCACACCACCACCATGCCAAACCTTCAATCTAGGAGCCCATCGCATGAGATGGAGAACTTGGATGGAGAGATCGCACATGGGGAGATAGATGTCAGCTTAGCAGTCACATCCTTTTCCCAGAACAAGAGCCCTCATAGCCGAACTCAGGGACATTTTCACTCTAACAACTCTCGATGCCTTCCCTCCTCCTCATAGATTTCTATTGATCTTCAATCTCTGTGCATCCACCCTCCTAGCCTCGACAACCCTTATTCCATGCCTGAGAGGTAGTTCTAAAAGAGGAGTAGCCTGGTACGCAACCAATGGCAGGAAAATGACAAATTCGACCAACCTCTCAGACACATAAATACCTGGCGCTAATATCCCTCCCATTGTAGATGTTCTTCCTGTCCTACCTCCTATTTTGGCTATTGATCCAATAGAGATGCATCTTGAAGCCACTCAAGAACTTTCCCCTCTACCAAATGAGTATGGTTATCGGGTTGAATGGTTCAACGCCTTCAGGAACTCCCTGAGATATGCACCACCCCCACCCTCTCCTCTTCCACCGTGATGACCACATCCCACCACTATCCTGTCACACCACCTTTCTGAAGCCCCCTCTTCCAATTCGACAGATTTACCAATTTGTCCCCCTTGCCACAACCATGTTAACTAGGAGGAGATCACTCAGGATTTGAGAGATTTGTCCAGAGGATAGTAGGACATCAAAACGACCCTCAAGGTTTTACACATGCAAGATGGAGAACAAAGGAGAAGGGTGGACAAGCTGCTACTGTTCCTCCAAGAACTCAGGAAGGTGTGTGTTGAATGAGACAAGGGAAAGCTGAAGAATACCCAAGTCTTCATAGGCCCATCCCATGATCTAGGTCTCTAAAAAGTTCTCTTTTTTCTAGTCTTTTACTCTATGTTTTTTCAGTTTGTTAGCAAAACTATATAGACAGTCATCTCTACTTACGTAGTCATCTCTTCTTAGACAATCAACTCTTCTTAGATTAAAAGTCATACATCCCCGAGCCGTGCGCGACATAGTAGGTTTTCTTAGTACGATCACTTTTGTTCATTTTTGGACAAGTTTCATTAAATTTTTGAGCCAGGGCCAATAGTGGTTTCATAGCCTAACACTATTGACACCTAGAACAAACAGATTGTAAATTTTTAGAAGGCTCTAATATAATTACTAAATTACAAAAAACAAATAATCAAATACTACAAATAAAATGGATTGATGTTACATAATTTATAAAGTTAGATAAATAAATAATCAATATGCATTTATAACACAATAAAACAAGTAATATGTACATACAATAAATGAGAATCCAAGAAATATAATAAAAGATAGAGTTGGAAGCATGAACCTTTGTTTTTATTGATCCATGGTTGTGGTTATATATAATTTTTCATGACCAAAATATATTACAAGCCAAAAAATATAAATAAGTTGGATGGTCGTAGCTGACCGTTTTGGTTTTGTGCAACAAAGTATCCACATATGCTTTGAGACATGGAAACATAATTGTGTAATATGTTTGATGTATATTTCATAATTCAGGTACAAGACAAATTGTATCATGGTCAGACCAATTTGTATATAAGATAAAGAGGTTGTATTGTGATATGGTCACATTTCACTATATATGGTCAATAAGTGCATTCTGTACATGTTTTATCTTAACCAAAAGAAATCGGAGATTGTAATTTCACATGTAGTTTTCCAATTCTTTTGTTATAGCACTATTTTATAGCATGTCAACATTGAAGTCTCCTAGAATGATAATGGTTTGGTTTACATGTAAATGGTGTAATGCATTTGAAAAAACATTCATTATGTTAGCAATGTTGCA
>ML786852.1:8396-21652 GCA_009831015.1 Picea engelmannii
CTCCATCCTCCCGTCGCCATCTGTCCCCCACTCCGTCTCTCTCCTCTGCCTATCACATCTCCTGCCCCCCTTCCGCCTTCTATTAGTGCACACCTGTCCTCCACTCACCCCCACATCATATCCCTTTTCACTTTCCCCTATCATCTCCTGCCATGTGTACCTCCTCTCACCTCCACCTAGGCGGATTTTCCCCTACTGCGCCTACCACTACAGTCCCTCCTTGGCTTCCACGTCATGGTCTCGTGCCACTTCACCTCTGTCTTATCACACCTTAGCACACACGTTTTCTGCTGCCCTCGCCTTCCCAATCACCTTTCTTCTGTCATGTCTGTCAATCCCTCGTCTGTTGATTCCACGTCGATCGCGCCAACTGCCCCTGCCCCATCAACTCTATCCACGTTCGCCAACTGGGTCCCCTTGTAACAATCCAACAAAGCAACAGACAACCAAGGTAAAATCGCCATGTCCTTCAGGTGCAGTGTTGATTGGGGCCTTCCCCGATCCTAATGAAGCGGTTATTGAAGCAGTTGGTGGTGGTTGGACATTGTTTCCACCATAAATGGAAAGCCCAAGAAAGGATTGTCAGTTGGTCAACTCATTTGTAGGCGCATTTTGGAACATGATTGCGTCTAACTGAAGTTCGCGACTGACCAGAGACTGCATGCACAATCTGCCAGGAAGCATGTAGACGTAACGCCTTCAATGCAAAATCTCAAGCACACCTATGTAGTGTTGCTTTGAGTATATAGGAGTCGATCTCATATTTTTTTAGTGTCGATGGTTGAGCTACACTCCCGATTGTAAAGTTTTGATGAGGCCTTTGGCTCTCTGGTTGTGTATTATCACTTAAGACTTCTTGTTTAATGGCAGTATGTTTCTCCTTAATTTATTTTTCCTTTGATTTTGAAAGCTCGGGCATGGATGATCCAGTCGAGTGTTGTGATAGTAATGTAATGTAGGTTTGATTGCAGTACTGTCACAATGTTTTAGTTTCTTGAAGTTTTCAGATCTAAGAGGATCTTATATCTGAAACTTTTCCTCTGTAGGCTGCTAGAAGACCAGATGTCCATAGCAGGCCTTCACATTTTCTCCTCATGCTCTTCCGCCTACTCACCACTATGCAAACTTACTGGCTAAAGTTAGATCAAGACCTCATTTGTATATGCGCACCAACCCAGTTTTCTGAGCTAAAGCGATATAATCTTGAGACTGCATCCATTAGACCTCCTCTAAAATTATTCATTATGACATACAAACTGATGGGTATTGGGCTTACCTCTGCAACAATCCATGTTGGTTTTTCTTCATATGAGATATGAGAGATATTCGATCTTTTATTACAATAATGAGTGTTCCATATATAGGGAACATAAGGTGACCATCCATGAAAGGATGCGTCCCTTGAATAATCAATAACTACTTATTATTATCATTTACTTATTATATACTATATTTAATAATCAATAATAATTATATTATTAATTATTATCTTTAGAGAATGTATTCCCGATGTTGTCAAACATCAACACTCCCTCTCAACGAGGGAGACATTCTGCAACATGCCACTCTTGTCTTTGAAGTATACAAACTTCACCCTAGACTCATGACACTTGTTTGTTAGTCTTGGGAGACATCTCTCTCCCACCTGAACCGAGGAGAAACTCCTTCTGCGATTCTCCCTCTGAGCCAATTAACTCTTTCTAAGATTAGGCTCACTTTGGGTCCGCATGTAATAGCATATAGCATCTTGAGTCTTTATCATTCCTTGTCAAATCACCATGACTAGGACAAAGACCACATCAAGATCTTTCATCACAGGCACACACCTATGAGTGAATGTCGACTTGATGCTAACTGACACATGGAAAGCACTTCAAGCACCTCGAGTCCATATTATTCCTTGTCATGATCAAGGAAGGACTACATCTGGGCCCATTTATCACAAGTGCACCTTTGTGATAAATGTATCCTATCTCTCTTGGTCTGCAACCCAATGTAGGAGAAGTTATGCCCGATGTTGAAACATCAACACTCCCTCTTAGCTAGGGAGGTATCTTTCCATAGTAGTACACAATTGTTTTCCAGAGACACACAGTCTCCGCCAGTGATACAAAACCACCATAGTAGTAAAAGATTTGTCACACATGGCACTCCTAGGTGGAATTCTATAGGCTACTCCCTCTAGGAACACTTAGGGTCAACTCCCCATAGTGTGAGACATCAAGGGTCAACTCCCTTGACATGTCCTCATGTTCTCTGAACATGGGACGATGGGCTATAAGCCCAAATGCACTTATTCCTTCTCGAATAAGTGTCCTCACAGATCAACTCAACTCAATTCACAGAGGAGTACGATATGTAGAAAGTTTGTCACACATGGTACTCCATGTGGACTTCTAGAGGCTACACCCTCTAGAAGCACTAGGGTCAACTCCCATAGTGTATGACGTTAAGGGTCAAATCCCTTGACATGTCCTCATGTGCTCTCCACATGGGATGTTGGGTTATAAGCCCAACCACACTTATCCCTTCTCGGATAGGTGCCCCACTTATCCCTTCTCAGATAAGTGTCATCACATATCAAATCAACTCAGTCACATAGGAGTATGATCTGGAGAATGTCTCAGGAAGCTGCAAACATCAACACTCCCTCTCAGCGAGGGAGGCATTCTCTGCCATGCCAAGTCTGTCATGGAAGTACTTAAACTTCATCCTGGTTTGGTAAGAACATCAACATCCTGCTCATCTGTAGGAAGGTACTGCACCAATACTTCCTTCCTTTGCACCATTTCTCGGATGAAATGGTACTTGATCTCAATGTGGTTCAATTTGTCATGAAACACTGGATTATCAGAGATCTTCACACAACTTTGGTTACCATAATGAATAAAGGTGGAATCCAGCACATGTTCGAATAAGTCTACAAGGATCTTGTGAAGCCACACTGCTTCACAAAATTTTATACTTAATGCAATGTACTCTTCTTTTGTTGTGCTCAAAGCCACAAAAGTTCGTTTCCTGCTACACCAGGAAACCATGGAAGATACCAAAGTGAAGCAACACCTGAAGGTGCTCTTTCTTTCCACTGCACTCCCTGCCCAATCAGAGTCAATATATTCCTACCATATCATATCAATACTGGAAGTATATCTCAGACCATGTCGAACTATGCCTCACAAGTATCTCAACACATGCTTCACAACAATCTAGTGTGTCTATCTCAGCTGACTTATAAACTGGCTAAGTGCACTCACTGCATAACAATTATTTGGTCTAGTGTTAACCAGATACATCAGTTATCCAACCAACTGTCTATACAGAGTTAGATCAATTTCATCATAATCTGATGAAGACACACTTAGTTTCTTCAGATTCATCATCATTGTTGTAGTCACGGGCTTCAAGTTCAGTATCTCAAACTTCTTGAATATATCAACTGTGTACTTCCCCTGACTCAGGAAGATCTCATCAGTTCCGTGTCACACCTCTAGTCCCAAGAAGTAGTGCATCATACCAAGGTCCTTCATCTCGAACTCAGAGACCAACACATAATTGCATTCAATAATAAGGCTCTATGTACAGGAGAGGAATAAATCATCAACGTAGAGGACCAGAATCAGGGACTCACCATTAACAATATTGTAGTATAGGTTGGGATCGAAAACACTTTGTTGAAGCTAAAAAATCATTAGGTGTCCATTGATCCTTGCATACCAAGCTCGAGGTGGTTGCTTGATTCCATACAAGGCCATCTTTAACCTGGACACATGAGACTCCTTCTCATGTATCACGAAAGCATATGGATGCTCGATGTATACTTATTCCTTAATCTCTCCATTGAGAAAGGTTGTCTTTACATCCATCTGATGTACTCTCTAACCCATGGATGCTGCAGGGGAAATAATCATCCAGATAGAATTGTATCGAGAAAGAGGAGGAGATGTCTCCTCATAATCTATTCCCTCCACCTGAGAGAATCCTTTAGCAACAAATCTCATTTCGTGCCTCTCGATGCTCCCATCAACTGTGTGTTTGATCTTGTAGATCCATTTGGAGGTCATACAGACGTCCCTTCAGGTCTCAGAACAATATGCCACACATCATTCTTCGTGATGGACTGATGCTCCTCCATCATGGCATCTCTCCATACTGGTTGACTAGATGCCTCCTCATAACAAGAAGGCTTAAAATGAATGATGTGGCTCATAATTGTGGCATAACATGAATATCTCTAAGGTATCTTTCTCTCTCGAAAGGTACCATGAGGAGTTGCATGTCCTTCTACCTCTTGCAAAGTCTGATGAGCCCATTTAGGTCTCTTTCGACCTACTGCAATATCTCTGGAAACATTAACTAGAGCTACAGGATTAATGGGATCAATTGGATCAATTTGATAAATCTCCATTTGATACCCTCTAGATCTCTTAAGGGATACCTCCTCTCAAAGGTAACATCTCTTCTCACCTCAATCTGTCTCTGACCAGGGATGTAGATCCGGTATGCCTTCGAAGACTCATTTACCCCACATATGTACCCTTTCTTCTTGAAGGGTCTAGCTTGATCCTTTTCTCCTTGGGTACATGAATGTATACTGAACACCCAAATATCTTGAAGTTTTCAACCTCAAGCTTCACTTCGGTGAAGGCCTCCTCGGGAATCATGTTCCTCAAAGTCTTATGAGGACTTTTGTTCCGTGAAGGGTTGTATCCATGATCACTAGAACTGTCTCTTCTATCTGGTATGATCCCGTCATGAAAGTATAATGCTTCTGGAATCTAAGCATCATGGCTTGCAATGTCTCTCCTAGACATCATGTTGGAAGGTCTTGCCCTCCATGTCTTCCTCTCTGCATGAGCCAACTGGCTCCCTCTTTCTAGGAGAACCTTGGTCCAAAACGACCGCTGCCACACCAACCATGCTTTTGTTCCCTATGTATTTTAAGGATGTCCACTTTAAATGAGAATAAAGACAAGGAGAACCACCATTCTAGCTAAAATGATGAATGTGGGTAAACTAGAATCACGTCATTTCTTAATTGCCCAGAATGTAAAGAGACTAAGGCTCAACACAACAACAATAGTTAGAATAGTCGATTCCATTATAACACTCTATGGCCACCACTTGTGCGACCTATTTGATACCTCTTCGATCATAATAACGAGCAAAGAATTATTTCCATCAAATCCAAACAATATAGTTCTGGTCTGCCACCAAACTAATTCAACCAAACAATATAGTTCTAGTCTATATTTCTAGGCGGGCCGATCACTTTTCTCGAGGAATTCCTCATCTAGATATCTGACCCCCAAGATGCGTCCATATCTTGTGCTCGACGTGCGTCCATGATTTTATGATAATTATCGCCCAACAAATTCCGCAGTGGAGCGTCCACTATGTACTAAGCTTTGCTGAAAAACACTAATGATGGGATTTCAAAGGTAATGAATTTACCATAATGATCCAAACACTCAGAATATTTCCCACATTGAATTTGTAAGTGCACGATCATCCTTCTCACGTGTAACACTCCCAAGTTTTCAGTGCATCCCAAAGCATTGGTGGAAACCTTTCAACTCGTCTGATTGCAGCCATTCGTTTCCGAGGCCTGTGCACGAACTGAGAGGTCGCAAAGGTATCTAATGCAATTTCAAGCTAAAATTATATATAACATTCGTAACTTGTTCATCACATGCTTTAGAAGCACTTCACTTCTTTGTTTTGGGTAATAACCAGAAATTGGAGCATGGCGTGGAAGGTGCTTCGACAACTTAATCATAATTATCATGACATAAGATATGTGCATGTCGCAGATAAATACCAATGCAGTAGTTGCAATGAACCCGATGATGGTTTCAGATTCCAATGCCCACCCTGTAACTTCAACCTCCACGACTCGTGCTCTAAAGCCTCTAAAGCTCCCAATGTGCTTACTCCCCAACACCACAGTCGTACTCATCCTGAACACCGACTTGACATCAGGTGAGTTCTAGTTGCACCTAAACATCATTGCGAGGTTTGTGGAGAGAACATGATTGGGCGTTTAACATATGGTTGTCATCAGTCTTTCAAGGACTTCCATCTATCGTGTGTATATCTACCTCACAATATACACCATCCTTTATATTCAGAGCATGTGCTATGTTCCACGTCCAAAACATTTGAGTGTCTCATTGGAAAACATCCATGACCCCTCTTCAAAATATCCATTATCATAACATTGTCTTAGAGTTTATATGAAGTAGCAAAATCATTTTCCTGGGCCCTCCCGTGAGGGAGTCAAGCCCAGTCCCACTCTGATACCATGTTGGTTTTTCTTCATATGAGATATGAGAGATATTCGATCTTTTATTACAATAATGAGTGTTCCATATACAGGGAACATAAGGTGACCATCCATGAAAGGATGCATCCCTTGAATAATCAATAACTACTTATTATTATCATTTACTTATTATATACTATATTTAATAATCAATAATAATTATATTATTAATTATTATCTTTAGAGAATGTCTTCCCGATGTTGTCAAACATCAACAATCCAGAGGTGACTTCCAGTGCTAACATTTACGACACCGTTGTCGGGGATGAATTGAACATTTTCCCTAGGATTGAACGACAAAGCTTACTAGTTCTGAAGGTGCATCGGAACCCAGTACATCAAGATTGCAACTGTGCACTTGGCGATTCCACTGTGGTGACTCCATTGATGCGAATCCACATGCGAATCCACGGTTTCAGCTATGGCTTCCATAGGCATACACACGAGGTCTAATCCACAACTGCCTTTAGTAACACCTAAAGTTGACCGAGAGAAAATTATCAGAAAGGGAAAGGCCCTTCATGAAGATACTTCTACTGTTGAACCAGGTATTTATGATGATTTTCATTATCCTATAGGAACTCCAGTTTTTTCTTTTCATCCTTCTGTTATACCTTCTTTTGGAGTTTCCCGAACTTTGAATTTTGGGAGGGTTCCTGTTGAGTTTTCCCCTCCTGGTCTGGGATTGGAGGGAGAAATCCTTGTCACTCCACTCTCCCTTGAAATTATACCGTGGTTTAGAACCAGGACCTCATAATATTTTCCTACCCCACGCTTCACCACTCCTCCTCCTATTACTATTGCCTCTACCACAGAGAGGGAAACCTCAGTTCCCTCAGGCCCTCTAGTTTTTTCTCCAAATACCCTGTTGTTTCCTTTTCCTCCAGGAAGCTCTTTTCCAGTCTCCCCTATCCAAACCCCTTCCTCTCCTGGTTCTCCTCCAACTATCATCCCTATGGCAGGTGCTAATCCTCCTAGAAACAGAATGGATGCCATAGTGGCTGCAAGATATGACCCTTGGTCTTACCTTAGCCAATGAACGCTCTCCCTGCTGGATATTACCTAAAGTATATGCCCAAGTTCACTGGAGAAGAAGACATAACTGTTGAAGAGCACCATGTTGCCTTCTACAGTTATGCAGATAATATGAATATTGAAAATGAATATGTCTGGATGAGAGTCTTTGTCCAAAGCCTTGATGGTGAGGTTAGAAAGTGGTTTAGAGGTTTGACCCCTGGATCTATTGCTGGTATTAAAACTCTATAGGATGCCTTCTTGAGAAAGTGGGTGGATAAAAAAGAATTTATTTATTACATCACAGAGTTTGGTTCCCTGAAGAGAAAGGAGGGAGAATCTGTCTCCGATTTCTCCAAAAGATTCAACAAAATGTACAATAAGATCCCTACTGAGATAAAAGCCTACTGAAGCCTCTGCCAAAATTACTTATGCTAGTGATTTTGACCCTGACTTATGCCTCCTGCTCAGAGAAAGAAGAGCTACTTCCCTGGCTCATATGCAAGATGCAGCCCTGGAAGTAGAATCCAATATATTGGTAGTTGACAGACTTAGGAACAAAGATGACAGAGACAGAGGAAGAGGAATATCTGAGGCCTCAACCTCTGGTTCCTCTGCATCTAACCCTCAAGTAGATGAATTTACCAAGATGGTGAAATCCCTATCTCCAGAAATGGAGAAAATGAATTTCGAAGGGAAGCAAGGTTATTAAAGTGCCCAAAATGTTGATAACAAAGGAAATTTCAGAAGACAAATTAATAGTGTCCCTCAAATTCTCCCAAGGGAACCCAGAATCAGAGACAGGGATGATCGAAAAATCCAAACCCCTCTTCAAAATAACCTTATTGTTGATGAAGGAGAGGAGGAAGAGCTAGATCCTGAAATCCACTGTCTTGGAGGCACCTCCCCATTCCCTCACTTGACTCAATCTGCATACGAGGAGTCTCTCTTAGATAGCCAAATAAATGAGCTGAGTATGGAGGAGAAATCCAATAGCAGTCCAAATAAATATAACCTCAGGTCAAAGAAGAAAGAAGGGAAGTCTGACATCCCTGATCAACCTTCCATAGCAGAGAAGCTTGCTAAAGACGCAAAAAACAACAATACCCCACCAATAGCCAAAGACCCCGTCCCAAAGGTGAGAGAAATTTTGAAGCCCCCTTCCTCTTTTAACTTTGAGCATGAAATTCAGAAGATCGGGATCCATGTTCCCCTTTCAGAGCTAGTCAAGCACGAAGACTTCAAAAGGTCGCTCTCTAAGCTATTGCAGTCCGAGCCATCCTACCATTCCACAGACTCAGTGAATCTCAAAGATGAAAAACCAACAGTCATCTTAGGTCCTATGGTAGAAGATAGAGATGATTCATCCCCTCCTTTCTACACATCACTGAACATACATGATAAGGTGCTGCATAATTGTCTGATAGACTCAGGGGCATCTCATAATCTCATACCCAAAACTGTCATGGAAGAACTAGGATTAGAAATCACAAAATATTATCATGATTTGTACTCTTTTGATTCAAGGAGGGTGCAAAGTACTGGGGTTATCAAAGACCTAGTTGTGACCTTGTTTCAGTTGCCCATGAAAAGTGTGGTCATGGATATTGTGGTGGTTGACGTTGCTACCAAGTTTGGCATGTTGTTTTCAAGATATTGGATAAAAATACTCGGAGGAACGTTGCAGATGGAACTCACTTATGCCACTATTCCTGTGTTTGGGGGGGAACATAGAAGACTGTACATAGAATCTCAATTGGCCTACATTATCAGTGATGAAGCATACCCCACCAATCATCCTATATTTTCCCTTAATACTAATTTGGGATCCAACTTGTTGAAGCTCATCGATGTCCTTGAACCTCCTCTTGAGATCAGAAAGTCTATTACTCTCGGTGAAGATTCTCCTCCAATTACCTCATTGTGGATTTTTTTTTTCCGATGGAGCCTCTTCTAGGGAAGGTGCTGGTGTTGGAGTGGTTTTTGTGTCACCTTGTCATGAAACCATATCTCTGTCATACAGATTAGAGTTTGAAACTACCAACAATGTGGCAAAGTATGAAGCTCTTGTTTTAGGCTTAAGGGCTGCAAAAGACATGGGGATCAAGGAAATATCTGTGTTTGGAGATGCAGAATTGATTGTTAATCAAATTAGAAATCTGTATCAAGCTAAGCATCCCAGGCTCAGAACCTATAGAAATGAAGTGTGGGACCTGATTGACAGTTTTTTCTTGGGCTTCAACATTTCAATCACCCCGAGAGAGGAAAATACAGTGGCCGATTCTTTGGCTGCCTCAACAAATAATTTCATAATCCCTCTACCACCCAAGCTCAGGTATGATGTAGAAGTGAAATATAGACCCTCTATACCTAACAATATCAAGCATTGGAAAGTGTTTGAAGATGATCTTGAAATCAAAAGGTTCTTGGAGACCGTTGATGAGTTTTCTGCATTACATATTGATCAAGAGCCTGATTCTGAAACAAATCCTCATGAGAATGTTTTTATGAACAAAATTGTTGATCATTATATCGTTAAATTGCCTAGCAATCACATCCCAAAGGGACTAGTCCCCTTGGAAAGACTATTTGATAGAAACAATGTGGCAGTAAAGGGTAAAATCTCAGGTGAGGATATTGATGTAGTTGAGTGCAATATTGGCACAGAGAAGAAGCCCAAATTTGTCAATATGTCAAGCAGTTTGTCAAAGGAATAGGGGGCTGAGTATGCTAAGTTGTTGAGGGAATTCATTGATGTGTTTGCTTGGACCTACGAAGACCTCAAAACATATGACACCAGTGTCATCGAGCATAAAATTCCATTGAAAGAAGAGGCCAAACCATTTAGGCAAACGATAAGACAAATAAATCCTATGTTGCTGCCTATTATGGAAAGGGAGATGAAGAAGCTTTTGGATGCTCAGATTATTGTGCCTTTGAGATATTCTGAGTGGGTAGCCAACCTGGTCTCGGTAAGAAAGAAGAGTGGAGAAATCAGACTCTGCGTCGACTTCAGGAACCTGAACAGGAGCTCAAAGAAGGACAACTACCCCTTGCCAAAGATGGAACACATACTGCAAAGGGTAACTGGTGCATCCACGATTTCCATGATTGATGGATTTTTTGGATACAATCAAATCTTTGTCTTACTTGAGGACAAAGAAAAGACTGCCTTCACCACTCCTTGGGGCACATTCATGTATGCTAAAATGCCCTTTGAATTAATGAATGCAGGAGAAACCTTTCAGAGAGCCATGGACATAGCCTTCATTGGGGAAAAACATAAATTCACGGTCATCTATCTAGATGACATAACAGTCTTTTCCAGATATGATAAAGAGCATTGTTATCATCCGAGGAAAGTTTTCTTGAAATGCAGAAGGTATGGTCTTTCCCTAAATCCCAAGAAATCATTGTTTGCCATGAAAAAGGGAAAATTGTTGGGACACATAGTGTCAACTAAGGGGGTCAGAATTGATTCAAGCAGGGTGGAATCTATTCAAAACTTGTCACTTCCCGGATCCAAGAAGGAAGTCCAGTCTTTCCTGGGCAAAATCAATTTTTTGAGAAGGTTTGTTTCAAATTTTATTGAATTGGTGAAGCATATCACAACCATGCTCAGGAAGGGGAACGAAGTAAAATGGACTGTTGAGTCCAGAGAATCCTTCAACTAGATCAAAAAGGCACTGACTGAAACATTCATGCTTATCAATCCTGATTATTCCAAAGATTTTCTGATTTTCTCTTTTGCTTCATTTGATATAGTGGCAGTTGTTCTACTGCAGAAGAATGTTAAAGGGCTAGAGCAACCTATTTCCTTTTTTAGCAGGGCATTGAGGGATGTAGAGGTCAAATATGACATCATGGAGAAGCAGGCCTATGGCTTGGTCAAAGCTCTCAAAGCTTTCAGAGTTTATGTTTTACATTCAAAAACCATTGCATATGTCCCTTTAGCTTCTGTGAAGGACATTCTCATTCAGCTTGACATAGACGGGAGAAGGAGCAAGTGGATTGTCATGATCCTTTAATTTGATTTGGAAATAAAACCCACCAGGCTAGTTAAAGGTCAAGGTCTAGACAAGATATTGGTTGAATCTAATTGTAAATCTCTAGGGGTTAATCTCATCAACACTCGCTCAGAAGATCAGCATGCTGAGGTGCTTGATAACAATCCACATGATAGCCCTCCACTGGCAGAATGTACTTGGTACAAAGACATTATATTTTTTATGCAAGAGTTGAGACCCCATGGTGGTCTGGGATGAAGCAAGGAAGAGATTTAAAGCTCAAAGCAATCAGGTATTGCCTCATTGACCAGGTCTTGTATTAGAAAGACCCTCTGGGTGTGCTTCTGAGATGCTCTGGGTGTGCTTCTGAGATGTATAGACCCATAAGAGGCCCAAAAAATTATGTTTGATTTCCATGACAGCCTGTGTGGAGGACATCACTTTTGGAGAACCACAACCTACAAAATTCTCAGGGCTGGGTATTACTGCCCCACTTTATTCATTGATGTCTGTGCAAAAATCAGAGCTTGTATAAAATGTCAAAAATTCTCTGGAAAGTAGCAGCTCAAATCTCTTCCATTGAAGCCTGTAGTACCTTCAGGACCCTTTCAACAATGGGGTCTGGACTTCATTGGGAAAATTCATCTTGCTTCAAGTGGTCAGCATAGATGGATCTTAACTGCCATAGATTATTTCACCAAGTGGATAGAGGCTATCCCGACAAGGAGTGCTTCTCATAAGGTGATCATTGGTTTCCTGGAGGATAGTATAGTAAGGTTTGGTTGTCCTAGCAGAATTGTCACTGACAATGCTGCATCCTTTAAGGTTGAACCATTGATCCGACTCTGTGAGCAGTTCAGAATCAAATTGATTCATTCTACTCCATATTACCTATTACCCTCAAGGCAATGGGATGGTAGAGTCCTCTAACAAGAGCCTTATAAAAATTATCAAAATACTACTAGAGGATAATAAGAAGGCCTGAGATTCAAAGCTAAAATTTGCTCAGTGGGCTAATAGAGTGACAACGAAGAGGTCTCTAGGAACCTCTCATTTTCAGCTTGTGTATGGAATTGAGGCCATATTTCCTTCTCAACTCGCACTGCTTGTGGCAAGATTCTTTTAGGATTATCAAGGAGAGCCTGATGATATGATCAGAAGAATTCATCAACTGGTAGAAGTCTAGCAGGCTAGAGAGAAAGTGATGGACAGGGCACATGAACGTCAACAAAAAATCAAGCAGGCCTTCGGCATGAAGAGCAGAAAAGAAGATTTACATCTGGGAGATCTAGTACTTAAATGGGATGCACCCAGACAAGACAAGGGAAAGCATGGTAAATTTGAAGCCCTCTAGATTGGGCCCTTCAAAGTTTCTGAGATAATTTCGAATAATACCTACAGGTTGCGGAATTTGGAGGGTGATGAAATTTTTGGTGGCCCTGTAAATGGGAATTTTTTGAAGAAGTTCTTTACCTGAGACATGAATGGCTCCCATGTTTTTGTAAATATTGTTTTTCTTTTTGTTTTCAGTTTTATAGGTCACTCCATAGCCCAACAGTAAGGAACTGAAACTACAAAAGAGTTCTTGGCATCTCACAGGGAGCAAGCCATCCCCCATGGAGCCTAATGTTATCGCATTTATTTGTAAGGGGGTGTGTTTTCCCTAAGAAGTTGACCCCTTGGCGAAAAAGAGTTAAGAAGTGGGCTAAAAACCCACTTATCCTAAGTTTTGTGTGCACAGGCATGTCACGCTAAGCAGCACGTGGATCTGGGCGGCCGATATTTGTGCACTCAGATCTACGACGTAGGGCCCATATTGACCCCCCCTGACGTTCTATTGTTAATGGGAGGGGGGGGTCTGAGTTGGTGGTTTTCGAGTGCGGGCCCCTCACTGTCGTGGCACCTCCTCATGA
>ML786852.1:21668-34652 GCA_009831015.1 Picea engelmannii
GCTTTACTTCTTACCACTCTCCGCCCCTCTGAGTAGACCACTTACCACTCCCTCTTACTGCTCCATCATCCCGCCGCCATCTGTCCCCCAATCTGTCTCTCTCCTTTGCTTGTCACATATCCCGCGCCCCTTCCGCCTTCTATTAGTGTACACCTATCCTCCACTCACCCCACGCCATATCCCTTTTCACTTTCGCCTATCATATCCCATCATGTGTACCTCCTCTCACCTCCACCTAGGCGGATTTTCCCCCACTGCGCTTACCATTACTGTTACACATCAAAATTACTCACTTCAATAGTGTCACAAGTGTCATCATTACAAGTGTTGTAAGTGTCACATCTTGTCCACAAGCGTCGCATATTGACCACAAGTGTTGCAAGTGTCATAAACATCATACTGCCATCTTGCCCATGTCGTGCCTCTAAACGACATCACAAAGACACTTAAGATACCTCAAAGACTAATTTGGAGGAAGAGAAATAATTTGACAGAGAGTACAAACCTTTTTCCACTGAAAGAACTAATAAAAATGGATTTTGGAGAGGAGCACTCCCCTACCCACTGTCAGGGAGTGCTGGCGCTCCCTGAGCCTCTTTGGGGGAGTGTTTGAGCACCCTGTGCACCCCTTTGGGGGAGCGCTACCCTTTTTTTAGCAAGTTTTGGGTTTGTTGAGGAAAATCAGGGAAGAATCCCTCAACTCCTGAAGGTAGTTGGATTCGAATAGATGGTCAAGGCATGATATTAGGGAAGATCCTCAACTGAAGGAGAGGAATCTTCAACTTATCCCAAAGATCTCTCAAGTGGTTGGGCCTTTCCAAAGGTTATATAAGGAGGCCTTCTCATGATGAAAGGTACATGGAAAATACTGGAGATGTGAAACTTATGATCTCATGAGTGAGATGTCATCAAAGCAATCAATGTAGATTACTTGAGCAAAGGGGTTGGACAACGAGAACTGGAAGAAGCTGCTGCACCTTCATTCAAAGGATTGTAAGTACTTTTACTTGTTCTCATTAATAATCAATGCTTGGCCTATTTCTTTCAAACTTGTGCTTATTCCATATGAGTTTGTCTGCAGTAGATGGATCTATATTTGAGATAATCTCAGTAGAGTAGGAAGTCCATTATATCTTTGTTTGTCCTACAGGACCTATCAGGGAGCTCAGGATCGAAGCTCAACCTAGACTTTGCAAGGACAAACGTCGCTAATAAGGTACATATCTTTCTCCTTCTCTTTCATTTATTAGCTTGGTTAGATTTAAAAGGAATTTAGTGTCCATGTTAAGCACTTTTTTGTCTTGGCCTTAGGGGTCTAGATACCAAGAGGGAATCCACTTGTCCACAGGGGGATTCACCTACAACAGAAATTGGCGAATCCACTGGGGAGGAGCTCTGATTTTTGTTTCCATTCCCAGATCTTGTTTTGGCCCTTTGCCCACTGATTTGATCTTCTTAATATTGTCTTTTTTATTCTTAGATTTGTTTGATTGCCTCTTTATGTCATCAGGATCACCCTGATTCACTAAATTTCCTTGATTTTCTGAGATTCTGGGCATTTTTATGAGCTTTTGTAGCAGATCGCCCCCCTTCCCTTGCTAGCAGAGCGCCAACACTCCCTGGTGGCCTTACACAGAGCACTGGAACGCTCTGGTGCCCTTTACACCAGAGCGCTACCCCACTTTTGTGAGAAATTCTCCATAATTTTCATCTCCTGAAGCTATTTCTTGGTTTTGGCATTTGCTCAGGGCCTCATACTCTCAGTCCATCTTGGTATTGGCCTTCAATACTCTGTTTTATAAGGATTCATCCTCTTTTGTTTGGATTTTTTGACATTTGTCCTTACTTTGCAATAACTCTTTGTCCTTGACAATTTGGAGTCAATTTGTCGTTTTCTTCTCGTTTATCTGAGTGAGTGAAACTTTGTAAGGAGTCTCAAAGGTCTTTTGTACTTTTCTTTTTGATCTTTGAGTCATCTTGTCCAAGCTATTTTTTCTTCCTTTTGAGTTTTTGGTTTTCTGTTTCTTGTTTGATCACAACAAGGGTGTCTTTTGGTTTATGTGAAGTTTTCTTCCAGATTGCTTAAATCTCACAACTCTTGAAGTCCAATTAGCATAGGAAGCTTTACATCTACCGATTATCAGTCACATATAAACATTTTAACATTGTATTGGATTCCTTATTGGGGACTATTGCATAAGGTCATTGAATCTTAGTGTTTGAAAGTGAAAGGAAAATCCTTCTCCTTCCCTTAACTAGACATTCATTGAAAGAAAAGACTGCTTATCATTTCTTGTGCATGTTTTGGGAATTGAGTCATAAGATCATCAGTTTCACTCTCATACACCTCTGAGTAAACAACAACCACTAAAATCAACGCTTAACTAAAATTTATCAGACTTTTACATCTTTGTTAGCAAACCTACATTAGTTTTAAGGTGTAGGGCTTTGGAATAGGTTGAAAGGATAACTTTCCAAAGCTATCAAACAAACTTAGCATCTTGCGATAGGGAGAGAAAATCCAATTGTCGTATAGGCTTTCTAGGATCCCCCTCTCACACAGGGGTTACACATGAGGTCACCTTCGGGAGAATTACAAAGATTATCCCTCCGTGGCTCAATTGTTTCTAGTGGTCGGATTGTATATTGGGGGTCACTTGAGGGTATACCCATGATTATGTGTGGGAGCCTCTCGAGTTGATTTCAGACTTGTTATCCTGCCCATACGTTCCAAATGGATTGTCGATTGTACGCGCCCAGGGGCTGACTGTGAGTTGGTGACCTTAGTAGCCATAATCTTTAGGGTCTCACACAAGGTGATGGTGAAGGGAAGTCTCACTGTACCTGGAACAGACGTTGGTCAAACTCACTCGAGCTCCTTGGAGGGTAAATCCACAATTATTGTGTGGAAGCTTGCACCAAGGTGTAATTTTGTTAAGTAGGTCTCCAACGTAACTGATCCACCCGCTCTATCCCCGCCCCTTCCTATTTTGATCTCGCGACGTTGGATTTCATCACCAACTAGTGGTTTCATTGTGGGAAGGTTTGTTTGATTGTTTACTTCTCAGATTCATAACATGTGTTGTTTGTATTACTTAGTGGACCTTAGGTCAAGTCAGTGTTAATGGAATCAAATCCTGAGAGTATCAATGGAGGGACCCCTTGTCTCGGGGAACCTTACACCTTTCCTTCTTTTGGAAACTTTTGTCCTCCGTACATTGCCACACTGAGTCTTCTGGGACTCACCATCAGATTACCGGTTTGGTTGTTCCCCACTCTAGTGATCTCGAATCCTCCCAATGTTTTGACTGCACGTAATACTTTATATGTCAGTACACCACCGACACATCAACCTCATGTTGATTTTTCATCTTCTTCACCCATTAAGTCTCCTCCCCTTTCTCCTTCTTCGTCCAGTGAAAGCTCTAAAGCGAGTAGCCAAATTGATAAGAAAAAGAAGAAACAAAAAGAGAAAAAGAAGAAGAACCCGCAAAGGACCAAGGCTCCAACAATGTCAGATGTTGGATCGAAGCAACCAGCTACTATTAATAGTACAAGGAGTGTTGATGAGATCAACAAGATTAAAATAAAGAACCCGAAACCCAAATTCCCTTGCAGTCTTTGCAAGGGTGACCATTTTCTGAGGGATTGCCCTGGTATTCCCAAGGTCTTAGAAATGTGGTCTTCCACGTCATCGACCCCTACTGGTCACATTAGTGACACCCCGTCAACTAGTGACGTTAAGGTTGGTAAGAAGAAGACAACTGTCAAATTCCCTTACATGTTATGCAAAGGTGATCATTATTCTCACCTTTGTCCTCGTATGGACGAGGCTTCTTCTCTTTTGGCGAAGCTTCAACTTCCAACTGGTTATCGTAGGATTTCCCCCAACCCATCATTAGTTGATTGAATGTTCAATTCGATTCCATCTCCAGTCAATCCAATTGATCAAGTGGTCAATCTAGTTTCATCCTCTGATCTGATCTGATCCCATCCTCTGACAGCGTGGTTGATCTGATCCCATCATCGGTCGATCCTACTCTCCCTCTAGAGACTAAATCTGATGTTGCCCACATTTTTCTCATTGATGCAGAATATAACATGCTGGGGGGAATTCCTCCTTCTCCCGCGAAACCCACTCCAAGAAATGAGGCCATCCTTTTTTATTGGGGTGCACTAATTGGACCTCGTCTTCCCTCTCACATTCCTTTCCAGATTACAGTACAAGTTTGTGGTCGGGACGTTCCTCAAACGCTGATAGATGAAGGTGCGTCCGTTAGTATTTTGTCCTCTGTTTCTCAGCACGCCTTGGGTTGTCCTCGGCTTGCGCCGATTACATAGAATATGTTAACTTTTAATAGAATAACTAGTCAACCTTTAGGGACCCTTCCTCAGTTTCCCGTAAATTTGGGAGGGAAAACTGTCTTTATTGATGTCATGGTAGTCCGAGACTCCTTGGATTTTGCTTTACTCCTTAGGCGAGATTATGTCTATGCCATGACAACGATTGTATCCACTCTTTTTCGTGTGATATCTTTCCCTCATGATGGAAGAATGGTGACTATTGATCAAATTTCGTTCGTTGGTCCTGACTGGATTACCTCCCTAAATGGTTTTTACATGCAAACATTTTCGTCCCTGCCACATGTCAATTATGTGGCGTTATCTCCCATGCCTTCAACTTCCGATGATTTGGATCTGGTATTTGACATGGTGATATCTTCGGTAGGGCTATTGGAGCCTAATGTCCTTACTCCCGTCGCGACCCTCGACATGTGTTCCTTCCAGAGTGATTTTCTTCCATCCAGTGAAGATCTCTTGGAAGCCATGACTGATTTTTTTCCCTTGACATGGTGTCCTTCCAGAGCATTATTCTCTTCGAAGGCCTTGATCAAGAAGATTCCACGAGCATAGTTTCTCTTCTCTGTAGCAAGCTCATTAAAAAATGAAACAGAGGTCACGAGCATAGTTTCTCCTCTCTATGACAAGCTCGTTAAAAAAATGAAACAAAGGTCATGATCATAATTTTTTCTCTCTGTAGCAAGCTCGTTAAAGAATGAAACAAAAGCTTTGAGCATAGTTTTTCTCTCTGTGGCAAGCTCGTTAAAAAATGAAACAAAAATCTGGGGATTGAACCCTGAGCCCTGAGCATAGTTCTTTTTCCTGTGTCAAGCTCATTAAAAAATGAAACAATCACCTCTCTTAAACCTTCTTTTCATCCACTCTTATCCTTTTTCTCCATCTAGTAGAGAAATTGGTGACAACCTCAAAGTCGGTTAATGAATTGAATCTTGGAGGGCATGTCTCCAGACTTTGATGATCATTCTGGAGTTAATCCCCCAACTTTCAAGCTGGGGGCATACTGCGCTTAGTCTTTGTTCTTTCGCGTGCTCGTAAATACATGAGAATGCAACCGGGTAAACTTTTATCTCTTTTTCGGACTTGCATGGATATACGAAAAAGGAACTCCTTGGAGTCATCTTTGAGCTCTTTTCAGACTCTCTAAACATGAAAAGATTGTCGAGTGATCTTGCTTCCTTTCCCACTCATTAAAAGGTTTGAAAGGGCATCTTTCGAGTGATAATTTATCTCTTTTTCAGCCTCGTGAGACTAACATTACGAAAAAGGACAACATTGGAGTCGTCTTTAAGTTGTTTTCAGACTCTCTAAATATGAAAAACCACTGATTTTACCTTCTCTGGACTTGTTAAACGATCATACATTGAAGGGCCCATATGGGACCGAACCCTTACTTCTTCCAATTCGTTAAATAAAGGAAGAAGGACTTACCGAAGGTGAGTTATATCGAGCATGTGTTACCCTCCTCGAGCTCGTTTAAATTAAAAAGAGGTACTCGTCTATCTGGATGGGGGGGAAATTGAAAGAAGCAAGCCAAGTAGTTTTTGAGAACACTACCAGTAACTCTTATAGTCGCCCTTGAACATGACACTTTGTCTTTGCATGCATTTTAATTCGTTGAACCTCTGCATTGAGACAATCCTTTGAGTTTCTTTTACTCCTTTGGGTCACCCGAAGAAAGTCACCGTATCCATTGCATTATCGTGTTTTGGTCCATGTCAAGTTTCTGTTGTTGTGCCTCAGTGTTCAAGGGAAGTATCTGCCTCAAGAGTCAACCATCACAAATATCTTGTTTCAATACCCGTGTCAGTCCATGTTCATTTGATCTACCAATTACATCTTTGTGACCGTTTCGTGTCGTTGATGGGGGATACATCAAGGCCCTCCTTCAATGAGTCTATTCATGTTGACTTCAACACATTATCCAGGAGCTAGACTTAGAAACTAGTTAGTACCTTGGGACCTGCATGCCTCAATGGCAGGCTTCCTCTCGTACGACAGTGGGTTTAAATCATTGACCTCTGATTGGATGGTTCCATGGATGTTCGACTTCAGCTGTTCATTCACATTCATTGGAATGTACTAGAGTACCTTGGGAATCATTGACATCAATGGTGATCTCCCTCGCGCTTGTTAACAATTTACATCATTGACCGGTAATCAAGTGGTTTCTTCCATGTTCGACATCAGGACATCTATTCACATGGTTAGATTCGTACTACATCAGGATCGGTAAGAAGACCCTGGGTTAAGTCATCACTCTTATATGTACTTTGCCCAGGCTGCGAAGGAGTTCTTTTGAACTATGACACATATACTGTTACATAGATCCACTTTGTATTGGTCGTGGCTATGTCTTGTCATCTCGTAGATCCACTGTGTATTCTTCGTGGCTACGATCAGTTCAGGTCATAGGAGTATAGATCCACATTGTATCTGCAGTGGCTATACCATTTTGTCAATATAATTATGGATCCACAGTGTATTTTATGGTGGCCATACCTAAAAAGTCTTTATCACTCAAGTATAGGTATGCCTACCTTGGGTTTTGAAACATGTCATAATATTTGTTTGATGGTTCTGTGCATCTTTTTCTGGTTTCTCTACATCCATACCCTTGCTCGAAAAAGTCTACAAAGTACTTCAGTCATCATCATCTTCTAACTTCGTACTTTGGGGGGCAATTTGTTACACATCAAAATCACTCACTTCAATAGTGTCACAAGTGTCGTCATTACAAGTGTTGTAAGTGTCACATCTTGTACGCAAGTGTCACATCTTGACCACAAGCATTTCAAGTGTCATAAACATCATACTGCCATCTTGCCCATGTCGTGCCTCTAAATGACATCACAAATACACTTAAGACACCTCAAAGACTAATTTGGAAGAAGAGAAATCATTTGACAGAGAGTACAAACCTTTTGCCACTGAAAGAACTACTAAACAATGGATTTTGGAGAGGAGCGCTCCCCTACCCACTGTCAGGGAGGGCTAGGGCTCCCTGAGCCTCTTTGGGGGAGCGCTACCCTTTTTTTAGCAAATTTTGGGTTTGTTGAGGAAAATCAGGGAAGAATCCCTCAACTCCTGAAGGTAGTTGGATTCAAATAGATGGTCAAGGCATGATCTTAGGGAAGATCCTCAACTGAAGGAGAGGAATCCTCAACTTATCCCAAAGATATCTCAAGTGGTTGGGCCTCTCCAAAGGTTATATAAGGAGGCCTTCTCATGGTGAAAGGTACATGGAAAAGATTGGAGACGTGAAACTTATGATCTCATGAGTGAGATGTCATCAAAGAAATCAATGAAGATTACTTGAGCAAAGGGGTTGGACAAGGAGAAATGGAAGAAGTTATTGCACCTTCATTCAAAGGATTGTAAGTACTTTTACTTGTTCTCATTAATAATCAATGCTTGGCCTGTTTCTTTCAAACTTGTGCTTGTTCCATATGAGTTTGTCTACAATAGATGGATCTATATTTGAGCTAATATTAGTAGAGTAGGAAGTCCATTGTATCTTTGTTTGTCCTACATGACCTATCAGGGAGCTCAGGATCGAAGCTCAACTTGGACTTTGCAAGGACAAACGTCGCTAATAAGGTACATATATTTCCCCTTCTCTTTCATTTATTAGCTTGGTTAGATCTAAAAGGAAGTCAGTGTCCATGTTAAGCACTTTTCTGTCTTGGCCTTAGGAGTCTAGAGACCAAGAGGGAACCCACTTGTCCGCAGAGGGATTCACCTACAACAACTACAGTCCCTCCTCGGCTTCCACGTCATGGTCTCGTGCCACTTCACCTTTGTCCTATCACACCTCAACACACACATTTTTTGGCACCCTCGCCTTCCCAATCACCTTTCCTCTGTCACTTATGTCCACCTGGCCATCCCTCGTCCGATGATTCCATGCCGATCGCGCCAACCACCCCTGCCACGTCATCTTTATCCACATCCGCCAACTGGGTTCCCTTGTAACGGTCCAAGGAAGCAACAAAAAACCAAGGGAAAACCACCACGTCCTTCAGGTACAGTGTTGATTGGGGCCTTCCCCGATCCCAATGAAGCAGTTATTGAAGCAGTTGGTGGTGGTTGGATGTCGTTTCCACCATAAATGAAAAGCCCAGGAAAGAACTGTCAGCTGGTCAACTCATTTGCAGGCCCGTTCTGGAACACGATTGCATCTAACTAAAGTTTGCGACTGACCAGAGACTGCATGCACAGTCTGCCAGTAAGCATGCAGACGTAATGCCTTCAATGCAAAATATCAAGCACACCTTTGTAGTGTTGGTCTGAGTATATAGGAGTCGATCTCATATTTTTTTAGTGTCGATGGTTGAGCTACACTCCCAATTGTAAAGTTTTGATGAGGCCTCTGGTTCTTTGGTTGTGTATTATCACTTGAGACTTCTTGTTTAATGGCAATCGGTTTCTCCTTCATTTCTTTTGCCTTTGATTCTGAAAGCTCGAGCATGGATGATCAAGTCGAGTGTTGTGATAGTAATGTAATGTAGGTTTGATTGCAATACTGTCACAACGTTTTAGTTTCTTGAATATTTTAGATCTAAGAGGATCTTATATCTGAAATTTTTCCTATGTAGGCTGCTAGAAGACTGGATGTCCATAGCAGGCCTTCACATTTTCTCCTCATTCTCTTTTTCCTACTCACCACTATGCAAACTTACTGGCTAAAGTTAGATCAAGACCTCATTTGTATATGCGCACCAACCCAGTTTTCTGAGCTAAAGCGATATAATCTTGAGACTGCATCCATTAGACCTCCTTTAAAATTATTCATTGTGACATACAAACTGATGGGTATTGGGCTTACCTCTACAACAATCCAGAGGTGACTTCCAGTGCTAATAACTACAACATTTACATTAAAGTTTGAGGATGTAGTTGCATCCTTGTTATCAAGAGAAATAAGGTAAAAATATATGGGGGTTCTAACCAAGGATGCCTTGTTTGTGAGAGGTCATACTCAAGATAGAAATAAAAATAAGTTAGGGGACATACAATCAAGGTCTAGAGGAAAATCTAAATATCTAGGAGAATAATGCAAAGTTGGGAATGTGGTAAATCCGGGCATTTCAAGTAAGAGTTTAAACCTCCATAAAAGAAGGAGGAGATTTCAAGTAAGCACTTAGATCATGTTGCATCCTTGATAACTTGAGTGCTTATTTTCATATGACTCCCCACAAGGAGTGGTTTTTTTGCATATGAAAAATATAATGGAGGTAATGTCTTCTTAGGGTATCCCTTAGCAACTAAGATCATGGTACGTGGAAGAGTCATGTTATTGCTTAAAATGGAAGGGTTAAAAACCTCTCTAACATTCTACATATTCCAATTTTGGATAGAAATATGATATTTGCAAGTAAATGAGTCATGTAAGTATGCATGTAACATTTAACAAAGATAGCTACATGATAGTTTGAGGAACAATGGAATTGGAAAAAGGAGTTTGCATTGGAACATTGTTCAATCTTTAGGCAAGCATATTGAGTGATGGATGTGATAGTTTTGTTTTTCTCGAGGTTGACAATGAAACAAAGAGAAACTCTATGTTTTATATATAGAAGATAATGCTTTGGCATCAAACATTAGGACCTAGTGAAGAGAAGGGGATTTGAGATTTGCACACTAAAGGTCAGGCTGCCGGAATTTATGACTTCTCCTTAGATTTTAACAAAATTAGGTAAATTTTCCAATTGGTGCTACAAGATCATATGATATTTTACATATGATACATAGAAATGTGTGTGGACCCGTTCCTATTCTGTCATTAGGAAACTATGTGTATTCTATTTCTTTTATAGATGATTTCTTGAGGAAAACATGGATATTTTTTCTTAGACATAGATCTCAGGCTCTTTGTAAATTCAAAGAGTTTATAGCTTTTGTAGAAAATTAGATAGAGAAGAAGATAAAGGTGTAAAGGATAGATAATGATGAAGAATTTTGCTCTAATGAATTTGAGTATTTTTGAAAGACAAAATATAAATCCATAAACACCTCAATAGAATGTAGTTGTAGATAGAATGAATAGAATGTTGATGGAAAATGAAAGACGCGTGTCTTGTGGTGCATGCTTAGAGTAGGAATTCTAGGAAAAAAAATAGGGATTTCACGTTACTTGATCAATCGATCATCTACATCATCTCTTGTTGATAAAACTCCACATGAGGCATAGGCTAGTAAGAAACCCTCTCTTGAACATCTTATATTTTTTGGTTGTGATGCTTATGTGTAAGTTCCAAAGGAAAAAAAAGAGTAAGATGGAATATATAGAACATAAATGTATCTTTATTAGGTATAGAAGTGGTGTAAAAGACTACAAACTTTGGAACTCAAAAATAAAGAAGATTGTTTGTAGTCATAATGTAATCTTTAGAGAGGCTA
This sequence comes from Picea engelmannii, assembly GCA_009831015.1. Lineage (NCBI taxonomy): Eukaryota > Viridiplantae > Streptophyta > Pinopsida > Pinales > Pinaceae > Picea > Picea engelmannii. The sequence goes on from ML786852.1 coordinate 32,430, forward strand.
AAAAGCCTCCAAAGAAGGAAGAGAAAACAAGAGAGGAAAAACTAGAAAAGATGCAATTTGAGTTGGAAGATGGAGAATTTGACTCAATAGAAGAATATGAACTACATGAGAAAGAACCTTTGACCCAGACCCATCTTGAGGAAATCAGTTTGAGAAAAATGGAAACTAAAAATGTATTGTCCACTTGATTTTGTCTTGCTTTTGTTTTATTTTCCATTGAAAAGATCCTAGAACTATTAGGGAGGCATTTAATACAAATGAAAGTAAATTTTCAAAGAAGGCCATGGTTGAAGAAATAGATGCCTTGGGAAAAAATGAGACATGTGGTTTTATCAAGTTGCATGGTGGAAGAAAAGTCGTTGGTAGAAAATGGGTGTTCAAGAAGAAGTTTAATATAGAAGGTAAAGTGGATAAGTACAAAGCTTGCATAGTAGAAAAAGGATATTTCCACATGGATGAAATTGACTTGGTGAGATTTTCTATCTTGTTGCTAAGTTAATTTCCATTATATTTATTTTTTATGTGGCTACCTCTTTTGACCTTAAAGTAGAACACATGGATGTGAAGAAAACATTTCTACTTGGGGATCTTGAAGAAGAAATCTATAGGTTACAACTAGAAGGTTTTATAGTGAAAGGAAGGAGGACTCGGTTTACAAATTGAAGAAGCACTTTTATGGCCTAAAGAAATCACTAAGGATGTGATATTAGAATTTTGAGACTTATGTATTGGAACTTGGAATTTGATGAAGAAAAGTTGATTGTTGTGGATATACCAAACATATTGGTGATAATTTTTTTATCATGGTATTATATGTTGATGATATGATATCAATAAAAAAAAAGAAGGAAATGATCAAGGATGTTAAACATCAACTATCATCTCATTTTTGATATGATAGATATTGGTGCTGCAAAATTTATTTTGGGTATGGAAATTAAAAGGGGACATTTAAACAAGAAACTTTAGTTGAATAAAAAGAAATACATTGAGATGCTATTATAAAGTTTAGAATGTAGGGTGTAAACTTGTAGATTATCCTATTCTTATTGGCTTAAATTTACTTACAAAATGGTTGCACAAGAGGATGGTGGGGATATGTCTCAAGTTCATTATGCAAGTGTTGTTGGAAGTTTAATGTATGCCATGGTCTATATTAGAGAAAACATTAACCATGTAGTGGGATTTATGAACATATATATGTTAAAATGAAAGAAATAACATTGGATTGTTGTAAAGAGGATATTTATAAATTTGCGTGACACTTCAGATTATGCAACCTTCTACCAAGGAATACTTGGACCAAATAGAGTAGTAAATGTACAAGTTTTTGTTGATCTAGATTGGGTTGGATATATCTATTGTAGAAGATATGCAAGTGCTTATCTATTTAATTTGTTTGGTGGAGCAATCAATTGGATGAGTAAGATACACACTATTGTTGCACTCTCGACTATATAAGTTGAGTACATAGTAGCCACTCATGTGAGTAAGGAAGTTATATGGTTGTTTTTAGACGGTGGCTTCTTACAAAAATTTATAAGGATAGATTGCGACAATCAAAGTGAAGTTTTTTGGGAAAATAATCTTACTTACCATGCTTGGATGAAGCATATTGATGAGTAGAATCATTCTATTAGATACATAGTTGAAGTCAACAAGGCGTTGTTAGAGAAGATTAATATTATAGTTAGACACCATGTCAACTAAGCCAAGTTATTTTATAAATTGAGACTCTTTTGACAATAAATGCAATTTAAATATTTTTGTGTGTCGATTCAAGTGTTATTAGTACTCTTCAAGGAAAAGGAAATATGCTAATTAATTAGGTGTGTGTGTGTGTGTGTGAGAGAGAGAGAGAGAGAGAGAGAGACCCCATGATCTCAATAGCCGTAATAAAATGCTACTAAATTCTTTACCACTAAATGAGATCACACATAATCTACTCTTAATCTTTACATAATTCCATAATTATTGATAATACCATTCCAATACATAAATATGAACCTATTCCAATAACAAGAGACCTCCTATTTGATAATACAACAGTTGAACAATCCATAAAACAAATCTGCCCTCCAGGTAATATAAAATCTTATATTTTTCCTTAGATCCCAACAAGACACTAAACAATTCCTCAATCAAATTTTTCCAAACCACTAACTTCTAAGCCTTGCAAACATAAATTTAAATCTTGTTATTGTAATATATTCTTCTTCCCAA
>ML786852.1:41060-59879 GCA_009831015.1 Picea engelmannii
ATCTGGGACGCAACCTGAAAGCCAAGCACAAAAAAAATAAAAATAAAACAACAATAAATTTTAACACTAGTTATAAATAAATAGACAGATATATTTTGAAATATTCTGAACACTATGCAAAAAAAAAAATATTATCAAGCACCAACGCTTTGTTGCTCTAGGAGCAAAATACTCATGAACAAGCTTCCTCCAAAATCCTATGCCATTATCATGTGGTCGATTTCTTTGATCTTGAATATAAAGCATAAGAATCTCAAGACATCATGAGGCGATGGCTCTTGGCATTTGACTTCGCACTCCCGCATCAACATTGTTGCCAACATAGCCTAAAATTTTAGAAGGTGGGCGCGCCTTCAAGACTCTCCCTCCCTTCATCATTCCTCTCAAGATGATGTGACAGAGATCCTTGTTCCTCCCATTGTTTTGGTTGCCGATATAGCCTCCCTTTCCCAACACAAATTCACCACAAGGTTAGCATGCAAGCATCAAGCAATTGTCACAAGTCACAACATATTTCATTGTGCGTTGAGTTGTGTTGTATAATAATGAGCAGCATAATGAACATCATCATGAGCATCGCTGAGCAAATAATGAACACACAACAAATAATGACCACACATCAACGCTGAGCAAATAATTTGCGGGCTCCTCTTTTGTGGCTTAGTGCTTGGTCGTGTTGAGCAAATAATTCCCCTTGTGGGCTCCGACTTGCGCTTGGTGACTTGGGCACTAACTTTGGGATGCGTTGTTGCGAGAGGGAGCCATCCCACGAGCTCCCCTTGGGCCTTAGCGCTTTGGTTCTTTGTGTTGGGTCGTGCGTTGTGTGGTGACTGGACTTGGGCACCAACGGAGAGCTCCCCTTCTCATTTTCATAACCGCCTTCGTTTTTATCTGTATCTTTCATTGTTGGGTGCACTCGTTGGTTATCTTCCATCGTCCCAAACCGCTCGGGGAAGCAACTAAGCACCAAATTTTTATGCTTTAAGCCCCATATCAGACAACAAGCCAAGCTCTCGAGAACATTAAGAAGTCACCTGTAAAATTTTACAACACCACTCGCCTGTGGTGCTCATTGAACTGCTGCCATTGCAGAGTGGGGGGGAGAAACCCCTACTGCAGTTGCAGAATGGGAGAGGCGACAGAGGAGGGAGCGTATGCGAGCAAGTTGGTGTAGGGTTTGGGGATTGAGAGCCGGGGGAGAGTGGTTGTAGGTTTTGGGAATTGAGAGCGGAGAGAGAGGGGCACGTGGGCCTCATGCGAGGACCGACAATGCCCGACTTTGATTTTTTTTTTTTAATTTAATTTAATTTAATTTAATTTATTTATTTTTTTATCCTTTTGGGTTTTAATTATTTTAAAACATTATTTTAAAATTTAATTGTTTGTATTTAGTGTAAATTTTGATTATTTTAAATTATTATTTAGTGTAAATTTTTAATTTTGATTAATTTTTAATTTTATTTCAAACTATGGATACTAGTGCTTAATTAATTAGTAATCAATTAACTAGTGATTAATTAATTAAGTGAGCAATTAATGTTAATATGTACTTAATTATTAACATTAATTAAGTAAGTAAGTAACATTAACATTAACATATTTAATAATATGTAATAATTAACATAACATTATGATACTAATAATAATATTTATTTTATGGACTAGGTTAAATGTGTTGAAACTATTGAAACTATTGAAACTTAGGCTAATGGACTAATCTAGGTTATAGGGTTTATAATAATTAATCAACATTATGTTCAAGATCACATTAACTAGTTTTAAAAGAAAAATTTAAGGACTTAAACCATGATAAAGGGGGAGGGGGCTTCATGCGCGCGAAGAAGGTAAGTTAGAGAAATTGGCGAGTGTGGTACAGTGCTAGCGTAGCTAGCAAGGTAGAGAGTTAGTAGGTTTTCTGGACAAAGTTACCAAGCTTAGAGGCTTTCGACCTCGACCTTTAGCCACTTACCCTAAAGAGAGTAACATTTGTTTACAGACAAGTAAAAAAAACTTATGCCTAATGCTATGTTTACAAGTATAAGTTGAACGGATGTGAACTACCATAGACTCTTCCCTCACAAGCATTTGGTTTGATGCAGATTCAATTATTCGGGATGGTTAGGACTCGGGGAAATCGAGGCCAAGGGGCATCGTCACAAGGATCGCCAACGTCGGCGCTGCCACCACCATCGCCTAAATTAGCTCTCATTTTGCGCTCTTTGGAGGCTATTAATGAGACTTTAAAGGGGCATCAACCAATAGATGTCGAAGTGGAACACCCTCCATCTAGAGTGGGTAACCCTGAATCGTTGAGGGATTTAGAAGGAGGACCTCCACCCGAGGACATCACTAGAGAAATACAGAAGATAAAAATCCCAGAGTTTGTCAGGGGTCGTGCCAGTGAACGTGCGGAGGCATGGTTGGAAGGAATGACACAATGTTTCGCCTTAAGAGACTATGCTTCCACATCAAAGGCGAAAATAATGATCTTTCAGTTGAGGGACAATGCCTTGAACTGGTGGGGTAACCTGGAGAGGCAGTTGCACCTTACCCCAGACACCGTCTCATGGGAACTTTTTGAGGAAAGGTTCCAGAAGAAATATTTTACGGTTTACTATGAGGAACAATAGGTGGGAGCATTTCATGCTCTAGTTCAGGGAAACATGACCGTGGAAGAGTATGTGATGAGGTTCATGGAGTTGGTAAAATATGTCTCGTCCATGGATACTGATCAATGACATGCATAAAAAAATTTCTATGGGTTAAACCCTAAGATAAGGGTCATGGTACGGATGTGTAAACCGTCGTCAGTAGCGGAAGTAGTTGAAAATGCACGTTATGTGGAGGAACATATGAGCTTAAACGGAGGTATGAGATCGACCTTTCCGCAACATAATGGATTTATGGGGAAGGCTCCTAGGACCTTCTCCAGGGGAGTGAGCTCTAGAGCACCTCCTTATGGTAATAGAGTCACACCTAGGAAAGTTGCTACAAGTATTTCAATGGAGACAAGTGCAACATCCCACTCATCACCAACAACGTAGATAGGTCCACAACCTTCTTAGGGAGCAACAAGTAGGGGTAGAGGCTCCAGGAGAAGGAACTCATTTCAGAGACCGTCACAGAGTAGTGCGCAGGTTCCATCTCGTGTTACATGTTGGGGATGTGGAGGACCCCTTTACCAGCGTGACTGCCCAAAGTTGAAAGCAGGATTTGTGCATAGAGAAGGAAAGGCCCCGATGGGAAGAGAAAGTAGTAGCCACCGGATTTATGCAGCAGTTAATAATCGCCAAGCAGAACATCAATCCACGGTGGTGGAGTCGTCATGTACGCTAAATCATGTTAATATTAAAATTTTATTTGATTCTAGTGCTACAGATAGTTTCATTCCACCATCTGCATTAGAAAAGAGTGAGTTGGAAGCCTACGAGCACGATGACTTTAAACAAGTCGAGATGGCTTCGGGGGAAAAACAAGTGGTAGGACCTAGTGTTGATAATTTTCTAGTAGACTCGAGAGTGTGTACTACCAGGTTAAAGGTATATGTCATTGCTCTCAGGACGTATGATCTAATCATTGGAATGGATTGGTTAGAAGCCCATCGAGCTATGGTAGATTGTTTCATGAAAAGGGTGCTTTGTGTTGATGATGAAGGAAGGCTAGTAGAGATCCACTGTGTATGGAGAAAGGTGTCTCTATGCTTTATCTCAACTATGAAGGTTAAACGTTGCATGAGGCAAGGGTGTCAAATATAAGTAGTGGAAGCAGTCAATGAAAGGAAAGGACCCTCCTTGGATCAATACCCAGTATTGTCAGAGTTTAAGGATGTTTTTCCGAAAGAGTTTCCAGGGTTACCTCCTGAGAGGGAGCTTGATTTTACTATTGAGCTAAAACCTAGTGCAAAGCCAATTTCCAAGACTTCGTATAGGATGATAGCGCCAAAACTTTGTGAGTTGCAGATGCAGTTGAAAGAACTACTCTACATAGGGCTAATAAGGCCTAGTGTCTTGCCTTGGGGTGCACCAGTAATTTTTGTGAAGAAGAAGGATGGTTCCTTACAACTATGTATAGATAACAGGGACTTGAACCATGCTACAGTGAAAAATAGGTACCCAATGCCACGGATAGATGATCTCTTTGATTAGATGAAAGGAGTAGCAGTATTCTCAAAAATTGATTTGTGATCAGGGTATCACCAGTTAAGGATTAAGGAAAGCGATATTCCTAAAACTGCATTTCGAACTCGGTTTGGGAATTACGAGTTCATTGTAGTATCTTTCGGTTTGACCAATGCGCCAATAGTATTCATGAGCCTCATGAATGGTGTATTCCAGAAGTACTTAGACCACTTTGTACAGGTATTTCTAGATGATATCCTTATCTATTCCAAGAACGAAAGAGAGCAGGAGGAACACTTGCGAGTGGTGTTGTCCTACCTTAGAGAGAACAAATTGTATGGAAAGTTGTCAAAGTGTTCCTTCTTCCAGAAACAAATTCACTATTTAGGTCATATCATTTCCAATGAAGGAATCTCTGTGGACCCAGAAAAGGTAAAAGCCATTATGGAATGGTCAGTGCCGAAAAATGCTCATGAGGTAAGAAGCTTCATGGGGCTAGTAGGTTATTATTGAAGATTTGTGGAAGGATTCTCTAAAATAGCGAAACCCATCACCACTCTGCAATGCAAGGGGGTCAGATATGAATGGATAGAAGAATGTGATAGTGCATTCATCGAGCTTGAGAGGTTACTAACCAATGCACCAATTCTACAAGTGCAGGATATGGAAAAAGGCTTCACAGTTTGCACAGATGCCTTGAAGCAAGGGCTGGAGGCCATGCTAATTCAGGATGGAGGAGTGATAGTGTATGCGTCGAGGAAGTTTAAGCAACATGAGGATATTTACTCTACTCATGATTTGGATTTGGCAGTTGTAATGCTAGATCTGAAACTTTGGAGGCACTATCTAGTGGGACAAAATTTTGAGCTCAAAACGGACCATGAAAGTTTAAAACATCTCTTCATGCGAAGGGATATCAATGCCAGGAAGAGACGATGGAGTGAGTTTATGAGTGAGTACGATTTTGGTATTTCATACATCAAGGGAAAATAAAATGTGGTCACGGATGCCTTGAGTAGGAGACCATGTGTCTTCTCCTTGGTACCCTTAAAAGTCAATATGAGGGAGCGTGTGTTGGCACAACTCCTTGGAGATAGTTGGTATATTTAAAGGTTACTTCAACTCTCCATAGTGGGAGGAAAATAGATCCAAAGTATGAAGGATATAGACTGGAAGCAAATGGACTATTAACATATCAAGGAAGGATGTACATCCTCGAAGGTGGGGATATTCGAAGCATCATACTGAAGGAAGCCCATAGAGCACTTTATTGTGCGCATCCGTGTGTGAAGAAAATGTACACAGACATGAAGAAGACTTTATTCTGGGTAGGCATGAAGCACGATGTAGTCCATTTCGTCGCCAAGTGCCTAGAGTGTCAACAAGTGAAATCCGACCACCACCACTCGATAAGTCTCCTACAACCGCATGATGTTCCTATGTCCAAGTGAGAAGTCATTTCTATGGATTTTGTTGTGGGATTGCCGCTCACATCGCATAGACACAATGCCATTCTTGTGATAGTTGATAAGTTAACAAAGAGTGCTCATTTTATTCTAGTTAGAGACACTTACAATGTCACTGATGTGGCATGCGTGTTTGTAAGTGAGGTCATCTATTTGCACGAGATACCTAAGAAGATCATTTCAGAAAGGGACTCCAGATTCACTTCTAGGTTTTGGATAAGTTTGTTGTTAGCATTGGGGACTCAGTTGAACTTAAACACAACTTATCATCATGAAAAAGATGGGAAAACCGAGAGAGTAAATCAGGTTATGGAAAACATGCTTAGGATGTATGTTATGGATAATCAAACCCATTGGGAGAAGTACCTACCTTTGGTAGAGTTCGCCTACAATAACAGTTTTCATAGCTCCATCAGAATGCCACCCTATGAAGCTTTATATGGAAGGCCATGTAGAACACTATTTAGTTGGGAAAGGTTAGAAGACCAAGTAAGAGTTGGGACAGAATTGATTCAAGAGATGGAGGAATAGGTGGTTCAGATTAGGCAGAGAATAAAGGAAGTACAAGATAGACAAAAAAGTTATGTTGATGCACATAGGACTGACCAAAGTTATAAAGTGGGAGATCAAGTCTTCATTTGTATCAGGCCTAATAAGAGTATCGTTCGGTTCGAGAAGGGGACAAAGTTGTCACCTCGATTTATAGGACCGTTCAAAATCCAAGAGAGAATTGGATATGTTACCTATTGTCTCATACTGCCACCTCACTTGCATAAAATCCATGATGTTTTTTATGTATATGTTCTACGTCATTATGTTGCTAACGAATCTCATAAACTGAATTGGAAGGAATTGCAGGTATCGGACGCGGGAACCCTCACGGTAGAACCGTTACGCATATTGGACTGTAGAGTCCGACAGCTCAGGAACCGTCCGGTAGACCAAGTTAAGGTCCAGTGGGACAAGTATAGTCCAGGATCTGCTACTTGGGAGGATGTCGAGACATTACGACGAGATTATCCCTCACTTTTTTGACCACCTAGAGAATATGTTTCTTGAAGTTTGGGTGTATGTAACGCCACCTTTTGACTTAGACAATTAGGATTACCTGAGGCCTAATCACCTTTATTTTCTATTCACTGTGAAACTATTAATGATACACTTAAAATTTTAAGATGTAGGAACCTATGTGAATGTCAATTCTATAAATGTTTAACGTTATTTGAATGATGATGGATATTATACAATCTACTATGTGAATGTCAATTTTATGAATGTTTAACATTATTTGAATGATGATGGGTATTATGCAATCTATTATGTGAATGTCAATTCTATGAATGGTTAACGTTATTTAAATGATGATGAATATTATGCGATCTATTTTTAACTTGAAAATTTTGAAATTTAAAGTTGTTGGTACGTGGATACCATGTTGAGATTATGGTTGAATGCATTTACATGATGATAATGCATATATATATGTATGAGTTTGTGTTATAGACTAATATGCAGGTTAATGGGCTAAGAAATGGCCAAAGGAAATACTAATAAAAGTTGATGTCATTAACACCCACTGAGAAACAATATGGTATGAATCCTTGTATGTGAAATTATGTTGGTTCGAATGCATTGCTATGATATGTGGACCAGTGCAGGTTTTTTAGGTGGTGAGACTGCCTAAAACTTAATATACGATGACAAAATTCCCAGCAATACAGTGCCATTGTATATTCCATAGTAGGGTGTGGACCCTAGTCCTATTAGGAGGGGTGGAGGCATTTCCCACCGTGTATCCTCTGAAACCTGGAGTCATGGGAGGACGGTATTAGATCACGCTCCCCTGGACGTGTGATGATGAGTGTCAGTTGCCTGTTGGGGAAGCTTGGTCAAGAGAGTGACACTTTCTCTTACGAGTTCTATTTGGAGTTAGGTCAATATAGTTGACGCTCCAAGATGGTCCAATAGAGGAAGGATAGGGATGGAAGATGGAAGTAAGTTAGGGAGGAAGGATGAGTAGTAATAGTTCAGAGTGTATGGGGATTTGCCTTATAGTGGAATTTATTGTTTTTCCTTTTTGAAAAGAGAATATGTAAATATGTATATTTATAATTGCTTAACTGAACTACAATTATCTAAAAGAATGTCGTTGTGCCAAATTATTATAATTGAGGGATTTCGTGAACATTTTTAATAGTTTACTACCTTTTATGAAATGAATGGTCTTGTTGATTAGATTGGACGCATACAAGAATTACTATAAGTGTGATAATTATTGTCATTAGTACATGTGCGAGCCTTTTATGTGCTAGCTACACATGCATTTCTTGCACATGTACACTAGTATCTATAAGTTATGCTTACTGATAATGTTGTTTATTTGATGTGGGTGTAAGAACCATGTGTCATTTCCCTTGTATTGTAAATTACTCTAACTTCGGGATGAATTTTCTTGAAGGGTGGGTGTATGTAACAACCCTAATTAATTCTTTAATTATCATGAATGATAAATATTAGTTTAATGAATTATTAAAATAGATTTTATGGAGACTTTATTATAATATAATTATTATTGGTAGTTGAACCAATTTATGGGAGGGATAAGGTGGTTGAGGGATTAATGAGGGGAAGGTGGTTGGACAAAGGAGGGAGAGAAGGAAGATAAGGGGGAAGAGAGGACTCGGGAAGGGGATCTATTTTTGGTTGAGTGATATTTTTGGTTTATGGAAAGGTGGGAAATTTGGAGAGGGAGAAGGAGAAGGGAGGAAACAGTTTGGGCTACATCAGTTTTTCTTACAGTTTGCTTGAGGACTCTCACAGGGGCACGTGTTGCTGGGAATTTTGGGCTCGGGGGCCAGGAAACCGTAAGGAATCCTGGAGCTAGGGAGCCAAAGAGGTTGTTCCTAGTCGGATGGGAGGTTAATACTCAGTTTTGGGCAGGATAACATCATCAACATCATTATCAGCTTCAGGTTCAACATCAGATTGAGGTAAATAAATTTCATTATCATTATGTTAATTATTATACTACTGTTCATTATGTTCATTATGCTGTTGTTCATCATAATACTGTTGTTCGTCATTATACTATTAAAATTGTCAATTATTATGTTGGAATAGTAAATAAAGAAGTAAATAAGATAGAGTTTCTATATTTATATTTGTTTTTACGAGGCTATGTATGCACAGGCCTTACATAGGGGGCCGTCACGCATTGCTCTTGGATTTGACGCTATATAAGCACATGATTGTGGGGTCTTCAAAGGTGGTTTGGATCCACACCGCTTTTGAGCCCGCAATCCACCACCTTTCGCCATGTAGCTATTTTGTTATACCACGGTTTCAATTGTGGGACCGCTAAAGAATTTTATTGTTCGAGTATGTTTTGTCCCTATAATCAAGCGTGACCATCGATCTGCGATCTGGGAAAGCCCCACTTTTTTTTCCACGCGTCGCTCTTGGATGGACCTTGATTCTTGCTGCGGAGATCAACAACTCACAATTACTTCGGGAGTTCGGGCTTCGGGCCTTTCCAATGCATAGCTCTTTCAATCCTCCAAAGTGACGAATTCCCGAAGTGTGAGATCTGGTGACGCCTGTCCTCTTGATTTGGACGATCGAGATTTACTTCGGGAATTCGGGCTTCAGGCCTTTTTCTCCTACTTGCTCGCGCACTTCTACAAAGTGTTGAATTCCCAAAGTGAGAGATCTGGTGACGCATGGCCTCTTGTTTTGGAGGACCAAGATTTACTTTGAGAGTTCGGGCTTCAGGACTTTTCAATGCATAGCTCTTACAATCCTCTGAATTGTTGAATTCTCGAAGTGTGAGATCTGGTGATGTGTGGCCTCTTGTTATGGACGACCAAGATTTACTTCAAGAGTTCGGGATTCGGGCCTTTTCAATGCATAGCTCTTACAATCCTTCGAAGTGATGAATTCCTGAATTGTGAGATATGGTGATGTGTGTCCTCTTGATTTGGAAGACATAGATTTACTTCGGGAGTTCGGGCTTCGGGCCTTTTTCTCCTGCTTGCTCGCGCAATTCTCCGAAGTGTTGAATTCCCAAAGTGTCGAGATTGACTTCAGGACCTTTAGGACTTCAAGGCTGCTGCCAAGATCAACAATCCTTGTTGGTTTGAGATCAACAGTCCATAATTATTTCGGGAGTTCGGGCTTCGGCTCTTCGATAATTTTCAATGCACAGCTCCTACACTCCTTCAAAGTACTGAAGTACCAAAGCAAGATATATGTCTCCACATGTCCTCTATATTTGGACGACTGAGATTTACTTCGGGAGTTCGAGCTTTGAGAGTTTTCCTCTTCTTGCTCGCACAATCCTCCGAAGTAAATCTTTCGAAGTGCGAGATCTAGCGATGTGTGTCCTCAGCCTTCAATGGATCATATTTACTTCAGGTCTTCAACTCCTCTGCCTAGTCGTTAATCCTTGCGTGACTTTGAAATCGTGACCACCCGAGAGTCGTTGATCTGAACTTCTTATGGGATCTCCACCGTTGAAAATCAAACCTGCTTGTTGGTGATTCACGCCCGAAATGGACTACTATGAATGCTAGATCAAGGTTGATATCTACGCAGACCACGAAATTGGTCATCATGCGACCTTTTGAAAGCTATATGTGACATGCTCCCTGTGAGCTGCCAAGAACGTGCAGTTCCAGTGTCTTAGCCTTTGGGTTGTGGAGTCAAGCTCAAAAAACATCTTGCTGAGAACCACAGGCTGATATGTACACTATCTACTTTAAAAGAAAGCAAACACACATGCTCCATAAGGAGCTTATTTATGTACAAATCTACCCTAACTGATTTTTACAATATGTTAGGTGGAATCAAACTTCCACCAGAGCCATTCAAATAACTTCCTAATTGAAAACTTATTTACTCTGTCACTGGTCATCAAGGGATAACAAAACTGTGACAGCCAAAAAATTACATCCTTCAGATTACCTCCCAATGTTGAAGGTAAGATAAATCTTGGAGGTTTCAATACATTGAGGAAATGAAACTCCATGTATTTCCCCACAGGGTCATAAAATAGGTGATAAAACATATTGGGTTGGTAATAGAAAGCTTGCTCTGCTTTACAGTTGCTCACATATGGTTGAATGTTTGTGGCAAGCACAGGTGAGTGAAAGGTTGTTGATCCACTTCTCCTTTATCTTCTCTGGTGACATCTGCTAGTTGATGGCAAGAAATATCCTCATGCATATCAATGAATGGATATTTTCTTGAAAACTGATAACCTTCTTGCTTTTTCATAAGCAAATCTTGGTCATAAGGAGAGACAACTTCTTCTTTAAAATAATGATCACGAGATAATTCCACAACCAAATTTAAACCATACTGATAACGCTCAACTAGGAACATATGATTATCTATACAATCATCTGTTACCTCATGCTCAAAATATTTCGAAAACTGATCATAAACATGACATTCATCCATGTCTATAGGAAAATTTGAGCATACTGAAGAATCCGGTTCCAAATGTAAAACATACTTACAACCTTGCTGCTGCTCCAGATATGAAATATAGTGACAGTCCTCTTGTTTCTCATATGAAATATACTGACAATCCTCTTGCTAATCGTCTAAAATATACTGACAATCCTCTTGCTTCTCATTTGAAATATACTAACAGTCCTCTTGCTACTCATCTGAAATATACTGACAGTCCTCTTGTTGCTCATTTGAAATATACTGATAGTCCTCTTGTTGCTCATCTTGTGCATACAGATTTTCAAAATATACTCGATCTCGAATCTTCTTCCTAGCACTAATGTTCTCCTCGAATTCTTTAGCGTCTTCAAATAATCATTTTAAAGATGAATATTTCCTTCCTCTCAAGAGAAGAACAAGCTATGAATGTTGAGCCATTACATAGTACACCATGGCAACAGTCTCGGAAGGTTGGATTTCCAAATGCATGTTCTGATAAACACTATAAAACCTCTTGTTGAAGACAACCAAGGCTTCCTCTTCACCTCTCCTCAAAGCATTAAAACCATCCAAGTACTGATTAATGGAATTGTTATCACCCCAACACTTTAAAAATGCTTTGCAAAATTTGATCCAAGAACCAAGGGAATCAACTCTCAAACACTTAAACCACATAACAGCCTCTCTAATCAAAGATATGGAGAACAACCTCATAATAACATCATCATGTACTATCTCAAACTAATCAATAAAGTTCCCAAAGGCCTCCAAATGCCTCTCGGTTGTAACATGATCTTCTCTAGAGAATTGAGGAAGATACTCAAGGAAATCAAGAGGATAAGGATGAAGGTGATATGGCAGGCTTAAAGGTTTAAATATCTTGTCTCCGATTCTAGTTTGAAAACTAGTGAGCTAGATATGAGGTTTAACAAGCTGATGGCAAGGTTCAACAATAACAGCGAGAGGTGATGAGATAAGAGAAGGCTTTGAATCAGTTTCAACCTTCTCAAGGCTACAAGGGTGATCAAATTCAAGAGGGATTTCAATACAAAGCTCATCCTTATGAATAGGCTGAGGTGAAGATACAAGATCAACATCTAAAACATAGGTAGAAGGCAGGTCTTCTTCTTCCAAGGATGGATATATAAAGTAAGGCTGATGATATCCGAATAAAAAAAGCAGAGGATAATCCTCTTGATATGTAAAGGGAAAGAGAGAAATGAGATGATAAAGAAAAACAAGAGTTCATGGAGAAATCTCATAAGTTGATACCTAGTCATCCCCTTTGGTATGGTCATGTTTTTTTCAACGGGATCCTCCTCAGTGGAGTCTTTGATTGTGGAGTCATCGGGTAAATGATTACAGTCAATTTTTGTGTCCCTCTCTTGTCTACCATCAAGAGTTGTATCTATGTCATTCTTCGAGGGAAGATATCTTCACTTTCGTCCCTGGAAACAATGCCATTAATGTTATCACTGAGAGTCACACTCTGACTGTAAGAGGATAAACCCAGTACCCATCAAAATAAAGTAAAAGTATTAAAATGGTTTGAGAATATGGATCGGTGAGACTATAGAGAGAGGAAAAGATAACAAAAGTAACAACAAATCAGTTCAGGACCATTGGGCTATGGAGTCATAAGTATCGTGGATAAGGAAGGCATTTAAACCGCCTATCAGACAAAAGGATTAATGTGGTGATGAGGAGAAGAAGACAAAAAATGTCTGGTGAACCATGAAAGATGGGCATGATAGAAACAAATCATCCATCACCTTAGGGATCCATAAATCAAAGAGATTACATCCAGACAATGAGAAAAACAGAGAAAATCCGATGAACCATGAAAGATGGGCATGATAGCAACAAAACCTCCATCGCCTCAGGGATCCATAAATAAGATAGATTGCATTCAAACAAGAAGGAAAACAAAGAAAACATGATGAACCATTAAACATGGGCATGATAGCAACAAAAACTCCATCGCCTCAGGAATCCATAAATCAAAGATATTACATTCAGACAAGAAGGAAAGTAAAGAAAATCTAATGAACCATGAAAAATGGGCATGATAGCAACGAAACCTCTATTACCTCATGAATCCATAAATCAGAGAGATTACATTTAGACAAGAAGGAAAACAGAAATAGCGTGTAAACTAAGAAGACGGTCTGATAAAAACGATTCAAAGGAATCTTCAATAACATATATATACAATCCAAGTCCTCGGGCATACAAACTAAAAAATTACAGAGCCCTGCTCCTGAAACTCACTCAAATCTCTAGCCTATGAAGAACATACCCCCCCTTACAAAATATTGAACTGATTGATTTATACTCAAATCACTCCACCACTACCAGAAGTGTGAACTGGCCATTCCATTCAAGGCCTTACGTCTGCGCATTCTTCTGTCAGACTGTGTGTGTATCCTCATGTCAGACGTAAACTTAGCTCAACATAGGCCTGCAGGAAAAATCATCCACCGTGGTACCTCAGGTTGACAGTTCTATCTCCATGGACATACCCTCCATGCTTTCTACTTATGGAGTGAGTCGAGGTTTCAACCACCACTCCTTTTTCATTAATTGATATCTCATCGGGATTGGGACAAGGCTCAACACCTAGGGGGCCGCCACACACTGCTCTTAGATTTGACTCTATATAAGCACGTGATTGCGGGGTCATCAAAAGTGGTTTGGATCCACACCACTTTTGAGCCCGCAATCCACCACCTTTCGCCACGTAGTTGTTTTGTTATACCACGATTTCAATTGCGGGACCGCTCAAGAATTTTATCGTTCGAGCATGTTCCGTCTCCGCAATGAAGCGTGACCATCGATCTGGTCGCGATCTTCAATCTGGGAAAGGCCCACTTTTGTTTCCACGTGGCGCTCTTGGATGGACCCTAATTCCTGTTGCAGATATCAATGGCTCACAATTACTTTGGGAGTTCGGGCTTCGAGCCTTTCTAATGCATAGCTCTTTCAATCCTCCGAAGTGTCAAATTCTCGAAGTGTGATATTTGGTTATGCGTGTCCTCTTGATTTGGACAGTCGAGATTTACTTCAGGAGTTCAGGCTTCGGGCCTTTTTCTCCTGCTTGCTCGCGCACTTCTCCGAAGTATTGAATTCCCAAAGTGGGAGATCTGGTGACGCGTGGCCTCTTTTTATGGATGACCGAGATTTACTTTGGGAGTTCGGGCTTCGGGCCTTTTCAATGCATAGCTCTTACAATCCTCCAAAGTGTTGAATTCCCGAAGTGTGATATTTGGTGACGCGTGGCCTCTTGTTATGGACGACCGAGATTTACTTCAGGAGTTCGGGCTTCGGGCCTTTTCAATGCATATCTCTTACAATCCTCCAAAGTGATGAATTTCCGAAGTGTGAGATCTGGTGATGCATGTCCTCTTGATTTGGACAACCGAGATTTACTTCGGGAGTTCGGGCTTCAGGCCTTTTTCTCCTGCTTTCTTGCGCAATTTTTCGAAGTGTCGAATTCCAAAAGTGAGATATCTTGTGATGCGTGGCCTCTTGCTATCGACGACCGAGATTGACTTCGGGACCTTTAGGAATTTGAGGTTGCTGCCAATATCAATGGTCCTTGTTGGTTTAAGATCAACAGTGCTTGTTGGTTTAAGATCAACAGTCCACAATTATTTCGAGAGTTCGGGCTTCGGCTCTTCGAGGCTTTTCAATGCACAGCTTCTACACTCCTTCGAAGTGTCAAATTCCTGAAGCGAGAGATCTGCCTCCATGTGTCCTCTAGATTTGGACGACTGACATTTACTTCGGGATTTCGGGCTTCGGGAGTTTGCCTCTACTTGCTCGCACAATCCTCCGAAGTAAATCTTCCGAAGTGCGAGATCTGTCGATGCGTGTCCTCACCCTTCAATGGCTCAGATTTACTTCGGGTCTTCGGCGCCTCTGCCTAGTCATTAATCCTTGCATGACTTTGAAATCTTGATCGCTCGAGAGTCGTTGATCCGAACTGCTTATGGGATCTCCACCGTTGAAAATCAAACCTGCTTGTTGGTGATTCAAGCCCGAAATGGACTAATATGAATGCTGCGCTTTGTGCTCAAGGCCGATATCTGCGCAGACCACAAAATTGGTCGTCCTGTGACCTTTTGACATCTAAATGTGATAACACATACATCATTTTGTATGTCTATAACACTAACGTCAACATATTTTAGGTGCCAGATTTCCCATTTTCTACCCTTTTTTCTGAATTTCAAAATCTACATTAATACTAGAAAGCAATGGCCCTCCGCAAATCATGGTGAGTAAAGCCAACATTTTTAGGCCAAAGAATTTTTTCAAACCGACTGGAAAATAATAATATCACCTAACTTTAAGCCAACTTTGGATGGGTTTATCTAACCCTGAATAAAGGGATTAATCACTTATGGTGATTACTATCACCTAGTAACTTGTGATTTATCTAATTCAACTCTTGTATGGAGGGAGGATTAATTCCCTAAGGTGATTAATTACTCTACTCCAATAACGGAGACGTAGATTTCTTCTATGCATTTCAATTTGTTAAAAGTCTCGAGCCATTGCTCTCATGGCCTACTTCATTGCTTATTTTGTCTAGTCTCCTTGATTGAGATGTTGATAATTCTTGACATGGTAAGTCCTTGTTTTCTTAATCCCACTATATCATTCAAACAATGGTTATCATTTTTATTAAGATGTAGTACACTATAGAAAGTGGTATCTATAAAATACATAGGATGAAAAATAGAAAAAAAATAGCGTAACTGGTGATAAGATAATTGGAGGAATGGAACCTATTGAAATGGACATTATGACCATTTGGAGGCTTAGAGATTATGAGATTGGATTGCTCCCAAATTGAAAGGACTATTTGGAGGTGGAGAGATAGTGAGATTGCAATGAACCGTTTGGAGGCCCAAACATCATGAGATTGTAGTACACCTGAGTTGAGATGACCATTTAAGGCAAAAATATGTGAGATTGCAGTGCACCCTTTGGAGTGTTGGATCGGATCAGATTATGATTAGGGTTAGATTCTATATTTTTTGGGAAGGGGTGGAGATCAGAAAAAACATTGCAAAGAGAACATCATTTGCATTCATTTCATTTACAATTTTTCTTTTGCAATTTGTTTTCTTTGTTGATGTGATTTTCCTTATGGTTGGCATAGCATAATAGAGTAGGTATGAACTTTGATTTCACGAATGTACAAAGTAATCTTCTTTATGTGAGTGGATTAATCAAAATCTATGTGCAGGTTAAAGATAATGAGTAATAGAGGAAAAATAATAAGTTGTGATAGGTTTCATTATTTTGGGCATGGTCAAGATCTAGGTCAACGTCTAAATCTAGATCTAGCTCTATGTTGTGGTCTAGGTCATGGTCTACGTCAAGCTCTGGGTCATCATCTAAATCTATCTCTAGATCTATGTCGTGGTCTAGGTCATGGTCTAGGCCATGGTCTAGGTCTATGCCATGATCTACATCATGGTCATCGTATAGGTGTAGGTCATACTCCAAGTCTTGCATGTCTAGGTATTTTTATGTCTAGGTTTAGGTATAGTTGAGAGTGAGAGTATAGGGGGTCTATGTCAAGCTCTAGGTCATCATCTAAATCTAGATCTAGCTCTATGTCATGTTCTAGGTCATGGTCTATGTCAAGCTCCAGGTCATCATCTGAATCTAACTCTAGCTCTATGTCATGGTCTACATCATGGTCATCGTATAGGTCTAGGTCATGCTCCAAGTCTTGCCATGTCTAGGTCTTGCTATGAATAGGTTTAGGTTTAGGTTTAGGTCTAGGTATAGATTTAGGTTTAGGTCTAGGTATTTATGTGTCTAGGTTTAGGTCTAGGTCTAGGTCTTGCTATGTCTAGGTCTAGGTTCAAGTTTAGGTCTAGGAGGGGGGTTGTAGAGAGATGAAGAAAGAGAGTGTGAGAGGGGGAGAGCAGAAGAAAAAGAGAGTGAGGGACATGGAGACAGAGAGGGGGGGCTAGAGAGTGAGAGAGTGAGAGGAAGGGGGGTTAGATAGATTAAAATAGATCAAGGTGGGGGGAGTGGGGTTGAGAGGGGGATACATGGATTGAGAGAGTGGGGGCTAGATGCAAGAGGTAAATATAGAATGGGATAGAGATGGATTGTTTAAGAGTGTGATAGGGTGGGAGATGAAGACCAAGAGGGGGGGTTAGAGAGAGAGAGTAAGAGTGAACTAAAAACAAGGAGAGAGGGAAAGATGCGGTATATGTAGGAGACAAAGAGGGTAGAGATAGTGGGAGGGAGGGACAAAGGGGAAGAGAGAGAGAGAGAGAGAGAGAGAGAGAGAGAGATTCAAACATTGCTTGTGAATAAAGAATATTGAATCCACTATAATATTATGCTTATATTAAAAATAAAAAAGCAGAATCAACGTACCATAATCATCATTAAATAATGTGAGATCATTATTAAATATTAGGTGTGGTGGGTATGTGTTATATTCTTTGCACGACTAGCTCTAGTGTCTGCTACGTAGTGTTGAGCAAGCAGGGGGGTTTAAAGGGGGGGTGCTAGGCCCACCCTTGGGGGGTTCGATGGAAGTGCCCCCGAGAATTTTTTTGCATCGGGAAATGTGTCACATTTTTGCCTCATTTTTCGTGTCGCCTCAATTTTCATGTCCATTGTTGGGCAGTTTTCGAGACATGGTTTTTTTCGATGGTTTTCTATTTCCGGTTAAGGAATTAGGGTTGTTGACTAATCCAGGTCATTGGGTTAGGGTTTTGGATGTCGTTGGATCCTATATGTATATTTTATTATAAACAATGTATCACTATGAATGAATATATAATATGTTGGTTTTCCCGGTTTGGGTTTCTAGGGGAAACAACTCTGTTTAATGTGTGTATTTTCCATTGTATGTTTTATGTTCTTTTATTGAAAATATGTTTGCAGTAAAATATTGTACAAGGTTAAAATATACAAGGTGAATGGTCATATAGGGTGGACAAAAAAATCTACAAGGTGAACGGTCGTATAGGGTGGAAAAAAATAATCCTATATATAGGGTGGACTATTAATAGATTGAATTGGAAAACAATGCTATTCAATCCCCAATGTCTGTCTATAATTTCTTAATGTAACTATTGGTTAGTTATAGAGAGGACCTACTTGGTTCTGACGCTCGGTTGGAGACAGATCCTTTGAGTTGACCTAACACCAATTGTCCTTGATCCTATCCATGATTTTAGACCTTTTCACAAGGAAACAAGTACCTTTCTCGAATTGATTGGTAGAAACAAAAGATAAGCATGAAATAACTACCTTATCTAGTTATTAGGCAAGTTAGAACCTTAACCAAACATTAAAAGAGATTAATCATTGAATATTAACACATATTTTGAAGGAGGGATAGAAGAGAGATCTCCATTTTAATTAGAATGAAACAATGGTACACAAAGATATATATAATCCATTGTCGACACCTTTTGTAGCCATCATCTGGATTCCTCTGTCCCCGAGCCACTTAAGACTGCTTCAGGACTCCAAGACTCCAAAAATATTCTCCATGTGAGAATGAGGAAAATCAAGAGGTTTTAGGCCTCAAATTAGGAAAGGGACAAAGTACTCAAGCAATAAGGGATACTTGAGGGCTGAAGGTCATAAAAACCATAAGGAGATGACAACCTCTGGTCATTTTGGCATGAGGATAAATTTGTTACTGCATTAGTGCTTGTTTCCATTCCTTCCATTTAGGATTCATTTTATACCAATTCAAGTTGGTTGAGGCAATTTGGCACGAGTTTTAG
>ML786852.1:77423-98518 GCA_009831015.1 Picea engelmannii
GTCATTTTTTTTTACAAGCAACCAGTCTGAGCATCTTTTCTTTCACCTTCGAACACTTCCTGGTTGTGCCCTCATCGAGAGTGAAGTCCCGTAAAAAATAAAATTACTATTCAGAAATATTTGGGTGATTGGAGAAGGTTGCGTTAGTGATCTGGCTTTCAATCTGCGCTTGAATGTACATGCACTGATGAAAAATCAAGTGATGGCACGAAATGACGCCTATGGCTTCTTGGAATAACTGAATAAAAAGAAAGAGATATTTGTTTGTGATGTGATCTCTTATTTTATATAATTCTCTACTTGCTTGCAGAATGGGAAGTACTCAGCATGATTTTCCATTTTCTCAGGGAAGGAGTTTCTCGGTGCAGACTTGAGAATGGTTTTATCTGCTATGATGAAAAGTCAAACTACTAATTGTAGAGATGATATGAGCCTGTGCAGTATGATTGAGGTTAACCCTTTCCCTTGCTCCCAGTATGGCGGGGATGGAAGAAGCTACGCAGGCAATTGCAACTGCCTTGGCCCCTGCTTTCACCACTTCCTTGGAGCACTACTCTTCTCTCAGAATTTCCATCGCAGCCTGCTGATTTGGAGTCGTCATCTGCATGTCGAGAGGGATCGACAAGGCACACATTTTAATATTATCTTGATTTCTTTGAGCAACTGGATCTAATCGAATGACCCAATCAAGGATGGACAAATATAGATAGTTCCCAATCTGAGTGACTCATCAAACAATGACATTCTTTATTCCCCATCTTTCTCATATTCTAGATCGAATCACAGGCGGCTACTACCATCAATCTCGTGTTCCCTCCAAAATGAATGCATCGGTTAGGCTACTCTCCACGAAATGAATTATTCTCATCGATGGCCCTATTGATTCCTTTCCAGAAAGAACACAGGCTGGAGATCTATTTAGTACAACCGTCTGTGGACGAAGGCCACCTCCAACAGAAACAACTATGGCTGACCAAATGGATCTACTTAGAGAACGAGTGAAGATGTTGGATGGGGAAGTTTCTCTTTGTACAAGCTCCCTGAAATGAATTTCTGAGCAGGCGGCCAACAGTCCAGATGATTTACAACTTCAATCCCAATATGCAATAGCTTTCAAATTTAGTAATTTGTGTGGCCTCTCAGCTGCCTAAAAATTGAAGTGATTTTATCTCGGATAATATCAGGGCTCAGTAACAGGAATGAAATCGCTTTTCAATATTCCAATCCCTTGATTTTAATGTGAAACAAACCAAAACGGTAGGTAGCATAGAGATATCGGTCTTACACACATTTAGTAGTGGTTCTAACTGTTCTATCTTTTCATGCAACCATCACGAGAGATATTTGGGATCCCAATCCCACGAAATCACAATCTGCCTGCCCTTTCCGTAGCCTATGGTATTGGATCCAGTTTTCACATGCCTTTCCCAAACATTTTCGCATATACTGATAGCGGCGGAATCACACGCTTTGTGAAAATTCATTGTTGTTACCTTACGTGCATATCCCCAAACTCATCCCAGGTTGATCGTCCCTCTACCGATGTTGTTCCTGCTTCTATTCACACCTCTGCCACACAATAGGAGTACACTATGGTAGGATCATTCACCTGCCTCCTCCCTCCCAAATACATACTACTTTCAATATATATATAAATTGAGATCAAACCAGTCAATAGTACTTTGAACTACCCTCGTTTTCGAAACCCTGGCCATTTCCGAATACATAGATAATAAACTCGGTTAAGATATTTTATATGGTTCAATTCCCACTCATAATCACGGGTTCAATTCTCACTAAGCTACTAACCATGAAGATAGGTTCAGCATCCCAATGCCCACTCAAAATCACGGATGGGTTCAACTTAATTTTTCTTTTATTTGTTTTGAATTTTTATTTTTTGTTTGTTTGTTTGTTTATATATATATATATATATATATATATATAAAATAAGAAAACCATAAAAAACAAATGAAAACAAATTATAAAAACAACAAAAACAAATAAAATTGCAAATGGATCTAAAACATTTCCTGAAACAATAATCTCCAAACATGTTTTTTTTGCGCCTTACGATGATTTGTTTTTATTAAGTCACTTCAAGTAGCAATCAACAATGGAATAAGCGTGCAACAGGTTAAACACACTTTTTATCTCTTTAATTTGCCACATTCGTACTTAATCTCGTATTTTATGTTTTATGATGATCTCACAAGTTTGATTGCAGGATTAGTACTAAGTTTGATTGCAGGAGTGAAGATGCTCACATTCCATGCCGCAATGATTTTTAAGAATTGCAAAATGTTTCCAAAAAACATGCTTGTTGCAAGCTTGAAGGAGTTGATTCTCATTATACACATCATGACGATTGTTGTTACACAAAACCCATCCATACAACCATTTTGTGTCATGAATGCTTTCCCCCATTTCTCCTTCAAAAGCAGATTGGTCATCCATGTGTTGAAGCCCATCTTCCGTTGAATTATCCTTCATGACTTCACAAACACCTATCTTTCTAAGTCACATACATCTCTTTATCTTTTTCAGTTCAGTTTTCCTTGTCAATAAAACTATCCAGCTCCCTTTCCATGACTACATTGCCTTGCCATACACACTGTTACTACTGAGATCTTTTCATTTATAGTCCTACCACTCTTTTTATCAGAACTCATGTTGATTGATGTGGGATTCCTTAAGGCCCACCTTTCAACAAGTCTTGCCCCATCGACCTCAACACCTTATCTAGGATATAGACTAGAGTCCATTTTGAGTACCTGGAGGTTTGCATGCCTTGATGGCAAGTTCTCTCATTGACAATCATGGGAATACATCAATGTCCCTTGATCATCAGATCTTGCAAGTGGCTCGGCATCAGCTCATTCATTTTCACTTCACAAGATGTACTTAGGTACCTTGGCACTCATTGACATCAATGATGAGTTGCCTCGCATTGGTTAACAACATTCATCATTGGTCAGTAATCCAATGACTTATTTTCATGCTCGACATCGACACATTCATTCGCATGATTAGAATTGTACCATCAGTTTTAGCAGCGGGTGAAGACTATACACTTTTCATGACTCTATCAACAGTTACAGTAGCATGACTTCAGCCATATGAGAGTACCACGGTTCCACTTTCATACTTTCTCTTTTCCATGATTCATTCAAAAACAGTTCAGATTCCTCCACTTCACATTCTCTGATCTAGCAGATAGCAGTCACCACTACAGCAACAATCACTTTTCACATGATCCTGCAGCAGTGACATCTTCCATGCTCCAACAGCCGCATCAGTCATATTCCTATTGCATAGTTCATTAACATTTTGGGTAAGTGGAGGTATGTTATTTTCTAAACTTTAATCATGTAATTCTTCAACTGCTAGCAATGAATAATTTGGAAAATTCCTTCAACAAGTTCCCTTTCCTTTTCAGTTCTATGACTTATGCCACGTTGCATGAGGACATGAAACCAGTTCAGTTGGGGGGTAGGGGACTTTATTCACTATCATCACTCCATTTTTTCCACTACCATCATTCCATTTTTTCGTCTCATTTACCATTTATGAACATTTCTTTTCCAACGATACTCTCTTGCACTTTGCTCAATAAGCATTGATATACATATTGGCATGATTCACAAATATGGAAAAGGGGCTTTCTTATACTCAGTAATGTTTCCTTATGCACATTGATAGCTTATTTTTTTCCAGCAAGTAAATGGGTAAATTATTATCATAACAACAAGAGAACAAATAATGAAATGAATGTTGTTTACACAACAACCAACATTCTCTATATTCATGATTGTTACACAAGAACCAACCATAAGAAAATGTCTGTTGTCACTCATGTAAATCCCATCCTAGAAATATTCATTATCATCACTCAAAGCCAAAATTCAGATGCCAAAATTTCTTGAGAAGATCCATGCACAGTTGCATGCATACATGCAACAAGTTCAGTTGGGGGGGTATGTTGGGACTCATAAATGTCGTATTTCCATCCAACTTTCCCTTCATCATTCTTCACATTTCATCGTCCCATTAACCTTTCATGATACCATTTTCATAATTAAATATGGGTTTAACCTTATTATTTTCCAAATCATGTATTTTAGTATTAAAAGGGAATTTGTGACTAAATATTAGAAAATTGACATGTTTTCATATATATCTCAAAAACGTGTGAGCTCTATCATGTGTAGGAATATGTGAAGGATTAATTCAAAAAGACTTCTTGAATACTTCCTCCACCATTTCAAGATTTGAGGAGATAATTCAAGCCTATTCCAAGGAGAATATCATGGAGATATGGATAAACATATCTTATCCAATATATATGAGAGATATGTGTGAGGATTTGAAGTGAATATATTTTGTAATAATGGGAAATGGGTTGAGAGAAAAGTGGATCTGTAATTATGAGATTCTTATCTTCTTTTCAAATCTCTCATGTATAAAAGAGAGTGCCCTCTCTTCATGTGGGGGGAGAATTATTATGATGTAAGATTGGTTCTTGAAAAGGAGATAATTGTTATGATGTAGATTTGATTCATGAAAAGACTCTTTTTGTAAACCTACTTGTTGAAGATCAATGCAAGTCTGAATTCAGTGATCTTGTGTCTCTTAGAATTTAGCATATGTTGATCTAAAATCTTCCATGTTGGCATCAACAAGGGCCACCGATCCAGCTTGGTAAGCTCATTGTAAATTGTTAGTGTAGATTTTCATTTCATATACTTGTTATTTTGATTTCATGTTATTTTGTTTGATTTCACTATTCGAATTTGTTGCAAAGTGTGGTAATGCAGGAACAGTTGGATCTCCATATTTCACCATACATGAGATTTAATGGAGCATCCCACTACACTTATATTTCTTTTCCAAAATTGGTTAGGTTACACCTTGCTAACACATGCACAATCAAGACCTCCATCTCTCACCCTACATGCACCTATAATGGAATGTTGTGAATGTGCAAAGTGCTAATTGTTGTTAGTTTAGTTGCTCCAGGAGATAGAATCAAAGTTCATATTTTCCCTTCATAAGCCATCAATGAACAGGTCCATCACCTGAGCAAGATCTTTTTCTTGTTTATGAGTTTTGCTTTCCAGCTTTCGAATTGTGTGAATATTGTTATTTTTAAAAGTCTGTTGGTTTCTAAATGGTTTTCTTATCTAAGCTATACTAAACAGACATAGGAACCTATCTGTTATCGGCACATATAGTGCATCAACTCTATTGATTATGAATCTTGACTGATAATTTATGTTTGGTAATATATTATGCATATAATTGCACCAACAATCTTCACAAGAATAAAATGTGCAACTTTTGTTAATTTATCTGCCACCATCATGATGGAATCATTTTGCTTCATTGTTTTGGGCAGTTTTGTGATGAAATCAATTGTAACCACTTCCCATTTCCACTCTGGAATGGGCAATCATTGTAGCAGCCCCGTTGGATGTCTATTCTATGTCTTCACTTTTTGGCACTCTAGACACCTTACTATGTAATTAGCCAGTTCTTTCTTCATTGCTGGCCAAAATTATTGGCTTCTTACAACTACAATTGTCTTTTGATATCATGGGTGTCCAACATATGGCACATTGTGCATTTCCCTCAACACAGTTTTTTCCATCTCTCTTGAATTTGACACATATTATTTTCCTTTGTACATGAGGATTCCATCCTCTTTCAACTCATAATAATTAAATTCATGTTGTAAATTGCCTTGATGTAATGTTTCTTTTATTTTTAGATATTGTTGTTTTGAACTTGCAACCTCTAAAATTATGTCTTTTAAATATGTGTTGAACATGTTGATGGCTGAAATATGCATTTCATGATCTCTTATGTTGAGTGGATCAACCACCTAATTTTCCTTTCCTTTGATATTCTTAATTTCAAAGTCATATTCATTTAGAAATTTCAGCCATGTAGTTTGTCTGAAATTTAATATTGGTTGTCCAAACAAATGCTTTAGACCACAATGGTATTTTCTTAACTCAAATATTCAAACCACAAGGTAACGTCTCCACATTTTTAGTGCATATACAATGGATTCTAATTCCAAGTCATTCGTAGCATAATTCCTTTCATGCTCTTTTAATTTTTGGGACTCGTATTATACCACATGATATTTTTTATTGAGGAATCCACCAAGCCCTTCCTTGCATGCATCCATGCACACTACAAAATATTCATCTAGATCTATAATATTTAATATTGGATCACTTGTCAATATGTCTTTCAACTACTTAAATCTTTCTTCACACTTGGAAGTTCATTCAAATTTCACTCCCTTCTTTTGCAAAGAGGTGATTGGGCTTGCAATGTTTGAAAACCATTTTATGAATCTTCAGTAGTAATCAACAATACCCATAAATAATCTGACCTTTGTCACATTACTTAGTGTTGGAAATCCTCTAATGGCCTCTATCTTCTCGAGATCAACTGTTATCCCATTTGTTGAAATAATATGCCCCAAGTAGTGAATCTTCTTTTGATAAAGGACACACTTACTTAGTTTGGCATACAATTTATGTTCTCTCAAAACTTGCAACACCATTCTCAAATGTTGCTCATGCTCTTCTTTTGTCTTTGAGTAAATGAGAATATCATCTAAGAAAAAAATTGCAAACTTGTTCAAGTACTCCTTGAACACACCATTCATGAGGCAGATGAAAATTGTTGGGGCAATTGATAGCCCAAATGGAACTACTGTAAATTCATAATGCCCATATATTGTCATGAATGTTGTCTTGTTGATGTCCTCTTCCTTTATCCTCACTTGATGGTAACTTGATCTAAATTCAATCTTGGAAAATATCTTTGCATCTTTCAATTGATCAAATAAATCATCAATCCTTGGCAAAGGATATTTGTTCTTTATGGTGACCTTATTTAGCTGTTTGAAATCAATGCATAGCCTTAAGCTTCCATCTTTCTTCTTTAGAAAAAGAACTGGGGCTCCCCAAGCTGACACACTTGGGTGTATATACCCTTTGTTCACAAGTTCTTCAAGCTTCATCTGCAACTCTTTCAATTCTGGTGTGCCCATTCTGTAAGGTTTATTGGACATTGGGGCATCCCTTGGTGCCAAATCAATAGAGAAATCAATGTCTCTCTTTGGTGGAAATTCTTGGATTTCCCCAAAAACATATTCAAAATCCCTCAATACTAGATGGTCTTCAATACTTAAATCCATTTATCCCTGGTTTTCTCTTCTATACGGGCTACAAAAATTTGGCATCCTTTCCTGAATCTCTTTTTCAGCTACATGGCCAAAATTTCTCTAATAGCTACAACTGTCGGAATGATCTGAATATTACCTTGTTGTCCATCCTCATCAAGACAAGTTATTTTCTTGTTTTAATAGTCTAGGAAAACATGGTGTTTTTCCAACCTATCCATGTCAATTAGACAATCATATGAAGACAATGGTGTGATGTTCACATCTACCTTTGTGTTGAGTCCATTCGTGTCTATTGGACAATATTTAACCAACTCATTGATCTTTCTCTTAACCCCTATGGCTAACTAAACTAACCATGATTTCTTATGCTTACTCCTTTGCAAGTGAAATATTTCAACAATTTTAGAGTTTATGTAACTATTTCTAGCTTCAGAATCAATTAAAATTTTTATTGGTTGGTTATCAATCTTACCTTCAACTTCAATCATGGGGGATTGATATTCTACATGTTTGTTGTCCAAGGCTACATAAATCCTTGGCATGCTTCCTCCCATATCTTCGATTGTGTCAGCCTCTTGAATGTTGCGAACAATCCTCATTCTTTCTCCTTTGTGAGGGAAGTCCCTATATAAGTGATTTCCTTCACATCCCCAACATTGTACAGACTATTTCCTAGTCCTTTTCCCAAATGAATTTGTTGTCTTGTGCTCATTTTGGGCTGACTATCCTTGTCGATTTGCTTGGGAGTTTTTCTTGAAAAAGGGTGGTTTAAAACATTTTTTCCTTTGATCCCTTTTACCCTTCATCTTATCATTCCAATATTTTTGGATGATTGGCCTCCCTATGCTTTGCTCATAAAGATGATTTTATCTCTTTATGGCCTCCTCCAAAGTTTTAGGGTTATCATATTGTATCTTGTCACCATATAAAGAAGTTAACCACTTAGAAACCTTTGGATTTTTACCTTCTCATCCTTTATGAAGTCCACATACTTCAACAACTCAAAGAACCTCTTCTCATATTGATTTATTGTGATGCTTCCCAATTTGAGTTCAAAGAACTCTTTCATTTTCCTCTCATAGTAATGCTCTGAGATATATTTCTCTTTGAAATATCCTTTGAGCTACCTCCATGAGACCTTCCTCTCATCAAGGTTTTTGCTTGCTTAAGTTGATCCCACCACATGATTGCCTTTCCTTGCAAGTGGTAGGTTGCAATTCTTGTGTCTACCCTAGAGGGGTAATCATGTAGCTGGAAATATTTATCCATTTCCAATAGCCAAGCCTCAACCTCTTCTCCCTTTCCATGCTCACCATTGAAAGTAGGTGGTTTGATTTTCCTAAGTTCACCTTGCAATATGTCTCCCTCGGGCCTTCTCCTCTATTTCCCGACATGGGACATTTTTAGGTTGCTTCCTAGCCCTGAACTTGCATGAGCTCTCCTAGTGGATTTCCTTGGAGAATGATGGTGCCTTCTCATGCTCTTTGACTAACTATCATTCCCATCCTCATCCCTTCTGCTACAGTATTTGGATGTTTTCACATGTCTAGCACTAACTTCTTGCTTTGTGCCAAAGTATTTATTAGCTTGCCTCTGTAGCATGTTCAAGCTTTGAATTATCTCTTATCGAGACTTCATAATCTTCTCATTATCATCCCTATAGCTCTACACTTCTCTCTACATTATTCTCATAGTCATAGGATCCTACATGTCTCTTCTTCCATTAGACTTCATCTCAACATTTGTCATGCTGACATGTATCCCTATGAATTCTCCTCGTGACTGTAGGACCCTTGGGTATCTTCCATGGTTGTAGTTCTCATTCGGAAACCAAACTGCCTTCATGTACGTATAAATTTTGCAAGAAATTTGCATGCAAACATTTTTCTGTTAGACAAAATATATACACAATTTTTGGAAAAGAATGCATAAAAAAATTTCTGCCCTTTAATGCCACCAATCATCTTCTTTTGAGTTGATTGTAAACTTTACTACCCAAGTCAATTTTCTAGGCTGATAAATGGATTCTCCCATCCAAGAGATTTCCAGTGACTTCTTTCTTGCTCAATTTTGAGCTCTAAGTAGAAATTTATAGTCCTTTGAATATGGATATTTCACCCCTTTTGTACACTTTTCATTATAATGCAATTAATCTCAGAAACCAACTCCTGTCACTTGTAGAAGTAAATATTTCAAGAACTAATGAAACTTTTGTTTGAGACATAGATAATAGTGATGACAATAAATTCATAAAAACTCTTAAATTTTCAATTTGAAGCTCCATTCAAAAACTGTAGTAATCTGGAAATGACAACTTTGTCCTTTTCACCCCTTTTCCCAGACTTTGAATTTTTAGCCAAACTGGCTATCTCCCAAACTGTGCACTTCTAGAAATTTTTCACTACACCAAATTTGTCTATCTTTATGAGTGCATAAAATGTTGAGGAAATAAATTTTTCCAGTTTTTCCATCTAGGGACCCTTCTACTCCTTTGAAAATTCCATAAATCCCTAAAAAGTGGCCTGGAATAGTGGATTTTGGCCTATCTCAGCATCCCCATTCCAAAACCCTTAGGATTTATTCAATTACTTCATGGTTTATTTCCATGTTTACTTTATGGACTCTCTCCAAGAATTTCAGCTAAATCTGGACCTCTTCTAATGATCTGGACTCAGATATTTAAAAACCACTATTTTACATTTTCTGAAAAATCCAAGTTGAAAGGGACAGTGGCCTTCTCTGGAATTTTTTTAGATCCCCTCATTACAAACAAAACTCAGAAGTTTCATATCATTATGACTTAATATGCTCCAGTTATGGCCAAAATAAGAAAATGGCTTCAGACTTAGTTTTGTTTTTAGACTATATGACAGTTTTGCCTACGTGGCATCGTTGCTGACGTGGTTGATGATGTGGAATTTTGGATCCACATAGTAGCCTGATGTGATTCCATGTTACCCTCTTGGCCACCCCGACCCTACCTCATCAACCTTCATCACCTTCTTCACCTTTATTTCAAAAATTAAATTATATTTCGGGTCCCACTGTACTCAAAAGTCTACTTGGTAACTTCTTTGACCATAGATGGGACATGAGTCCCACCTCTTATATTAAATTTCCATATGGTGCCCATTTATTGGTTGCAGGGATGAGTGGGTCCCATCACACACCCTTTTTCCTCGGGTGTGTTGAGATCCAGAGATGATCAACGACCCTCGATGATCTCGCATCGTCAACATGTGCGAGGGTTAACAACCCTTTGTGATGCGACGGTGCTTTGATCCCATGATACGTGGTGTCCTCCCATTGGATTTTCATCATGAAAAGTGTTATGGAAAATCGCCTTGCTACCATGCGATACCGCTTATGGTATCGCTCAATTTGACCTCACTTATGCAGTATCCACATCAGCCCCGAGCCCTCCACCATGCACTGTCGACCCTACCACCCCGCCATTGTGGACCTGCTAGATCCCAGATCTAATGGCATAGATGATTGGAAGATCACAGTTGTGTTTCATTCTGCATGGTGAATTTTCCTAGAGGTTAATGACATCTCATGATACGATACCACTTACCACCCAATTATATGTGGCAACCTTCTATTAATTTTGCATCTCTAAGAGATTCCTCGAAAACCACTTGGTTATGATGTGAAACCACTTTTTTGAAACCAATTATGTTTTCGGTCACCCCATTGGTTTCCCCATCACCATGGCCTGCCACCTCACCATCGGATCTTCCACCGTCGATCTGTGACCATGGCAGTCCACATCACCACTGTAGATTGTAACATTGTACAATATTTACTGCAAACATATTTTTAGTAAAAGAACAGAAAAGATACAATGGAAAATACAAACATTACACAGAGATTTTTCCCCTGGAAACCCAAACCGAGAAAACCAACATATTCTATATTCATTCATATTGATACATTGTTTACAATACAATATACATATAGGAGCTAGTGACATCCAAAATCCTAACCCAATGACCTAGATTAGTCAACAACCCTAATTCCTTAACTGGAAATAGAAAACCATCGGCAAAAAACCATGTGTCAAAAAAACCACCTAAATATGTGACACGTTTCCCGAGGCAAAAAAATCAGCAGCGCTACCCCCGAACCCCCACGCGGGGGGCTTCACCCCCTTGCATGCCTGGCGCAACGCACAGATACTACTACTCATGCAAAGAATATAACACATACCCAACATTCTCCCACTTGTTGTTTTCTTTGCATACAAGGGATCACACGGTTACAGATTCAACAATCCAAGTCAACAATGCCCATGGATCCTATACACCAAGAGAACTTCCTAGTGCTCTAATGAGTCTACAACATTCTTCAAAGTGCCCACCTTCATCAATGATACTTTCTTTTCTTCAATCATGTCTCTCACAAAGTGATATTGAATATCAATATGCTTTGTCTTTGAATGATAAGCCAGGTTCTTCGCCAAAAAAATTGCATTATGACTGTCACAATCTATCCTTACAACTTGTTATACCAACTCAATACCTGAACACAATATTTGTAACCATATTCCTTCCTTACTTACATGAGTGGCTGCCATGTATTCAACTTTTGTAGTTGAAAGTTCCACTACAACCTGTCTTTTGCTCATCCAACTTATTTCTCCTCCAAACAAGTTAAACACATACACACTTGTATATCTCCTATGATCTAGATCTCTAGCCCAGTCTGCATCAGCAAATCCATGTATATCCATCACTTTGTCCAATCCTAGTCTTCCTTCATAGCAAAATCCATAGCTAGCAGTGCCACGCAAATACCTAAAAACCCTTTTTACTAATGTCCAATGCTCCTTCCCTGGTTTTGACATATACCTGCTCAAAACTCCCACTGCATGTGAAATGTTTGGTCTAGTACAGACCATTGCATACATCAAACTACCAACTGCACTCGCATATGGAGCATGAGACATATCCTCCTCCTCTTCATGTGTCTTGGGACATTGATGCACAAATAACTTTACACCAACAGGAATATGAACCTTGATCGGTTTACATTCCTGCATATTAAACCTCTGCAATATTGTCTCGACATATTTTCTCTGATTTAACTAGAGTTTCCTCCTTTTCCGATCTCTTTTAATTTCCATTCCCAAAATGAAATTTGAAGCACTGAGATCCTTCATGTCAAATTTAGAGGACAACTGAGTTTTCACATCCTGGATAATATCCTTATTGTTTCCTATCAGCAACATGTCATCCACATACAAGACCAAATAAATCAAATGATCACCAATTAATTTAAAATACACACAGTGATCCTCTTTTCTTCTTGTGAAGCCAAGTCCCAGCATATAAGTATAATTTTTTTTATACCACATCTTTGGTGATTGTTTTAAACCATACAGGGACTTTTTCAGCTTGCATACCAGCTCCTTCTTTCCCTTCACAACATAACCTTCTGGTTGCTTCATATAGATTTCTTCTTCCAGATCCCCATGTAGTAATGTTGTCTTCACATCCATTTGTTCTACTTCAAAATCAAATGCAGCAGCAACAGATAACATAAATCTTATAGAGGTTAAATTGGCAACAAAAGAAAAAATCTCACCAAAATCAATTCCCTCAACCTGGGAATAACCCTTTGCTACTAACTGAGCTTTTTATTTCTCCACTTTTCCTTTTGCATTCAGCTTCTTTTTAAATACCCATTTGCTGCCAATGGGATTTCTTCCAGTTGGCAACTCCACTAGATCCCAAGCCTCATTCTTATCCAAATATGTCATTTCTTCGTCCATGGCCCTTTTCCATAGATTTACATCATCTGAATCCACTGCCTCCCCGATAGTTCTAGGATCATCATCAATAATAGACAAGGCAAAATTTGAACAGAAATCAAATGGACTATACCTTTTCGGTAGCTTTCTTTCTCGAACCAATCTACTCAATACTACAATATGAGGATCTTCTTCTTTCGATTCATGTTCTTCTGTAGAGTCTGACTCATCATCCTTTAAATAAAACTCTATTTTGTATGGTTCTTCCTTACTTGGTAGGACTTCCTATTTAACAACATCCTTCGTTTCTCTAAATGCCACATCTCGGTTATACACTACCTTCATAGTTTCTGGGTTCCAAAGCTTATAACCTTTGAGACCATCTTTATATCCAATAAAGATACACTTTTTGACCTTCTTATCTAGCTTACTCTTGTTTTCCTTTGGAACATGAACATATGCATCACATCCAAATACCTTGAGATCTGTGAGAGAAGGTTCCTTACCAGTCCATACCTCTTGTGGAGTCTTGTCATCCAACACTGATGAGGGTGATCTGTTGACTAGGTAACATGCAGTACCTACTGCCTCTACCCATAATTCTTGCCCTAACCCGACACCACTGAGCATGCACCTTGTTTTTTCCATCAGCGTCATGTTCATCCTTTCTGCAACTCCATTATGTTGAGGTGTGTATGGAGTAGTCTTTTGCCTTTCTATACCACACTTCTTACAGAATTCTTCAAATTCATTCCCGTAGAACTCTCCACCATTATCTGTCCTCAACACCTTAATTATTTTCTCTGTTTGATTCTCAACAAGAGCCTTAAACTCTTTAAACCTGTCAAAGACTTTAGATTTCTTCCTGAGGAAATATATCCAAGTATTCCTCGAGAAATCATCTATAAATGAGACATAGTACACAGATTTTCCCAATGATGGGACTGACACAGGTCCAAAAACATCATTGTGAACTAGCTGTAAAATTCCTTCTACCCTCGTTGCACCAGAGGGGAATCTTACCCAATTATGCTTCCCATATAGACAATGTTGACAGAAATAAAAATCCAAAGAGCAGTTAGACATACCTTCAACCATACCTTTACCGTGTAGTAGTCGAAGACCCTTCTCTCCGATATGCCCCAGTATTGGATGCCACAACATAACCTTTTCTCCAGAGACTATAGGAGTTATTTCTTCTTCAACTCCAATATCATGAACAATGGAACTATTACACCCATCACTAATAGTGCTTCCTTGCAGCTTATACAGAGTTCCAAATTGAACTCCCTTCAGCAACATGATTTCTCCTTCAACCATCCTGTAGGTTTCCTTTTCAAATATTGTTTTTACCCCTGCATCGTCCATTTTACTTACAGAAATCAAATTTCTAGCCATACCTGGGATGTGCAGAACACCACACAGTGTTCTAATCCTTCCATCTATGAGCCTCAACTTTACTTTTCCTCGTCCTGTGATTATGGTTGTCGAATCATCACCTAAGAAAGGATGCACCAGAGTCATATGAAAGGATCCATCATACCTTTCATATTCACAGAAAAACTCCCTGTGGGGAGTCATATGAAAGAATGCACCAGAGTCAACCAACCATGCCTCATGATCTGCATGTGTGCTTGAAGAAGCCAAGTACACATCCCCTCCTTCTTCCTTGGAGGTCTTTTCTTCTGTAGAAGGAGATTCTTCAGATCCCTTATTTTTCTCAACTTTGGATCTCCACTGCTTCTTGTAGTGCCCTTATTTTCCACATCTCCAACATACCTTTACAAAATTTCCGAGAGATTTAGTTCTACCCTTAGACTTAGATCTCCCACTTGAGAACTTAGATCTATTTCTTTCCTGGGAACGTCCTCTTGCAAATAATGTGTATGTTCTCTATCCTTCCATATTCTTCCGTCTCATCTTCTCTGACAACAAAGATGAGACCACTTCATCAAACTTCAAGGAAGTTGTATTACTACCTATGGCCATAACCAGACTATCCCGCGAGTCTGGTAAAGAACACAGTAAACCGATACATTTATCTTCATTTGAAATTTTAATCTTAATAGATACTAACTGACTTACCACAGTATTGAAGGAATTCAAATGCTTTGCCACCGAGTCTCCATCTCTCATCCTCAAGTTTTACATCTTCTTTCCAGGGAATAGTTTATTCAGTAGGGACTTAGATTGATACAACTTCCCCAACTTATCCCATAAATCCTTGGTTGTAGCTTCCTCTGACACATTTAGTAATACTAAATCTGAGAGACACAGTCAGATTGTGCTCTTTTCCTTTCGATCCAACTTTTTCCAGTCATCTGTTGAAGTTTTTGTAGGTGCAGTACCTGGATATACTGCGATCCACTAATCTTTGTCCACCAATAGATCTTCCATATTGAGCTTACATAGCTCAAAACTTTACCCATTAAACTTCTTGATCTCCATCTTAGAATTGCTTGCCATTTCTTTTCACCTGAAAAATCAATACCACAGATCTTCCATTGTAACAAGGCTTATCACAGTCTCGAGCCAAACCCTTGACCACAAAGGCGTCCCCCTGAAGCCAATAAAGCTCTGATCCCAAATGTAGATTGTAACCTTGTACAATATTTACTGCAAATAGATTTTCAGTAAAAGAACAGAAAAGATACAATGGCAAATACAAACATTACATAGAGATTTTTCCCCTGGAAACCCAAACCGGGAAAACCAACATATTCTATATTCATTCATAGTGATACATTGTTTACAATACAATATACATATAGGAGCCAGTGGAATCCAAAACCCTAACCCAATGACCTGGATTAGTCAACAACCCTAATTCCTTAACCGGAAATAGAAAACCATCGACAAAAAACCATGTGCCAAAAACAACCTAAATATGTGACACATTTGTCGAGGCACTGCCCCCGAACTCCCGTGCGGGGGGCTTTGTCCCCATGCACCCCCTAAGGGGGGGCCTAGCATCCCCCCTCTAACCCCCCTGTGTGCCCAGCGCAACGTACAATCAACTACTACTCGTACAAAGAATATAACACATACCCAACAACCACCACGTGACCTCCTCACCACTATTGATGTCATGTACGAAAAAATATCTAAATTTTCCCAAATTTCAATTTTTTCTAGAATTGCATAATTTTCAATTTTTGCACAGGCCACCATGGAAGCTCTGAAATTGAGCTTTCTATGTCCAATTCCAACACTGTGCATGTCAATGCCACTATTACACCTAAAATTTGACACCTCTGTGTCAATTCCTCAACAAATTCCACTTCAAAATTTTGGGTTTTTGCCCAATTTCGCCCCATTTCCCTCCATCTGCTTTGTAATGTCCAAAATTTGTCCCATTAAAGGCCCAACAATGCTCAAACTGATGTGAAAAATAGATATTTTAACCCTGGGCTCCATTCCTCAATTTCCCATGAATTTCCCCCAATTTCATTTAAACAATTTCAACAATTAATTTGCAAACATCCTTTGAGCTTAACTTTGCAAATTCAGCTTTTACATGATGAGTCTGGCCCATGCAAGCTCAGTGTTTGAACCTGAAGCTCTGATGCCATTATGTAATGTTCCCCAGCTTAACTAAGGAACATTACTATGTGAAATACTCATAAAGTGAAAATATTTCTTGCTAATTCATTTCTTATAGCTTGCTAACTACAAACTATGCACATATTTAACTAGATTTTAATGCCTGTAATTAAATGCATCTACAACATTATAAATGCTCCTAAATTTAACTAATAAATAATCTATAA
Source organism: Picea engelmannii (assembly GCA_009831015.1). Classification (NCBI taxonomy): domain Eukaryota; kingdom Viridiplantae; phylum Streptophyta; class Pinopsida; order Pinales; family Pinaceae; genus Picea; species Picea engelmannii. Next base: position 94,156 of record ML786852.1, read on the forward strand.
TATCACATAAAACCATTCACATTCACAAAGTAAAATGCACAACCATGAACTCATAAGATAACTCAGAAAAATAGATAAACACTTATCTTTTTAAAAGAAAGCTTGTGCAAGGAGATGCTTGGGAAGGAAGTTCCACCCAACCATAGACTTGTTGTTCTAGATCTCAACAACAAGTCACCACTGATCAAGGGATAGGAATCCACAAAATAAAGGTGCCCCTCACGGTCCCCTCACACTCAATATCTCACAACCCACTAGTATTCTCCTACAACTATCCCAAATTTTCCTCCATCTCTCTTCCTCTTGATCTACCCAATCCAAGGAATGTACCCTTTTATTTCTCTCAATCCATTAGGCATCCCATTAATTTATCAGGGTCTTTTTGGTATAGGTAACCAAGAATCTTTCTACTGGGAACTCAAGGGAAACTCATTGCCAAAAAAACTACCAGGAAAACAACAACAAACACTTGTTGTTATAGTGCAACTCACACAAGAGTTCACTCTTTAGGACTGGCAACCTAGATCTTCATTTTCCAGCTCCAAAACGCTCTAATATGCTCCAGAATTCGCCCAACCTTCTTGTTCTAGATCTAATGATCTTTTTCCTTGCTCTCCCCTTATTGTTCATGCAAACACTAAATGTGAAAAACTGCCTATGCTCCCCATATGAATTTCTTATATTTTCCCAAGACGGTTGACTACACACTCTGCCCAATGTTGATTGTACTTCAACCCAATTCTTCCAATAACTATGGGATGTGACTTCTACACCCACCCTCTGACAAGTATTCAATTATTTGGTCTCTCATACACTCAAACATAAAATAGATGGTTTTCCCAAATGATAGTAAAATCCATAAATATGGGTTTGGATTAATACCCATAAACCATTTCCCCCTTTAGGCCCCTCTTAGACAATCTCTGGACATTCCACTCTCTCTTGTGGATTAATCATCCCCCATCTATGTCCATATTCCCAACAACTAGCATCACATTATTTTTATTAAAATCAGAAAATACATTTCGCATATTACATTGGTTGGCCATGGCCACATTCATTTCTACATTATGCATTAATTAAATTGGGGATTGTAGTAGGGATGTTACAATAGTCTCATCTTATGAATATACCATGAAGAAAATGCATGGATCAATATGATAGAGGAGGCATTGCACCTTGCATAACATCATGAATGGATGAAACTGTATACAAGTTCATGTACATGTGTGATATTTTTCCTCCTCATTATAAGAAGTTCACATATAAGGAGTGTGATGTTGTAAAGGGTTAAGTGGTTTGGTCCTTACATATAAAAACAATGTAATGTAAACAATTAAAATGTGCATGCGCATTTACTTGTGTGCCTCAATGTCTTAGGTAGGTAATATGGGGTACTTAGGGAGGTACCCAAAGGGATTAATAATAGTTGGGTAGTTATGTATATTATTCTTGGATATTTTGTATGTGGTTTTGTATTCAGATATGTGGTACTTAACACTCATTGATGCCAACTAATAAAAATGGCTAAAAAATGTTTTACACTAGAGAAATAACTTAGAAGAGTTGTTGAAAGATATTTTAAAGATAGTAACTAAGATTAAAATTTTTGTTAAAATATGGAGTATTAAGAGGAAAGTATAACACGGTTAAATTGATCTTACTCAAGGTGGTATCAAGAACCTTGAACTTTGAGACTGACACAAACCATATTTTCTTGTGGAAACATTATTTACATAAACACATAAAATACTTGGTGTAATTTAGTGTAAGAAAACAATGCAATGTGTGGTGAAAATTTACATACTAATCTACTCAACCTTATACTTTTACAATATTTAATAGTAAATGGTAAATAAAGAAATTGTAGAAATAGATTGAAGATATCACTCGTGTTATTTCTTGATGGGTTCACCCAAAAAACAAACCTCTCTACTTTTATGATGCAATGTAATCCCAAAATCACTATAAATAATTTAACAAACTATGATAGCTTACATCAATCTCACAAAGATAACTTATCACATCAAATGGGTAGGCATCTCATAATAAAATTTATGCAAAAAAACCAAAGATCTTTGTTAAATTTTAAAATTATATTATCATAATCAAGCAAGTACAAAATTGAGTTGTGACTATACAACAACAAGTTACTATGTCCTAGAACCTTGAGAAAGGAAAAGAGGAAATTCATTATAAGGCTAAGTGGTGCCACCACCTTAGGCTAGCAATGGAGGAAAGAACCAAGGGCATTTCTTCAATAGAAGTAATTCAAGACCTCTATAGTAACCTAGTAAGAATACATTAAGGGATGCATCACCAAGATCATTTAGGGACTATCACAAGTTATAGAATCTATATATTAGACTAGGGTAGCAGAGAAATAAGCCCCTTCTATAATAATCATAACAAGTTCCTTCCATAAAACAACTTTAAGGAATATAAGTACTAATAAAATTTCTTCCATCCAGAATGTTAATGGCGCTATGCAAAAAGAACCAAAAACTGTGAAGGAAACATTAAACGTTTGTTTCTGTCATCATCTATTTGCATAATCTTCTCTAGGAACCAAGAATAAATTGAGAAGTAATAAAAAGGGTAATCCAAAAAATCCCTGGATTGGTTACTCCAAATCCAAATTTGAGGTTGCAAAGAAAAATTTCCCTTTAAGAAATCCAAAAGTTGATCCTTGATTTAGAGAACATAAATCCATACCCAAATGGATTTTTGGTTGATTTTCCAACTTTTTTGGGGTCATAGTTAACATTGACTTGTGGAAAGTAGTGGAAGAGTCCAAAATATCCAAACAAGTTTTAGTTAGTTTTTCACGATTAGTCATGATGTGCTTGAACTTTCTAGAAGTAAATTGTATTTGATTTTATGAAATATCCAAACTCAAACACAATTTACTTCCAGAAAGTTCATGCACACAAGTTATATTTAGTTAGCTCCACCATCACTTCTCTAACTATGATGGTTGAGAAGCCTACTTCAACTAACAACTTTCACCCAATCGTTGTGTAACAACACTTAGTAATTAATCTCTAAATTCGTGGAAAACAAAATAAAAGAAACACTAAGCACAACTATTGCTCAATAATAAGTGGGTTTGGTGGAGTGAAGGGAAATTCTAGATAGGATAATATAAACTTAGGAAACCATATACACTTTAAAAATTTTAAAGCAAAAGAAAGGATTGTCAAGTTGAAGATCGGTCTAATACCTATGATAGAGTAGGCCTCCAATGCCCACTTCTTCTAAGACAAATAAATGTGTGAAAATAAGTAAAAGAGTCAAGAACAACCAAACAAGTTATATTGACTACCTTCATTGATTTATTCATGAAATTTGAGGGGCCTACATCGATGGAAAATTTTTACACAATAGATAACTTTTGTACTTATTTTAAAACTATGTGGGAAGTAAAATTATATGGGATTGGTGATAAAACTTATACACTTTAAAAAGTTAAAAGCATAAAGGAATTCTTATCAAGTTTGACATGTCTAAGGCCTATGACAAAGTAGGCCTCCAACTTATACCTCTTCTAATACACAATGCAAATAGTTGTGTTAAAAATAAATGGAAGAGTCAAGAAAATCCACTATTATCTAAGGTATAAGTTGATATTATGGTAGCTGCAGAAGGTATTAACCTCCACGTGTAACCTTGACAAGAATAGAATATTTTGGGAAGCAAGAAGAAACCCTAAAGCATTAGACATAACCCTAGAAGACAAGTCGGCTAAAGGAAATATTTAATATTGAGTTTTTAGCCTCTAGAATGAGAAGTCGGCCAAGACAGCTAAGGAGGAGCAGTATAAATACAGGACGCCATAGCCCATTTGACACACACAGCTCACAACTACAAAAATTCAGTTGTGCGCAAGTCTAGAAAGTAGTTGCAACTGCAACTACTACAACTTGTATTTTCGGTTTCAGTCTTGGACTCTCTCTTGGTTATGGTTTGGAATTTCTTCTTGGTATGCTAACTCTGGAGAGTGATACGCTATGTTGATTGGATATTAGGCCTAGGGTTTGCTTCTAGAATTATTCTTTGTCAAGGTTAAGGTGCTCGGGGTGGCTTCGGCCTATGGTTGGGTGACAATATTTCTATATTGTCTATGGTTAAACGAGCACACCTATTATTTCTAACAAGTTATGGGCCCACACTATCTTTGGGCACTCTAACCACTGGAATATAGATTGGGAGGATTTTCCCAGTTACAGTTGCAGTTGCAGTCAAAGTTTTTGTTGCAGCAACAAAACCCTAACCCTCTTGTTAAGGCACCTTAAGTGGAGAGATTGACCTAATTTCTGGATAGCCTAATGCGCCCTAACCTAGCGCACCTCCTAGTACTCAA
>ML786852.1:110696-158404 GCA_009831015.1 Picea engelmannii
GGTAGCCTTCTTTCTCGAACCGATCTCCTCAATACTAGAGTATGAGGATCTTCTTCTTCTGATTCCTGTTCTTCTGTAGAGTCTGACTCATCATCCTTTAAATCAAACTCTATTTTCATTGGTTCTTCCTTACTTGGTAGGACTTCTTGTTTAACAACATCCTTCATTTCTCTAAACACCACATCTCGACTATACACTACCTTCTTAGTTTTTGGGTTCCAAAGCTTATAACCTTTGAGACGAATATTTATATCCAATAAAGATACACTTTTCAACCTTCTTATCTAGATTACTCTTGTTTTCTTTTGGAACATGAACATATGCATCACAGCCAAATACCTTGAGATGTGTGAGAGAAGGTTTCTTACCAGTCCATGCCTCTTGTGGAATCTTGTCATCCGACACTGATGAGGGTGATCTGTTGACCAGGTAACATGCAATACCCATTGCCTTTGCCCAGAATTATTGCCCTAACCCGGCACCACTGAGCATGCACCTTTATTTTTCCATCAACGTCCTAGTCATCCTTTCTACAACTCCATTCTGTTGAGGTGTATATGGAGTATTCTTCTACCTTGCTATAACGCACTTCTTATAGAATTATTCAAATTCATTCACGCATAACTCTCTTCCATTATCTGTCCTCAACACCTTGATTCTTTTCTTTGTTTGATTCTCAACAAGAGCCTTAAACCCTTTAAACCTATCAAAGACTTCAGATTTCTTCCTGAGAAAATATATCCAAGTATTCCTCGAGAATTCATCTATAAATGAGACATAGTACACATATTTTCCCAATGATGGGATCAACATAGGTCCAAAAACATCAATGTGAACTATCTGTAAAATTCCTTCTGCCCTCGTTGCCCCAGAGGGGAATCTTACTCGATTATGCTTCCCATATAGACAATGTTCACAGAAATCAAAATCTAGAGAGCAATTAGACATACCTTAAACCATACCTTTACCGTGTAGTAGTCAAAGACCCTTCTCTCCGATATGCCCCAATCTTTGATGTCACATCATAACCCTTTCTCTAGAGACTGTAGGAGTTCTTTATTCTTCAACTCCAATATCATGAACAATGGAACTATTACACCCATCACTAATAGTTCTTCCTTTCATCTTATACAGAGTTCAAAACTTAACTCCCTTCAACAACACCATTGCTCCTCGAACCATCCTGCATATTTCCTTTTCAAATATTGTTTTTACCCCTGCATCGTCCATTTTGTTTAGAGAAATCAAATTTCTAGCCAAACATGGGATGTGCAGAACACCAGGAAGTGTTCTAATCCTTCCATCTATGAGCCTCAACTTGAATTTTCATCGTCCTATGATTCTGGTTGTCGAATCATCACCTAAGAAAACATTACCTCCATCATACTTTTCATATTCGCATAACCACTCCCTGTGGGGAGTCATATGAAAGGATGCACCATAGTCAACCATGCCTCATAATCTGCATGTGTTCTTGAAGAATCCAAATACACATCCCCTCCTTCTTCCTTGGAGGTCTTTTGTTCTATAGAAGGAAATTCTTCAGATCCCTTCTTTTTCTCAACTTTGGATCTACATTGTTTCTTGTAGTGCCCTTCTTTTCCACATCTCCAACATACCTTTACAAAATTTCTGGGAGATTTAGATATGTTGATGATTCTAGCTACGTGATACATTCTCCAGGACACAAACCTCAGAGAGAGCCCCTGAGAGGGGTATGTGGTTCCTATCTGAGATAGAGCTAGAACATAGAGATCGCCTCCTCCTTACAGAGAGTTGAGAAGAACTCCGATGATTATCCTCTATAACGCAGTGACAAAGGAGATCTGCAAATTTGGATGTGCTTGTGGCTGAGCACGAGGTGAACGTGTGAAATCCCAAAGTGTTGGGTGCATCGTCATGAGACAGAGATGAATATGATGTATTAGCCTCCTCTGAGCAGAGAGCTGATGATGAACTCCAGATGACTCTCATGTGTAATGCAATGGGAAAGAAGATCTGTTGAGTGGACGAGCATAGGTGAACGTGATCCTAGTTGTTGAGCACTAGTAAGAAGTGGTTCTTATGTGTAATGCAATGAGCCAGAGATTTGGACATCCCTATGGATGTGTCCCTAGTGGTTGAGCACTAGTGGGTGTATGAGATCCCTTTCTATATTGTTCAAGAGTCAGACATGCATGTAACCCTAATTGTAATGTAAAGGGTACAAGTCGGCCCCACCTTAATGTTATTGATAATTAATGTAAAAGGTAATTAATATGGTTAATATTAATTATATTATGAGATAGAGAGGTCGGCCCTGTTGTGCCAATAGACACTTATGTTGACATGTCAAGTCTAATATAAGGTAAATTCCCCATTGAGGAATCATATATTTTGTGTGTGTTTGGAAATTTCAGCAAGTACGTCTTCTTGGGAAAAGTGCGCACCTCTCTTGGGTGCTAGACTTCTAGGTTTTGCAAGCACCTTTTTGTGTGCTAGGTTTTCTTGGTGGTGAAGGTCTTTCTCTTGAAGAATATAGCAAAGGATTTGGTTAGGTTTTCTTCCCTTGTTGAGAAGGGTTTCCCATAACACTTCTTGTGTTCTTGTGCATGGTGTTTCTTCTTGTGATCTTGGTTGTTGCAACATAATTGTTTATGGTTTAAGTTAAATACTAAAAAGGAATGAACTTCATGCTTAAACCTTTCTTATTGAAAAATCAACAAGATCTACCCTTAGAATTATATCTCCCACTTGAGAACTTAGATCTATTTATTTCCTGGGAACATCCTCTTGCAAATAATGTGTATGTGCTCTGTCCTTCCATATTCTTTCGTCTCATCTCATCCGACAACAAGGATGAGACCACTTCATCAAACTTCAAGGAAGTTGTATTACTACCTATGGCCACAACCGGGCTATCCCATGAGTCTGGTAAAGAACATAGTAAATTCATACATTTATCTTCATCTAAAATTTTAATCTCAACATATACTAATTGACTTACCACAGTATTGAAGGCGTTCAAATGCTCTGCCACCGAGTCTCCATCTCTCATCCTCAAATTATACAACTTCTTTCTCGGGAATAGTTTATATATTAGGGACTTAGACTGATAAAACTTCCCCAAGTTATCCCATAAATCCTTGGTTGTAGCTTCCTCTGACACATTCAATAATACTGAATCTGAGAGACACAATCGGATTGTGCTCTTCACCTTCCGATCCAACTTTTTCCAGTTATTTGCTGAAGTTCATGTATGTGAAGTACTTAGATCTACCGTGATCCACTGATCTATGTCCACCAAGAGATCTTCCATCTTGATCTTCCACAGCTCAAAACTTTGCCCATTAAACTTCTCGATCTCTATTTTCAAATTGCTTGCCATTTCTTTCCACCTAAAAAATCAATACCACTGATCTCCCACTATAATAAGGCTTATCACAGTCTCGAGCCAAACCCTTGACCACAAAGGCGTTTGCCTAAAGCCAACAAAGCTCTGATACCAAATGTAGATTTTAACCTTGTACAATATTTACTGCAAACAAATTTTCAGTAAAATAACAAAAAAGATACAATGGCAAGTACAAACATTACACAGAGATTTCTCCCTTGGAAACCCAAACCGGGAAAACCAACATATTCTATATTCATTCATAATGATACATTGTTTAAAATACAATATACATATAGGAGCCAACGGCATCCAAAACCCTAACCCAATGACTTGGATTAGTCAACAACCCTAATTCCTTAACAGGAAATAGAAAACCATCGGCAAAAAAACCATGTGCCAAAAAACCACCCAAAAATGCGACACATTTCACGAGGCAAAAAACATTCTCGGGGGCATTTCCCTCGAACCCTTGCATGCCCGACGCAACACAAACACTACTATTCATGCAAAGAATATAACACATACCCAACAGGGGGTGGCTTCGACCTACGGTTGGTGACAATATTTCTATATTGTCTATGGTTAAACGAGCACAACTATTATTTCTAACATCCTCCAATGCCCACTTCTTCTAAGACAAATAAATGTGTGAAAATAAGTAAAAGAGTCAAGAACAATCAAACAAGTTATATTGACCACCTTCATTGATTTATTCATGAAATTTGAGGGGCCTACATCGATGGACAACTTTTACACAATAGATAACTTTTGTACTTATTTTAAAACAATACATAAAACTATGTGGCAAGTAAAATTATATGGGATTGGTGATAAACCTTATACACTTTAAAAGTTTAAAAGCATAAAGGAATTCTTATCAAGTTTGACATGTCTAAGGCCTATGACAAAGTAGACCTCCAACTTATACCTCTTCTAATACACAATGCAAATAGTTGCGTTAAAAAGCAGTGGAAGAGTTAAGAACATCCAAACAAGTTCTAATCTCCACCTTCATTGCTCTAATTTAGAAAGTTGAGAGGCCTACTCTGATGAACAACTTTGATCTAACTGCTATACTTATCTTAAAATGAAATATCAAACCATGGGCCAAGTAAAATTCCTTCTAGTCCAAAACCTCTTGGTCAAGGGAGATGACAAGAATTAAAGTATGCATCTCCATGTTGAAGCATTGGGAAATAGATTGTGAAACTTGAGCATGTTGAGTGGGTGTCAAAGCCTCTTTGAAGGAATTTCCTAACCCTGCAAGATGAGTAGCTCAGATGAGACCCAAAACCAACTATAGTGATGCAACATTTGCACCTAGAAAAAGTGGACACATGTCCTTCAAACAAAAAACACCTACCACCCCCTTAACAACATAGGTGGTTGAAAGATTTGAAGGACCAAAAAGAGTTTTTCCCCTCCAAGATTGATCAACTCATCCCTTACAAGAAAAATCAAATCTCATCCCCTTCAACAAAGCAGAGCTTATAGCAAAGTCAATACCCAATGAGGGAGTGGAGTGATGAGAGACCATAGAAAAATCAAATATGTAAAACAAAGGAGGAGGGGAATACTAATATTTCTAAATACGAAAACCATTATTTTCAAGAAAACGATAGAATTATCCTTACTACTTAGAAAACAAAATCAAAAGCCTTAAATGTTAAGAAACAACGCTTCATGATTTTAATGATTTGGAGAATTCAAAATTGAAGGTATGGTCTTGAAAAGAAAGAAAAATATATAATGGACATGCTACAATAGATGAGAACATATTCAAAGAGAAATTGAATAGATAAAACCCCAATTTCCTATATGAACATAAAATGGTGAAATGTGAAACAAGTATTCATATTGGATGGAAGGACTATTTTTTCACTTGAGGGTTAGATAATTGAAAACATCAATTGCCATTATTGTTCAAAACTAATTTCCATCAATAGGTAAAGTGTAGTAAATGGCTATTCTCAATTTTATAACTATAATTGGGGCAAGCTATGCTAGCATCACTTCTCCAGTTCTCCTTTTGGATAGATTATTTTGCATTCATTACTTTCAATACACATCCTTGAATATTGACAAGTGATTATGTTCTACATTGTCACATAAATAGATTGTTGGCCTCCTTCTAGTCAACATAATATCATATGAAGAAATAAATACAAGACGTCATCGCTAGTGACGTTGGTTAAGCATTAAAAGCCACATGAAAACAAACAAGAAAATATGTCAAACATTTTTTATGTACACTTAACTCAGCTACCAAACATGATTGGTATTCATTCATGATACTTAACAACAAAGGAAACTCTTACGATAGAAAAACAAAGATGTATTTTCTCAAAAATATATTTGAATTACATACAAACCATGACAACTTGAAGTATATATTCACCTAGTCTCAACTTAGTAGTTGAGAATGTAGATTGTTAGATTTCCTTAGCAAATATGACTTGAAATATATCATCTTAGTGGTCATATCTACGTCATGCATGCCAAAAAAGGATGTCAATCAATCAAAAAATCCTAGATAATAATGAGTTTATATTTTATGAATGGCATTGGCACCTACTAGGGGTTCAATTTATGAAAACCAAGTTCTACAATGAAATGCTCATATGTACAAGAACACACCATTCTTGGTCATGATAAGCTACATGAGTTGGCCTTGCAAAATCCATTAAGGAAAACTAGATTGAGAAACAAATAGAACATTACTAAAATAATCTATATTTCCTTAAAGCTTGCACTGCAATCTATATTGATATATATATTTACTTTTGTGTAGACTAAATGTGTCATACAAGATAAGGATGCAATATTATAAAAGTAAAGATATTACTTTTGTGTACACTAAATGTGTCGTAGAAGGGAAGGATGCAATGTATAACTACTTTAGTTATACATTCAACTATCACTCCACCTCCTAATATAGTTGACATAGCTTCTACCTTCACCATACCTATTATTGCTCTTTCTCAAATTCTTACTAGGAATCTAGTAGTGCTTAGTCATCTTTTTTTCCAAGTAACAACTCCCAAGAAATGTCATATCAACAACATGACACATAGCCATTTCAACAATTTTACCCATAATGAGCTCAACATGTCATTATTGGGAATAGAACTTGGGTGGGAAGGATAAAACTCCATCCCACAACCACACGAGCTAGACTCAATTAACAAGTGCTTAGTCATCCTACATGGCCTTAATATTTGATTGAGAATTGAATAAGCACCAATAATAATATCACTCTTTTAGTACTAATATATTATGAGCTTTTTTGAACTTACTCTATTTTAGCGCTCTATAAACTTCATTCAACTGAGGAAACAAATGACAAAGGCAACCTACAAACCAAATTTGAGACCGGAAACTAGCCTTCCGACCTGGAGAGGGCTCTCTCTGGAGACTTCATCTCTGTACAGGATATGGCTTTAAACTATCGACTAGATTTAACACCTTTAAACAATATTTCTAGTTCTATTGTCGAAAGAAAGTAAGACCTTGGGCTATGGAGTTGATTTAAGAAAACGATAGAAACAAATGACTTAATGATTGAACTTGAGAGGATAAAGGCTAAATAAGCAACAGTCTTTAAGTTAAAAATCATTGTGTGTGGTGAGAGAAAAACACATGAAGCAACTCAGAGCACCATTGGGGATGAATTCAAAGTTCGCTTAGAAGAAACATAGTCGTCTAAATGGCGCGAATCTAGAGCATCGTGCGGTGAATTCTAGATTCAAAATCATGTTCCGATTTAGACATAATATAGATATGAATATAAAGAACATGGGAGAGCACGTACGCAAAGAGACAATACAATACATCAAACTGCTACAATTAGAATCTTTTCATCAAAGCTTCATGACCTTTGCATTAAGTTTCAATCGGATCAAAATATACATTCAATAGTCACTGTCTACATTGTTTTTCCAACCAACCTAGCTTACATTGAAAAGACGGAATATATAAACAATGGTGTGTCGCTCGGGCTACCCTATGCTCTAACTACTATACCTAGAAATTAGTCTCTAACTACTCCCTGCTAGATGGCTCTTCATATGGCACTTTACTAAAAATAGAAAATGATTGTGCTCGGTTGTACCATAACCGTTCGTCTTTGCCACGACGATTCGGTCATCAGCAAGATTTCGTCGTTAGAGAGTGATGTGTCGATAATTTCCTTTGACAGGGTATATGGATGATCAAGTGTTATGTCAAACTCCTTCCACCAATTGTAACAGCCTTGATTTCTGTCACATGATCGTTTGTCGGAGCATGCATGTGGCGGGTGACTGCAGACCATCATAGGTGTTTCCAAAATGATTACCCAAGTTAGGGAACGATGCCTCTCTTCAAAGTGTCGCATGTTCAACATACACATGTCCTTTGTAATATATGGGATTCCATAGCTGTGCATCGTATGTTTGTCACGCGGGTACCTGTCAGAGTCCCTACCTCTCGGTAGGAAACAGGACTCGGGGAGACAAAATCCACGCCACATCTAAGAAGAAAAAAATGGAGTCAGTTAATCATGCTTCTAGTCTCATCTGTAGTTTTGATACCTGAAGCATTCTTCTGAGAGACCAGTTGCACCTTTTCAGATTCATCACCTGCCTTTGCAAAACCGCTTTCCCTTTCAGCTTCTTTTGTGCGCTGGCCAGAGTCGCGCGGACGTTCTCCATGGTCGCTCCACATTCCTTGAAGTGCTTTGCATTTATTTCTTCTAACATCCTATGTGCTTCACGCAGATGTATGATTGTATCTTGCACTTCCCTGAGCTGCCTCTTGAGCCAAGTCACGTTTCCCTCGTGGCCTTGTGATGTTGATGCTTCGAGGGTCTTCACTGCTAACTGTTGTCTCAACTCTTTGTTCTCCTAGTATAGCTCAGTAATAGCGAGTTGTGCTTGCTTCAGCTACTGCGATGGTTCACAAATATCCATGCCTACAGTGTATATCCTTCTCTGTCTACCGCAGGCTTCTCGACTTGGGCCTTCGATGGGTTCCAGTCGAATGGCGCGCATGAGTAACTCTTCGGCGACCGACTTTGTGTGTGGCTCACTCGGGGCTCGGGCCTCCCTGGTTTCCTTGTTCTTCTTTGGTCTGCCCCTTCTCGAGGGTATCGACTGTTGGGGGGATAGATCCTCCAGTGACTTTCCTTCCTTTGTAGCCTTTCCTATTTCTGCCTCCGCGTGGTGAGATGTCACTTTTTCCGTGGGTAGAGGGGAATCTCCTCTGGGGTCCATGGGGATGTCGGTTGTGAGTAGAAACGAATCCCAGTTGTTTCTCAATCACCTCAACTCCTCAACTATTAGTAATTTAATCAACGAGACATGAGATAGTTTCTTCTTCGGCTGGTTTGCTTCAGCCCGGATGTTGTTTTCCATTTCTTGGAGGCTTTGGTGCAAGAAGAAAGGAAGATTTAACAGTCTCCTCCCTGTGAAATGCGTCAACAATCTGATGTGGTGTGAGTGTATTCTGTCACACCTTCTCGACTCCAAGGACCAACCGGCCACTTGCTGACTTCAACCCATTCGTTGTTAGGTACCTTACCTCACACACTTTGACACACAGACTCTGACTCGACTAAGACTGACTCTAACTGAAAAAATGACGGTGCTAACACTCTATACATAATTCTCTAGTTCAAAATGGTAGAGTTTTGACCATCATATATGTGTATAAGTCTCACTACCCACTCCTTATGTCCTTAGGCCACTTGACATCTAACTATGTTTGTCACTGCCTACTTTCATTTTGACTATTGTACCTTCATCCAAAGATGTTAATCCTTTCATGAACTTATCTAGTGTCCCAATGAGTGTATATGTTACTCTTCTTTTCTATACAACTCCCTTAATTACTTAAGTTAGGCTTCCTCCAATTTCAAAACTTGAGTTAATAGTTACACCCACACTCAATAAAGAGAAAAATATGGTTGATCATATAGTGTCTGTAATATCTTAATCTCCTACACCTCATAGTGCTTTAAAAACTAGGTGTGGATGCTTCTTAGATAAGTAACTTTCACTTAATTTATTGTGGCATCCTTTCACCCTAGGAAAGTACCTTAGGTCCTCTTTAATAGCATGCCTTTAGCTAAAACATATTGGTTCTCGTCCAAGGAATTGCTACAATAATTAAAAAATAACAATTTGTAGAGGTAGAACTACAATATATTCTAACACTTGAACTAAGGCTTATGATAAGCTTATAGATGAGAACAACTAATGCATTGGTACAAAGTTTCTTTTTTGAGAAATTAAAAGCACAAAGATGAAAAGAAAAATTGTACTCTAATGTAGGCTTTTTCAATGGCACTACTATAGGAAACCTTGGGTAGAATAATAGTGGCAGAAGCAAAAGAATGGACAAACAAGGCCAAATCAATTTCAAACCACTCACTTTCTAGTCTAGTCCTAAAGAAACTACTTTCATGTAATATCCTAATAAGTTGACACCTAGTTCTAGTAAACTTGATCACCACCCATAGTTAAGGTAATGTTCCTTTGATTAATCAAATATTTGTACTTACCACAACCTTCATAGTCACTCCATATAGAACCACTTCACCTAGAATATGATCCTTGCTCAATAAGGATAGTTGACTATTACCTAGACTATAACAACTCTTTAGCCACAAAATGCATGACTCGATATCTTCATGGATCCCTTCCCTAGTTAACATTTTAGTTAAGGTTCAATAATTTATTTAGTTCCCAAACCTCAATCATAATGACCTTCCTTTGGTGCTTTTGGGGGTACATACATTGTCAATTTATTAAAAGACGTTTCTCACCCAAATGCCATTGTGATGGTATAAATGCAAGTGATTGTTGAGTGTTTCTTTCTCTTCTAACCCATAACCACCATGAGCCTCAACTACTTTAGCTATACATTCAACTATCACTCCACCTCCTAATATAGTTGACATACCTTCTACTTTCACCATACCTATTATTGCTCTTTCTCAAATTCTTACTAGGAATCTAGTAGTGCCTAGTCATCCTACATAACCTTAATATTTCATTGAGAATTAAATGGGCACTAGTACTAATATTGCTCTATAAGATTTGATTATCTACATTTTTAAGAGATCCTTTGGTGGAGAGATTTTATACTTCTCGTTCTCCTCCTATTTCCTTTGAGGCTATAATTATACCTCCTTCTTTTACTACTTGGTTGAATAGTCTCACTTTATGGGGTAGTGACTAGGGGTAATAGAAGAGAGTCTCTCTTAATTGTCTTGTAATTATTAGGGAATTTTGATTTGTATCCATGTACCTGTATATATGACTACTCATTTTTAGTAAAATGTGATTTTCCCTTAATTATACAATGTCAAGTATATCCTTATTATGTTAAATGTTGCCTAATTGATTATGGTTTGGGTCTAAATGTTGTTTCCTATGATATTTTTTGAACTTACTCTCTGCCTATTTTTCTAGTTCAAAATGATAGAGTTATGATCATCCTATATGTATAGGTCTCAATACCCACTCCATATGTCTTTAGGCCATTTGACACCTAACTACATGTGTCACTACCTACTTTCATTTTAATTGTTATAGATGAGAATATGTGATTTTCCCTTAATTATACAATGTCAAGTATATCCTTATTATGTCAAATGTTGCCTAATTGATTATGGTTTGGGTCTAAATGTTGTTTCCTATGATATTTTTTGAACTTACTCTCTGCCTATTTTTCTAGTTCAAAATGGTAGAGTTATGATCATCCTATATGTATAGATCTCACTACCCACTCCTTATGTCTTTTAGGCCATTTGACACCTAACTACATGTGTCACTGCCTACTTTCATTTTAATTGTTATAGATGAGAATAACTAATGCATTAGTACAAAGTAATTTCTTTTTATAAATTAAAAGTAAAAAGATGAAGGAAAAATTAGTAAAATAGTTGTAGCAATGAGGCAACTCCTCTCTCTTGTAGTGTGACTTTAATAAAGCGCCCTTTAAAGGGGTAAAGGTTTTTAAATATTGTATGGTTCTTTAGGGATTCCATAATCAAATTTTGACTACATTACTTCATAGATATTTTATAAGACCCCAAAAACTAGGTTCATATCACATACTTTTGAGTTTAAATGAGAATGTTATGTCCATTAAAACTTATGGGTTGAAAACCTTATCAATTTTAGGATTTCTTCAAATATTGGGAGTTAACTATATGGAGGAACGATTCACAATATAGAAGAAAAATTCAGTGGTGGAATGGTGTGAAATGAGTTCTAAATTGTAGTATTTATAGTGACCAACTAAAATTGTCTTAATTAGATTTGATTTTCAAGACTATGTCATCATATGCATTTATTAGTGTAGAACACCAAGTATAACATGATCAAATATGCTCATATGTCACACTTCTATATTGAAGTAAACTTAGATTTGATAGATTGTACAAGGCTAGAATCTAACTAAAAGGGAAGGTCTTATTAAAGATGACAATATTAGCACGTGGTCTCCTATCTTTCTAATTTTTCTATGTATGAAGAGAACTCCAATCACTCCATTCTAAGGATTTTTAAGGATTTCTTACATCCCTAAAATTGATAAAATCAAATGAACACTATGAGGAAGACCTGTATGAAAATGATGGTTATTTTGAAAATTATTGGGGGGATTTTATCATTCTTCAATGCTACATAAAATAAGGGATGTGGCGATGATGTTGTGAATGAGGACGATCATTTTAATATACTCTCCTTTCTCCCTAAATTCTCTAAATATGATAAGGAAGCAATTGGAACTATGGAGTGAAACAAAGCAGGACTATTGATTTTACTTAAGGAAGATCCTCATTTTCTGAACTGCATACGATGAAATGATAGGCAAGTGAAGAGACTCATAGTCCCATGGGTTAGCTCAAGTGGTAAGACGTGTGCACACTCTCTCGGTACGAGGAGAGGTCACGAGTTCGGGCCTTGCTGGAGTCCCTGGGGCTGCGGTTTGGCACCTCATATCATCCACGAAGTGGGGAAGTATCAGGTGTGTTTCCCGCGACATTTACTGTTGAAAAAAAAAAAAGTGAAGAGACCCATGTGACTTTCGGTTTATATGAATGTTATATGGTTTATATGATACTAACCCCAATTAAATGACTCAAGATAATCCAATCTCGAGGCATGACTTATTGATTCTCCTTGGTAGTATTTCCAAATTTGAGAAAGATAGTAAGGCATTGACCTTTTTTATTAACTCCATCATTTGATCTTGTTGATGGCAATCGATTGAATGTGAGGTGTTGCATTGATTACATACAAATAGGAGAGAAAGCAAAAACCTATTCTATACCAAAAAAAACATATGAATATACCATGAAAATAAACTAAGATGATATAAAATCTATGGGAAATAGGGATTTGAAGGGTTAATGAAATTAAAAAGTTCTTGCACAATGAAATTTTACATTCTTGAGAAAAATTAAAAGCTTCATTCTCTACAATGTACTCGTTTTGGTGGCATTATGGTCCCCTGCTACTCTTGTCTGCA
The DNA here is from genome assembly GCA_009831015.1 of Picea engelmannii. Taxonomy (NCBI): domain Eukaryota; kingdom Viridiplantae; phylum Streptophyta; class Pinopsida; order Pinales; family Pinaceae; genus Picea; species Picea engelmannii. The sequence continues at coordinate 123,592 of ML786852.1, forward strand.
CCTTTCTTGTCTATTATGCACAAGGTAAACCCTTTTGTATACATGCCTTCGGAGGATATATATAGTGATTGATTAGCAGTCAAAGATCATTGACTTTAATGAAGCTTTTCTCAATTTTTAAAGTTTTTTAATGTTAAACATAAATTATATATTAAATTGAATTTTTGGAAAGTTTAAAAATAATTTTAAAATTTTAAAAATGATTATTTCTAATTTTTCATTGGTGGAAACCATTGATGTGACTAAATTTCCCTGCCTAAACATGACATTTGAAACAAAAAAATTAATTGAAAAACAAAACAAAAAATATAAAATTGACACGTATTACTTATCCCCATCTTTGTGTACATTTGATGGAGAGCTATGAATGCTCTAACATCAACGTGTTTAATTCTCTGAACGACTATCTTATAACATATCTCATGGTATTTAATGTTGTTGCCGCCAAATTTACAATTTTTTCCAATTCTGTGAGGTTCCCAAGCTCTGGGTGCCATTACTAATTTGGTTTCATCAAAACAAAACTAAGCAAAATTAACAATGAAAATTGTGTGAGGTTCCCAATCTCTAAGTTCTGTTACTAATTTGGTTTCACCAAAACAAAACTAAGCAAAATTTACAATTTTTTCATGGTTCTCAGGTTCCCAAGCTCTGTGTGCCATTACTAATTTGGTTTCACTAAAACAAAACTAAACAAAGGAAATATTTGGTTGTTTCTCTGTTTTTGTTGGAATTCAAGGGTTTTTGTTGGAGTCACCGTACAAAGAGACGACGAGATTGTATTACATAGGAATGCGCCTTGTAATCTCAAGGAAATGATTTATAATTTACAAACATGGCATTGATACCCTACATGCTATAATATATGAAGGGGTTAATATCCTTGGTAAACGAGCAATTTTTGAGGAGAAAGGCATGGGTCAGACTATTATAAGAAAACATGCGTGATAAGGTGTTTTAACATGCATTAAATTTAAGTTCAAACTTTTTATATGAAAAATTGTTTGATTATCTGTAATGTTTTATATGAAATATTGTTTGCTTATGTGTAATGTTTTTTTAATAAATTATTAGAATGGTTCAAATAATTATTGATTTAAGTTTAAATTTATTAAATATAAAATTATAAATTATAAATTAGTTGGAATTTATACACAATATTAATTTATTTTAAAAAATTATTATTTTTTATTAAAATTGTATTTTTTATATAAAAAATTGATTTAAATTTAAATTTATTAATTATAAAATTATAAATTAGTTGGAATTTATACACAATATTAATTTATTTTAAAAAATGATTATTTTTTATTAAAATTGTATTTTTTATATGAAAAATTGTTTGTTTAAATGTAATGTTATTTTAATAATTATTAAAATAGTTCAAATAATTGTTGATTTAATTTAAATTTATTGAATATAAAATTATAAATTAGTTGGATTTTATAGAGAGTATTAATTTATTTAAAAAAAAAAAATCATTAAATCTGTATTCGTTATTTGAATTGCTTGCCTCAAACTTTATTTCAACAAACTCTATAAAGTGAGACATTTAATATGGAATCATATAAGTTTTTAATGGGATTGCTTTATGTGTGATTAATACCTAGATCTATCAAAATCTATTTCAACTTTCAAAGTTATGGAGTAGTCACTTTCACCATTTTTGTTTTACATTTAGGCTATGCATAAGTAATACATTAAGTGTTACATAATTACTTAAAGTTTTTGCTTTTGCTTTGGAGTACATACAACTATTACATAAAAAAACATTTCTTAGAGGCAGGTATAAGCACCTTTGTTGCTATTTTCACTTGTTTCTCTTCTTGTCTATTGGCTCGAGCTTGGGCTATGATTAAAGGTATGTGTGTCTTGTAGGGAATATTGTTCTCTCCTATTGTCTATATTGGGCTTGATCGGGTTTGGGTTATGAGGTATTGGACATACGCGGGGAGGTAGACCATAATGTCAATATGATTGCATATAATTGTTTTATGTTATCAACAATTTTGGTATGGATTAGTATTATAAATTGTTATATATAATATGTATTATCTATATATCTATCTATCATTTGATTATATAATACATATTATATATATAGACAATGATGATCATAATGACTATGAAAGTGATGATATTGATAATGATAGTAATGACAATGATGATGATAACTAAGGAAATACAAACATGTGAGGCCCTCTAGATGAAATCACACTAATGATACATAAAAATGGGAGACACTTCTATGGGGACACTTCCATGGTTATTAGGCTACATCTATCTATGCAAACATTTCCATGGTCTTTAGACTACATCTGTCTATGCAAACAATTTCATGGTCCTTAGATTGCACCTATATTGTCAATTGTACTAGCCATGATTCTATCAATTAGGTAAAATATCATGGGGGAAACCTCCCAAAAAGTTCTCCTCATTCCAAGGATGATAACCAGGGTAAACCCTAAATTCTTCAAGGGATAAGTTCAGGTCAACGACTCATGGATAAACCATTAAATAGCTCATCAACAATCAACTCACTAAGAGAAACATGTCACAAAGTGAGATCTAAACTCAAGTGGGGAGGGTATTAGTGTATCATCTCAATTATTAAAGGTCAAGTACCCCCCACCAATACCAGTACATATCAGTTAGTTAGTATCTCCCACTCTAATGAGAGACTAGGGGGTGCTATGAATATTATTCAAAGATTTATGCTTGAAGTTTTCTACTATGGAAAATGTTGAAAAAGGATTAAAATAATAATTGAACATATAAAATAATCATTGATTAAAAAAAAATCTTAAACGTCACAAACCAATATTAAATCGACGAAAGATTCACTTGTATGCACCAAAATGTGTATGAGGGTATAAAATGCCTCTTAAGTGACATCTCAAACATCACTTAAGAGTGGCATTAAGTGTTTAAAGTCACTTAAGTGATGTTTATCGGTGTAAATTAAATAAAAATAGAAATAAAAAAATAAAAAATAAAAACAAAGATTTCACATTTTTCCACAAAATTTCGACATTAAAAATGTTTTTTTTTCAACAAATATTGGCTCAAACATTGAATTTTGAACCCCAAATGTAATAGTGAACATAAATAAATGGAGAATTTTATGTTCCAACATGAACTCCAATCAACATTCTAGAACCTACCTTGAACCCTAGGAAACAAAATCCCAAGCCAAAGAAAATGTAAGTAGAGCAATTACAACAAGTTCTATTAAATTTCATTAATGTTTACAAATATAGAGAGGAGAGAAATAATTGATTAAGGACCCAATTTAAAGAAAATGTGCTCATAAATCTAAAAGCAATCAATGTGAGGGATTCTATGACCTTATTGGTACTATAATTGAAGAGGAGAAGATGATAGATCTGAGCTTTCTAATTCTACAACAATATTACCTAGGCTCATTATGTTTGGTCTCTCATGTTTTATTATGGAATTCTATGTATCTCTATGCATTACATTAATTATATTGTTGATGTATGCATGGGGTTCAAAGCAAGAATATTTATTTATTTTCAATTATGTTTAAAATGCATGAAGTTCAAGACATAATTGTGACTTTGTACTACACTATGTTATTATAGATTTGTATGGTATTATTGTTTAATCTTTATGAAGTCTATGATTAATATGTTTCTCTTTAGTAATCTTAATCACATGCTAAATATTAGGAAATTATATTTTATTGAATAAGGTTTTTGAAGTCAAATTACAGGTTTTGAGTATATTTGGGTCACGCAAATAATGATCAATGTGGAAGTTTTTGTGATGTGTTATAGGATATATCAAAGATTAATATATAAAAATAAAATATATTTTTTCTTGCAAAGTTAATTTTTGATGGAGTGTTTAGGGGAAACTTCGATCATGTGGGAGTAAATAGGGATCACAAAGGAATAATTTGTGTGTTTTGTTAGAAGTTACTTAATCAAAAAAAGAATACTAAAGGTGATGTACTTGCATTGGTCCAAGGAAGAAGATAATTTCAAAACATGGAATTCAAGAAGACTATTATTAAGGAAATTCAAAGGTTCTCATTGACCTCCTAGTTGGTACAATAACTAGCTTAGCAAGGGATACTGAAGTTGTACTCAAACTGTTGGGATCCTTCCTAGGGGTGTAATGGGGGCCAAAGATCCCATAATAGAGTAATAATAGTGGAGGCCATTCAATATAAGGTGGATTAGGTCCATTATGTTTGTTATTATTAAATAATGCCTAATATGGTAGTAGTATTAAATAAATGTAATGAGGTCTCATTAAAGGAGGTCCACTAGGTAGTTAAGAAGTTGTTATGAGTAGGGTTCTCTTGTTAGTTATAAATAAGGATAAAAAAGGGAAAAAAGAGCCTTGACATTTAAATCAAATCATACAACTTTTTAAGTAGAATTTGGAGAAACCTATGTTGATTATTCTGGAAACAACCCTTGGTATGTTATGATACCATGTTGATTATTCTCTAACAATCCTTGGTATCCTTCGATACCATGTTGAGATTCCCCTACCCAACACCTAACAATTAGCTCAAAATAAAACCACTTTATATACTAAAATCACAATTGAGTAATCAACTAAACATACAATGAAAGAACAAATAAGGAAACCAAAAATATCACACATAAACACCAATATTTTTGGGTAAAATTCCCTTGGAAAAACCCCAGAGGGAAAACCAGTCTTAAGATGCTTTTATTAAGGTCAAATCAGGGCTCCCATAACAGGGAAAATGGCCCACTAAGAGAAATATACAACTACAGACAAACCTGACCATGTCTTCTTTGTCGTGTTTTTTTCTAGGTTTATGCAATCCACCTACTTCTAAATCATGTGTGTATGCAAAATATCTCCATTGTAACCCGTGTACATGTATGAAAAAACTTGTACAAACACTTTTGTATGGCGCTACACTTTTCTCTGGCTTCTATCCTCTGAAACCCACCTGTGATTGTTCCTTTTGTCTCTCTTCATTGACCTATATGATCTCTAGATGGAAGTACTTCTCCACCTATACAAGATCTTGAATCAGGGTCCTTTTTTATCCAAACCTATCTACATCAACACTTGGATGAAATCTCTTCACACAACCAGCGAGATCTCCTCACTCTCGTGTAAGCAAAAGTCCTTCTTTGCTTATACACTCCTCGCACTAGCAAAAGTCCTTCTTTGTTATCCTCAACCTTGGTTTCTCACCAAAAGTTTCTCAAAAGTGTATCTCACACAAGTCGAGTCGATTGTAGTCCTCCTTCACCCTAGCTTTTCCTTTATAATAATGAGTTATAATATATTTCTAATCTCCAAAGTGATCCACAGTTGAGATTACTTCTCACACCCACTTAAGATTTAGATGCTTGGATTACATGGGAATTGCTTTTAACACTTTCCTTAAATAACTCAATTAACTAATAAAAACACTTTTACTTTAATTAATTTCTTTTAACTAAAGTAAACTCAAGGATAGAAGGCTTTCAACGACTTCCACATGTTAGACACATGACAATGCAAAAGTACATGTTTGGTGCTACTACTAACATCAACACTCCCTCTTAGCGAGGAAGGTACCTCTCCCACCTGGTGTTGGCTTTATCTTCTCTACCAGATCTGCTACCATGCATTCTCTCCAATCCACCTGATTGGTTGCTCCCTCTAACACAAAAGTTATCCCTGTCATCATGTTATAACCTATCTTCGAAGACTCATTACCTCTGAACATGCTCCTAGAAGCCTCCTTCTCCTAAGCATCTTGCATGGCCATCTCGTACCATGAATCCTTCTTGATAGACTTGGAAGACTACTCCTTCCCACATGAACCTGAAGGTTGACTCCCTCTGAGTCGCTCAACCTTCGGAGCCTCTCGCTCCTCATTCTTTGCCAACGACATTGATCCATGATCCAATATCCCCTTGAGTCCTTTACAGGCTCTCGTCCTGGAATAATGGTTCACCCGAGGAATACAAATCAACAAATAACCAAGCCCTACAAACCTCAATATCAATCCTTTTATCTTGTCGGTTGACTGTTATCTCCCTTGTTACCCCTTTGCTCCTTTTCTCAAACCCTTCCCTACTCACTTGTTTGCTCCATCTATGAGTTACTGACTCCAATAGATCTATTATCCTCTGATATTTGGATGAACATCCTTCTTCACCCATCTGAGATCCCCTTGATTCATGGCTCAAGCACATGAGAAAAAGTACTTCTTTGCTCCTAAGTGGATGACTCAGGCACATGAGAAAAAGTTCGTCTCTGCTCCTATGTGTTCTCATGTGGCTCATATATCTACATGAAGTGCTTACCACCTATCTAATATCTCCTTGTTGACTCCTTGGCCTCCTGCCATTGCTCAACAAGCCACCTAACAAAATTTCCTGCTGAAATTGCATTTGTACTGTCATGTACGGCCCTATACATAACGATCACCACTACATGCCACATGGGTATGTGACTATCACCACTACATCATGTGTATGTATGTGACTTTCCCTTCCTTGACCCACGTACACCTCTATACACCTATAAAAACACTTGTTCTACCTCAGTATTGTAGTTTCCCATAAATCAGTCCTTCAATTTATGCTTGCTAGTTTATAGATTTGATAAGATCTCCTACAAATATGACAAATTTGTTGCAAAAGATATTGGATATGTGCTTAGTCCTTAAAGCACCCAAATCAACATTCTTGATCTCATAGATCTACTCTTGTAACCCTATATCTGAACTTGATCTCTCCCTTGGTCACTCAAATCTCATAGATCTGGAGTTGTGCATTGTGAGATAGGCTCCCTCTCAAATCAACTTTGCTTTGATACCATGTTGATTATCCTTGAAACAACCCTATTGAGGAAAAGGTATGAATTACCTTACTCAATAATTTTCAAATCTTATCTGGCTAGGACAAGATAGTCGGGAATGTCACCCTTGGTTTTATAGCCTCAAAAATATTCTCTCAATCTGTAAGTATTAATTACTAGGATTAAGGCTGATTTATTAATGAAAATAATGTTGCAATATAAAATAAAGTTTATATAAGTTTCTGAAATATATACAAATTACAGAAAGTAAACATGGAAATCAAAAAGTGAAAAGTAACCAAGTCATCAATACACATATATAAGACATAATAGCAATCTGATTTATTTCCTTCTAAGATATCAAAAGTGTTTTTCTCTTTACAAAACCCTTGTGAGGGCATGGAACAAAGTCTGATTTAGAGATCCCCGATGAACACCATACAAAAAGACTCCAACAATCAAGCAAAACTGAAATTTATAATCTGGATTGGCTTGCCACAAACTGTTGCCTATTTGACTCTGCAAGATATTCTTTATCAACCATGAAACTTAATTCATAAACTGACAAGAATACACAAACTATCAAGGATGGATCAACACCTGTAAAACAAGTGTCTGAAAGGTTTGGTTCATTCACGAACCTTGTTGTCTACAATAAGACCCTACTGTCAGAAACATAATTAGGCTTTGAATAAACTCAAGAATGAATGAAAATTGAAACTATCTTATGAAACCAAAAGAACAAACCTTAGTTTTTCTTTCTCCTTCTATTCTCCACTTGTTTCTTGTTCTCATTCATCTTTTATTCTTTCCAAATAAGTAGAAGTAGTTCATCTTTAGTTAAGTTAGTTTGACTTAACTAATTAGTTTAGGAGATGTAAATAATAATAATATAGTTAAGGGTCTTTAATTAATAATAACTTGGTAGGTGGGACCCCTTGTGACTCTCGTAAATATCTTATTTTCAAATCATAAAATATAACACAAAAAAGATAATCATTTCAATCACCTTCCACCCTTGTAACTTCCTTAAATATCCTCCAAACTGGATATTTTAAATATCAGAAATAACTTATATCATATCCAAAAAATATATAAATATACACATCATCCATATTATCCATATGATTCACAAAATACCAAAACAGAGTTTGTTGTCCCAAAATTATGAAAACCAATAACATTGTCTTCATCAACCCAAATCATAAAAAAAACACAGTCTAAAATCCATACTCGCCACTATGGGAGGCAATTTTTCTTTTTCCACTGTTTTCCCCCTTTGATTTCTCAGAAGTATCCCATGGTTGATTATAACCTTGAGGTTGTATTTCATTGATAACATGGGAACAATCATCCTTCAAATGCATGCAGGAAGACACGGATTTTGAGGAATCATCTGAGGGAGAAGAAGGGGAGGTTGTTGCTTTTCATTTATCTTGCACATGGGGAACATCAGTTTTTAATATTTTACTAGCATGTGAAGATTGAACGGGTGAATCAACATGAGCAATCTGGACATTAGGATTGATAGGTGGTGGGAGAGGCAATGACATATTGGGCCAGCCACGATGGTGAGAGACAGTTGGGTTGAAAATCTCTAGCCATCCATCATTTGTAGGGACTTCGGGTTGCAAGGACACATGTGGAGGAACGAGAATGTTAGGGATGTTCTAAGGCAAGAAAGAAGGTCTTTCTGGCCAAGGGTGTACTATTCCATGACCAATCCAGTTAAAGAAACCATCTTGGAACAACTGGTTCAATTATTGGGGATCAACATCAAAATGGATGGAAAATCTAGGCCTTCTAGGCCCTTGGTTCCAATTTCCCTTGCCTCTGTTATTTCTGCCACGGCTGCCCCTACTAAAGAAACTCATTCGGCAGCACCAGTTCATCAGTAATGAAGCTCTTAATAAACCATACATGACATTCAGCTACATGAATCAACAATTGGCTCAGAAGTTGACACGAGATACATGCAAATCCATCCATAACAAACTATTTAATAATCACCAAGTGAACAAGGGGTGATAGGGTTCATGGGACACATCGAGGGAGTGTAATTAGTGAAAAGTAGTATAATGATAGGGGATTAATACACGAATATTGTTCAACAATTAATTAAACGATTTAACTCTGTAATAAAATACCAAAATATTAGTCACCATATCTTTGTTGTGTTATTCTTTGTCTCTTTTACACATACTTCCTTTTTAATTTATTTCACAGAACAGGGATGCCATAAATGAAATTGGAATTATGAGGGGAATGTAATGAGCGAAAAGTGGTAGAATGGCAGGGAAGTAATATGGATATTGTTCAAATGAAAATAAATCAAAACATGCAATCAAACATATCTTTGTTCCGACCTTCAAAGTTCAACAGTATTCACTTTTGAAAATCACAATTTAAACTGTTACTTCCTTTGACAACTTTGCTTGATGGCTTCCAAACAATAATCTATATGCATAGAACTATTTAATTACATCAGCCTTTGTATGCATATAATCATTACATGACAGACATTACGAAAATCACTGTAATCGATATGAGAAACCACAATAACCCTTTGAACCGCAACTATTAACTCAATATTTAATCTTTAAACCAACAGGAGCATGCACAATATTTATAACCATTTGTATCCATCAATTATTTAAACATTGTCCAAAACAATCAACTGGACGTTATAACTCTTAATCGGGCCTCAAACAATTCGCACACAAGTGACCCCTTTATATAGTCAAAATAACAATTGAACCAAATAACATTCAATATTCTGAGCCCAAGCTTCAAACAAATCAGTGTGTAAAGACTTCTTCCAGAATTTCCAAACGAGGGATGCAACCAAAATCATGCCTAAGAAACCAAGAACGCACAATGCTCCATCAACCATTGACTGGAGTAAAATGATATCAATATCATATTTAGGGTGTAAAACATCAAGTGGAATGTAAGAAGAGGCAGTTCGACCAGAGGGTTAAGACTTCAAATAACATAGATAGCTCATGCCTTCCACAATTTACCACGGAACCATAACATGTAACAATACTTTCGGTTGTAAGGATCACTAAAATGACAGAATGTCAATTCCAACGGGAAAACGAAATGAAGCCAATCACTTTAATCAACACTGTAAAATGAGCGACTAAGCACAAACCCGTGCCTAACCTGAAAGCATCCATAATGCTTCTATCAACTTCTGGGTGATGTTAAACTCATATTGTCCAATGTTCTCTAGGAATCTATGTCAGTGAGGGCAATGCAAGGTGGCTAACAACTCATAGTTTTTCCAAGACAAGGCACGAATATTTTAATCTTTCATCGGTTCACATTGCAACCCACAGGGTTGAAAATACTAGCCACAGAGATGGACATGGAGTGAGAAACATAAACACAGAGACCTGTTATGACATTTTATAAGTAGGGTACGCGCAAAGCTCAAAGCTTTGGCAAGCCATGATACTCAATTTCAACAGAGATTCCAGACCCAAAACCCAAACCATAACCGAGCAGGCTCCACTGTAAATTTTTATCCAATAAACCCATGCAAAGATTACACACAACAAGGAGAGAATAACCATTTCTTTTTTAAAGTGCCAACAGTATATAATAATCACCATAAGAAACCACAGACACAAACACTAATACATAGTTCAAATATCTCATAACAACTCAAGAAACACATGGACCACGAGCAATCCAAAGCCAAAAGTTGATTCAAAGGGCAGAGTAACCATCATGGATGGAAGAGTAAGAAACCCATACCTGGAAAAATCTTGCACGAGGAAAAACAAGGTTGTATATCTCCTTTATGATCGAACAATGTGGAACAATGACAACCACCAAAGCCAAAACCAAAATGCAAGAATGACTACGTTGACGGGCTCAAGGGGAGTTTGAGTGACGTGCAGTAAATGCACATAGCTTCTCCCTTCCAACCTCATTCAATTCAACGTACAAGCCACGTCGATTCACCATAGCACTAAACAATTAATCAACCACATATCCATTGCCATATCACTTTTGCATAGTGCGCCACCCCTTGGTAATAACAACTTCTTTAAATAACAATGTGCTAGGAACATAACCCAATGCGAAACCATATATGAAATTCAAACAAGGCGCATAACCATAGTAGCAAATGTGTAGAGCACCCATGCTTTGTCATGATAATATAACATTAGAACTCAAGTATAGTTCTTTTATTAAAAAAAACTCCATTATTATCCTCTATCAAGACCATTTAAACCATTTAATGCCATGTTCAAATCAATATAAAAGCCAAAACTGATAATAATTCTTCCATCTACAAGGTAGTCTTAACATATTATGTGAGAGCTCATCGAAGCCATTTAGTGCTATGTTTTAATCATCCAACCAACATATATCACTATAACATTCTAAACCATGATCTGAAACACATGAACTGTAGAGGATTGTGCTGGTACCATCACATAAGCAAACAAAATAGAAGCGTTGCTTATTCACCATAGTGTCATAAGTCTACAAGGGGGTCTTACGTACTAGTTTATTATTAATATAGATATATAACAAATCTTGGCAATCATTTGCGAGCATAATATTCATTGTTGCGTTTTTAAGCGTCAACAAACTGGCGACTCCACAGGGAAATTTGTTTCCAACAGATTAAGAACTCAGAATGTCTGGTTTCATAGACCAAGTGAATAATAGATCAAGGAATTATATATCAGAATGATTATGCAACAGGGGAAGTGAGGCAGTTTAAGGGAAAAAATGATTCGGGACTTTGGGAATAACTCATGAAAAGTGTTATGTATGAGGAGTTTATTCATGTATGCATAACATTCGATTAATCACAGTGAAAGTGTTTATTGTTTAAAGGAGAAAAACTTTTGGTGCACTCTTTTTTACTCTCAGGGTGGAGGGAAGAAAGGGAAGACAGAAAGTAGGGATGAAAATCCAATTATCTATATAATATCAGTACCGGGAGCAGAGAGCAATTTCAGTGATGTCTCAAGGGGGACATCATGACAGTTGTGTACTCGATTGTTATTGATTAACAATACTTACAGAATAACATCGTTGTGGCAAAACTGATCCAGAGTTTATTTCTGAAAAGAAAAGAAATTAATAAAAGAAAAACAACAGAAATGAAACAGCAGAAAAAATAAAAACAACAAAGCAAAATCAAACCAGCAAAAAAAAAAAATTATAATACAAAAGTAACCTTCATGTGGTGTTTTAACTCTCAAATCGGTTTCACATAGTGTTTCAAGTGGGAATCGTTGGTGCTATAGGAAAATAATCGCTCTTCCAAGTCTTTTAGAAGATAAGAATTGGCACCTAGGACAAAAGTGATTTTAAAAGGACCCAGCCATAATTTCTGAAACTTTGAATGTCTTCCTCTATCAGCATGGGATGAATCCCAAAGCAAGACTTTCTCATTTACCTTAAATCTAACAGCTTTTGCACTTTTATTGAAATATTTATTTATGGTTTGTTGTCTTCTCTTTATGTTATCCAAGGCAAACATCCTTTGTTCCTCTAAAGCTAACAATGAATTTATCCTTTGAGAGACATTAGAAGAATTTAATTCTTCGATCTGTAGGATCAGTCGTAGAGAAGAAAGTTCCATCTCGGTAGACAAAATATCTGCTTGACCATAAAAAAGTTGAAAGTGAGTGCAACCTGTGCTTACCTTGGTAGTAGTGCGATCTTCCCAAAGGGCATAAGTGAGGAGGGTGTTCCATTGACGAGGCTTATCTTCAATGAGCCTCTTGATAATTCTAACCAATTTTTTGTTAGTAGACTCGGCTTGCCCATTTCCTTGAGGGTAATAAGCTGATGAGGTAAAATTTTTAACTCCCAGCTTAGCTAGAAACTGGGTTAGCTTAGTAGAAATGAAAGTGAGACCGTTGTTTGTAATAATTTCTAAAGGAATGCCAAATATGGAGAAAATATTAGTTTCAAGGAAAGAAATAGCCAGTGAATGTTTAAGTGAAACAACTTCAGTCCATTTCGTAAAATAATCTATGGTTGTCAAGATAAAAACTTGCCCTGCTGAAGATGGAGGATTAATAGGACCTATAAAGTCCATACCCCATTTTGAAAAAGGAAAATTAGGGAGGACAGGTTGCAAAGGCATGGAAGATAAATGTTCTTTCCTAGAAAATTTTTGGCACTTGTCACAAGATCTTGAAAAGTTATAAGAATCTCAAAAAATTGAAGGCCAGTAACAACCTTTTCTGATGATTTTAAAAGCAGTGGTTTTAGTAGAAAAGTGGCCAGCCACATGAATACAAAAATCTGAAGATCCATGGGTTTCTTGTAACAGTTTATGTGCTTCCTCATTATTTACACAACGAAGTAATATACCATCGACAAATCTCCTAAATAAGAAGTCTCCTAAAATAACATGTCTGGAATATTCAAGATGGAGCCTTGTCCTTTGATGAGTATCTAAGCTATCTGAACATTTTTTATTTTGCAAGTAATACACCAGATCTTTATACCAAGAATGTTCAACTATAGGAAGGATTTGACTATCAATGTAAAATACTGATGAAAGAGGATTATCTTGTTCATCAATTTCTTCACTTGCTTCAGCATGTTGAGCCAAGTGAAGGGATAAGTCTCATCCCTTAATTGTTTTTGAAGTCATGATGGTTAAATCCTGCTCCTGGATCTTGGCAAGCCAATGTGCAAGCTTCTCTAAAAGATAAGTCTGTGAGAGAAAAAACTTGATAGCAACCAAAGGGACTTTTATCAGTGTGTGCTTGCCTAAGATAAAGTGGCGAAATTTTTCCACAGCTTTAACAAGAGAAAAAGCATGTTTTTCGATATAAGAATATTTGAATTCATCATCTGATAAGCTTTGACTCACGTAAGCTACTATTTTTTCATTATTATGGTCATCACATTGTACAAGAATAACATAAACTACTTCTTACGTGGCATTAGTGTATATAATAAAGTCTTTCTCAAAATCCGGTTTCGCCAAAACCGGTGTGGAATTGATTGCCTTCTTATTCCTTACAAAAGAATTCTCAATGTCTTAAGTCCAAGAAAAGGAGTGATCTTGCTTGAGAAGATTGTGAATTGGTTTGACCATTACAGCATAATCAGGAACAAATCTACGGACAAAGTTGATAATGCCCATAAAGGCTTGAACCTCCTTTTTGGAAGTGGGGGTAGCAAGGTTCAGAATAGAAACGATCCCTTCGGGATCTATGCTTATTTTTGAATCAGAAACAATATGTCCAAGGAGATTTCCCTTGGTAACACCGAAAATAGACTTAGAAGGATTTAAAGAAATGTCGAACTTTCTGTATCGCATGAGAAATTTTCTAAGATGACCAAAATGATCCAATCGGTTCTTTGAATATACAATCAAGTCATCGAGATAAATGTGAATAATTTTACCGATCAGATTGTCAAAATTTATCTGCATAGCTCTTTGGAAGGTGGCACCTACATTAGATAAACCAAAAGGCATGTGTTCATAAGTAAATGTGCCCCAACATGTAATGAAAGTGGTTTTGTATTTATCAATCCTTTTTACCTTGATTTGATTATAACCAGAAAAACCATCAAGTAAGGACATCATTTGTGACCCTGCAACTTGCTGCAAAATCATTTCCATATTAGGGAGAGGAAAATGGTCTTTTACTCTCACTCTATTTAATGCACGAAAATCAACGCACAGTTGGATCAGACCTGTTGTTTTCCGAATGGGAACCAAATTGGAAACCCACTCGGAGTACTTAACAGGAAAAATTATCCCAGCTTTAAAGAGTTTTTCCAACTCCTTCCTAATAGTGGCTTCAAGTGCAGGATTAGTGGGTATTTGTTTTTTCCTAACTGGTTTTATACCCTCCTTGGTAGGAATGGACTGGTGTATAAGAGCAGGATCAAAACCACGAATATCCTCATAAGACCAAGAAAAAACATTTTGAAATTCATGAAGTAACTCAGTGAATTTCAACTTTTCTTCATCAGTACATTGGGCACCTATCTTGACATTCTTTGGGGAATTGAGTGTTCCAGTTTTCAAGGAAATGGTTTCACCCACTTTCCTTTTTGATTCCTCTTCTTTATGCTTTTCTTTGTTGCCTACATCACTCTATGAAAATGAACTTTCTATAGGAGTCAAGCCCTTCGGAATTTTGTTGTTTTCCATGGATATAATCTCCTTGGGCTTATATGGTTCATTTTGTATGAAAGCGTAGATGTTTTCATCATTAGGAAAGACCTGACATGACTCTACATTTTTAGGGATATGAGGACGATATAAAGATTGAAAATTACAATCGGGTCTTTGTGGTAGAAGTTTTCGAGTAGGAGAGGCTACAAAAACATCTAATGTGTCAGCCATTGAATTCAATTCCCTTTTAACATGAGTGATGTTAAATGATTATAAGTTCGAGATAAGCATCCAAACAGTGTGGGTGTAGCGTTTCATTAACTTGTTTCTAGGAGAATATATTTTACGTACAAGGTTCACAACAAGCTCAGAGTCCCCAAAAACTGTAAGGTGTCCACAACCTAAATTATAGGCATTTTCAATGCCTAGCAATAATGCTTCAAATTCGGTGACATTGTTTCTGCAAGCAAATTCTAACCTATAGGAAAAGTTGTGAATTTTACCTACAGGTGAGTACAAGATAATGCCAGCTCCATTACCTTCATTGGAGCATGAGCCATCAAATTGCATGTGCCACATACCATCCTCTAGATCAATTTGCTCTCTGGTAGTGTCATCCTCATCCGCAAAGATAAAGTACACCCCTAAATCTTCCTCGACATAGTTTACATTAGGCTATGGAATGCTTTCTATGTAAGGTGAGATTCTTCCTTCCCTAAGGACTATGATATTCTTTCCATTCCAAGGAACGAATAAGTGTGTCCCATCAAGTGAAAGATATCCACTTGTCAAGGCTTCCCAATCTCTTCCTAGGATGATAGAATAATTATTTATTGGCATGTCAATTACCTAGATATTAAGGGTTGTCTTGATTTTAGGATGTGCGCACAGAACCAAAATCACGTCTTTTATTTTGCCTATAGTCAACTGTTGTAGAATATTATATGAGAGCATGCTTCTAGAATTTTCATTGGTATAAGACAAGCCTAGCTCTTCCATAATAATTTTCGACATTACGCTTGGGCCCGAACCGCGGTCAATTAGGCAACAATGGGCTATTTTGTCCATAATCTTTACAAAAATGAAAAATGGGGAATTTTTTACGCGGTGCCTAAAACTGTTTACACCTACTTTATTTACACTAGAATCCTCTTCTTTTACCTCTTCAGAGAGATTGGCTATGGTGGAAGATTTTCCTTCCATGAAATTTTTTAGATGCTTTTGTTGCTCAAGGACGACAACCATGTCCAGAAGAGTAGCATCGGCTTTGATATTATCCAATTGGTTGATAATGTTATATTTGGAAGAGGGAAGAGGGGAGGTATTTCCTTGGCTCTCAGGAGTCTTAGTAGCTTGTTCAACAACAACTTGCGAAGATGAGCTTGGGCTAGATGAAGTACGAAGGGGGTCGTATTTTCCTTTTGAAGCATAGGATTTATTCATAATGTTTATGATCATGACATTCTCTGGTTCTACCCAATCTAGAACAACAATTGTAGTTTTAGGCCTTTTGCCAAATATTTTATCTCTGGCACTCTTCTTTACCTCACAAGTACTTTCCTTGTGATTTTCCTCGCAAAAGTTACACCAACTGCGAGGCATGATGGATTTGGGCTGAAATTTATTTTCATTGGGATTCCTAAAATATGGTGAAGAAGCACATGAGGCCCTAGGAGAAAGTGAAGGGACATTTCCCTTTCGCTCGTATGTTATCATTCGATTATTCATATCCTGTACAAGTTGTAAGAGGGCATATATGTCTGTTTGTTTAATTGAGTCTCCCTTGGGAAGACCTATTCTTTCCAGTTGTTCTTCATACTCTAGACAAGTATGAAGAGCGAAACCAAGATGGTCAATAGTTTTTTCTTCAAGCCTATAACGATAAGGGGAAGGTAGAGCATTATAGTAATGCATAAAAGCGGCTTGGTTCTTGGGGCGAATAAGTTCAGGAATTTGATTATACAACTTGATGAAACATAGGTTGAAAGACTTGATAGTCTCACCGTCTTTGTATGCAATGTTATTGTATTCTCGTAATTGTTCGGTTGGGCTCTTAGAATGCCCATAATTGGATTTGAACCAGTAAACTAACTCTTCCCAAGTGGAAAGAATCTTGGGAGGGAGATCGAAGAAATATGTCGTGGCTTTCCCTTCGAGAGAGTTGATAAACAGGCACATACAAGTATCATTGTCATTAGCTCTTATATTGTGACAGGCATTAGAGAATGCCACCAAGTGTTTGTTTGTAGTGACTGTGTTATTTCCTGAAAACCTAGGGAGGTGCTCTTTGAATTTTGGTAGCGGACGAGTGGCAGGTGCTAGGTTTAAAGGGGAGGATACATGCAACTGTGGGATAGTAGTAGCATCTTCTTCGAATTGAAAAAGTCCATACTTATTTATGACCTTGGTGGGGTTGGTAGTATATTGGAAAGGGCCCTAATGGCTATACAAACTACCAATTACTGATGAGGTTGAAGGCTGAGATGAAGAAGCACCTCTAGTTCCACCAGAGCCACCCACAAATGTTATTTTGTAAATGATGGGTGAGGGTGAGAAAGATGAACTAGCCGAATCAGACAAATTTCTCCTTAGAGTACCTTATTGGGTTGACAAAACAACGTTCCTTCTTCATATTTCAACGATAGGAGTGATTTTGGGAGACAATCCTCTTCTTCTCCTAGAGATGCGAAGATTTAAGGACATAAAAAAGAAGATCAAAACTTTTTAGGAAAAAGAGAGCTACAGTTGATTCCTAGGTTGCCTTGTAACAAGTATTGTCATGAGGATAAGAAAACAGTCAAAGAATAAAAAACAAAAGCATAAATATTCAATGATAATCACAAATACAATCAACTAGAGAGATATGGAAGATCTCCCCAGTATGGTCGCCAAATAAATGTTGCGGAAAATGTATGAATTACCTTACTCAATCATTTTCAAATCTTGTATGACTATGACAAGATAGTCGAGAATGTCACCCTTGGTTTTATAGCCTCAAAAATATTCTCTCAATCCATAAGTATTAATTATTAGGATTAAGGTTGATTTATTAATGAAAATATTGTTGCAATATAAAATAAGTTTATATAAGTTTCTGAAATATATACAGATTATAGAAAGTAAACATGGAGATCAAAAACCGAAAAGTACCATGTCATCAATACACATGTATAAGACAGAA
Source organism: Picea engelmannii (assembly GCA_009831015.1). Classification (NCBI taxonomy): domain Eukaryota; kingdom Viridiplantae; phylum Streptophyta; class Pinopsida; order Pinales; family Pinaceae; genus Picea; species Picea engelmannii. Next base: position 141,708 of record ML786852.1, read on the forward strand.
TAGAAATCCGATTTATTTCATTCTGAGATATAAAAAGTGTTTTTCTCTTTACAAAACCCATGTGAGGGCATGGACCAAAGTCTGATTTAGAGATCCCCGATGAACACCATACAAAAAGACTCTGACAATCAAGAAAAACTGAAATTTATAATATGGATCAGCTTGCCACAAGCTGCTGCCAATTTGACTCTGCAAGATATTCTTTATCAGCCATGAAACTTAATTTACAAACAGACAAGAATACACAGACTATCAAGGATGGATCAACACCTCTAAAACAAGCGTCTGAAAGGTTTGGTTCGGTCCTGAACCTTGTTGTCTAGAATAAGACCATGTTGTCACAAAGAGAATTAAGCTTTGAATAAACTAAAGAATGAATGAAAACTGAAACTATCTTATGAAACCAAAAGAGAAAACCTTAGTTTTTCTTTCTCCTTCTATTCTCCACTTGTTTCTTCTTCTCACAGGGGTTTAACGGGGGCCGAAGGACCCATAGTAGAGTGATAATAGTGGAGGTCATTCAAAGTAAGGTGGAATAGGTCTGCTATGCTTGTTATTATTAAATAAGACCCACAATGGTAGTTAGTGTTGAATAAACATAATGGAGCCTCATTAAAGGAGGTTCACTAGGTAGTTAGGAGGTTGTTATGATTAGGGTTCTTTATTTAGTTATAAATAAGAATGAGGCCCTCCTTATGAGAGGTGTGGAGTTTATTGTATTTGGAGATTAACTCGTAAAGAGGTCACCCAACCTTAAGAGGTAAGTGAATAGGAGTGAATTCCTTTCATAAAAGAATCAACTATAAAGCGTTGTCCTATTTAAGGATTCTTCTCTACATTCTTATGTTTTTTTATGGTATGAGTGTTTTATTATAGCTAAGGGTTAAGAAACACGACAGCTGGATGGGATTATGGTCAATCAGAAAGTCGGACAGGCTTCACACATTGCCAGGAAGGAGGGATATGCGGGAGACCCAAATATCGTTGGACAGATATCCCACTAAGGGCTATATTTTATCTTTTATCTATCGAGATTTATTACACAAATTGTACAAAACCTTGCAAATTTTGTCCTTAAAAATTAATAATTATAATAATTAATTATATTTTTAATAATTATAATAATTAATTGGATATGTTTTTTTTATGGTATGAGTGTTTTATTATAGCTAAAGCTATATTTTATCTTTTATCTATCGAAATTTATTACACAAATTGTACAAAACCTTGGCAAATTTTGTCCTTAAAAATTAATAATTATAATAATTAATTAGATTTTTAATAATTATAATAATTAATTGGTTATCCAATTTAACTATATTAATGTAAAGAATAATTTATCTTTCCATATGAACTCTTAACTCACCAAGAACTTTTGAATGATGTAAAAAGATAATAAGGTGCATGCATCCTAAGATTGATAAAAGTCAATGCCATGTTACAATAGCAGTGGAGAGAATTGGACACAATCATGAAAAGGAATGATAAAGGAGAGGATATGACATAATTATGAAAAGGAATAACTAAAAGAAGTTAAAGTTAATTTTAATGATTAGTCCTAGTTCCAACCTCAATTTTTATTAAATATTTTAAACTCATAATCTATATGGTTGTTTTTAATTTCATAAAATTTTAGTTGTTATTAATATCACAAGATTTTGTAGAAATTAATATTGATCTTTTCATGTACAATTATATTCAAGAGTATCAAAGTTCAAGACTTTAAGAGACATACAAACACTCTTGGATTTCTTTGATTTTCTCCACTTATGCATGAAGATTGTATTCCTTCCACTTACTTGGCGACAAATATATTTATAATGCAAAAGTCTTTTTTCAAAGCAATGTGTTTACATAGACATATAAAACCACATGTAACTATAACTACAAAATGAGAGAGAGATAAAGAGAGGTTATTGTTGAATGATAAATATGGTGACTTGAATGGTAAATACGATGACTTAAATGGTAAATATGGTTATTTTTTAAAATTGGAATTGGAAGATATATTAATAGTGACCAAAGGTTAATGAATTATAAAAAATGTTTTCTTGTTACTTCAATTTTTTTTTGTCAATGACATCTTGACATATATCTTATTTTCTAAATTCTTTTTTCCTAGATTTACATCGTCTACATTGATTCTATCATTATATGTATATAAACATTTTTTTTTCAAAATATATATTTATTTATAAAACATGGATCATAAAGACTGACTTCATTTTGGATCTGGAAGAGTAGAATGTTGGCCCTTTCCAGTTCTTATTTTTCTTAACCTGAATATTTTCCTAAAGATATCGAGTTTGTAGAGATGTAACACTTTCATATTGTATTGTGCATTTGATTTTATAACAATCCATCTCTATTTCAAAAAAAATCTCTCCAGAATTCCCTAGGATATCCTTAATTTTTCCAAATTGTTCTTGTTGGTTCCTTTCCATGTCTTACATGATAGCACAAATATTATTGATGATAGTTCTGCAGTCCCGAGGTTCCATATTACACCTCTAAATTGATTGAAAACAAAAAAAAAAGACAGCAAGGCTTGAGAAGGAACCAAAGCCTTCTTGGAAAAATAAAGATAAATTGATATAGGGCAAGGCAAGAGGGTCGAGCAGAGAGGAAACCTCTAGCAACCCACCACCCAATAATTTTCCTTGAAGAAGTAACCACACACAATACTAAGATAGAGGAACCAAGTAGTGAGCCCCCCGGAGGGGAATTACCAGCTGAGGATAAGTGCCAGAGCATAGATAAAGGAGAAAACTACTTCCAAAACGCCAACACATAAAATGAAAACCCTAAAGGAACAAAGAGGATTTTTCCTATGCTGAGACTATGCCAGATAAACCCAAATTCATCACCCTTAAAGAATACCCAAAGACACAACCTTCTATCTAACTAGAAACAACATCTCAAATAACAATAAGGAAGAGTTGTCATTTTGTGCTTCCAAGAAAAAAAAAAGACTAAAAGAATGAAGAACATACCCAGGAAGCAAGGTACCAAAAGCTAAGGGAAAACATCCAAGAGATAAAGATGGTGGCATGTTAGACCACCAACCAAGGTTCAATTCTTTCAAAAATAAAGAAATGTTGGGTGGGGTAAGTGTTAGTCTTGTGTTACTTTGATAGAATGATAGTCTCCTAATGATGGCATAAATGATGATAAACTTGATTGTCATAAATGATGTTATGATGTTTGACATGACTCTCCATTCCAAGTTTCAAATGAGGGGAAGATTGCATGAGGGGTTAAGGAAACAACAAGTTTGTTTATGGATTAATGAGGGCATAATTTTGTTTTTCATAGTTTCCAATGTTATTTTAGTTTCAATTTTTAAAGTCTCACTTCTTATCAAGTATGGAGCACATTAGTGAGCCAATAGTCTGCTTTGTTGATCATTATTATTATTTTAACATGTTAGAAAGTCACAATTCTTTTGGTTAGGTTTGTTTAATATTTTATTTCAAAATCCATCTACAATTGTGGATTTTTTTTTCTAATAGAAAAATTATCTCATTTATATTAAGTAAATATAAAAGGTTTACAACTTTGTCTTTACAAGGATTCTCACAATCCAAAATCCAACTGAAACATTCCTTCTCCGCAGAATACGAGTGTTACTTTCCATACACAAGAAAAGTAACAGTAAAAATACAAAGTAGTAATACTAAAGACCTACAGCTTGGCCCATTACAAAATACAAAAAGATGATAGTTCCCTCTACTGTCAATTTGAAAAACAAAAAGGATACTACTAATAAACTGACAAAGCCCTACCCAAGTACAAAGCTCGCATATCCCCACCAAGGACCTGGGAACAAAAAGGATAAGACAAGTAAACTAGTAGACGTTGATAATATGTTTCATCCCCTCTCTGTTGTTAACCCAAGTGTAATAATGGATGCCTCCTTCCAACTCACTTGATGCTTGTTTGGATAAGTAATCAACTTCTGTGTTAAATTCTCTATGGATATGGTCATAACAAATATATTCAAAGTCTTTCACCATCTCCTTGATCCTTGATTTCCAACCTTCAATCGCACAGACTTTGAGATTGCCAATGTTTTTCAGCCAAGCAATCACCACATTAGAATCCCCCACTAAATGTAATCTATTGATGGAAAGATGTAATGCCAATCTTATCGTTGCTCAAGCCCCAAGTAATTCGGCTTTGGTATTAGTGCCTTGACCACCATTAAAGGTCCATCTAATGCATGAGTGATCTGGCAATTTTAGTACACCACCCACTCCACAATAATCCCCACTCTGATGCACTGCCCCATCAAAGTATGCAATAGTAGTGTTATTTTGTATATTTAAGAACATACTTTTTGGTAAATTGTCTTTTTTAACTCCCTCGATGCTACTAGTTTGTGATAAAGTTTTATAGTAAACATTTTGGACTTGGGCCTGCTGCCCTCAAAGATAGCTTGATTCCTCTCCAGCCAAATATTCCAACACACCGGGGCTTCCAAGACAGTAGGTACAGATTTATTTCCAATCCATTCCTATATACAATTCTCCAGGCTAGTGCCTATCCAATTTTGTTTAAAATCCCCTGCTGAAATAATATTTTCCCATACTGCTTTGGAGAAAGAACAATGAATGAAAATATGATCTATTGATTCCGATTTTGTTTTGCACAAGTAGCAAATGCTCGGTCCTTCTCTTCCTCTTGACTGAAGGATATCCCAAGTTAATATTTTCCCTTTAATGGCCAGCCATAAAAAAAGTTTGATTTTTAATTGCAGATTCCAATGCCAGATAGATCTTTCCCATCCACCTATTGATCTCAGATTCTTTGTTGATAATATAGACCTATAGAAATTTTTAACACTTGGAACCCTCGATCTATCCCCCCCATCCACATTAAAGAATCCTCCATGTCTTGAAGGAAAATCCCCAAATCTATTAAGGTCAATCTGTATCTATCCCATTCAATAGCTAAGATACCAGATAAACCAATTTCATGACTATTTAACCACAAAGTCGATAAGTACGGTCTATCATCATTCCTTAGAGCCATAGACAAAGAAAAAATATGACTTTCATGAAGGGATAAAATTAAATTATCAGACAATAGAGATTTTTCTCTCATATCAAGTATCTTAGTTGACCCTTTCCAGGATTCCAAGATAGCCACTGTAAGATGAGATGGACAGATTTTATGAGGCCTCTCAAAATGCAAGAGGAAGACTGAACCTGAAAAGTTAAAGGTCTATACCAGTTTGTCACTATCGAATGGGATAAATACTTATCTTTTATTACCTTGTGCCAAATACTAGAGCAAGATAAAGCTCTCCATAAGGAATTTGCAGTGATCACCTATTTGAAATCCAGGAGATTTCTCAAACCCCATCACCCATTACACTTTGGCAATGTAATATGTTCCCACTTGCAAAGATGGATATGATTTGTCTCTCGATTCCCATTCCATAGAAATTTCATAATCATTTTTCGTAGAGAATTCAAAATAGAATTAGAAATTATTGCTAATGAAAGCCAATACACCAACTGACTCTCTAGAACAACTTTTATAAGAACCATTCTACCCCCCCCAGTGACAGCCAATGATAACACCAATTATCAATCTTCTTTTCCATCTTCCGTATCATCCAATGCCAATCCTCAATACAATGAGTGCCGGTCTTTATGAATACCCCGAGATATTTGAAGTCGATCACCAATTCAGAGAAATTATAAGGATATAAAGATTTAAAAGGATCTAACTCCAGTTCCGATAAGCCTTCATGATGAAAGGTTGATTTTAAAATATTGATCTTCAAACCTGATGTTGAACAGAACAACTTTAGAACCTTGTCAATCTCCCACCATTCCTGAAAAGTACCCCTTGACATTATGATAATGTCATACACAAATAAAATTAGAAGAATCTTTATCGTTCTAGAGACCTAAATACCTGACAGTTTCCCTTCCCGTTGACTCTCTTTAAGTAGCATACTTAGTGCCTCCATAACCAAAATAAAGAGTAAAGGAGACAAGGGACAACCTTGTCTCAGCTCTCTTCCGCCTTTAAAAAACCCAGTAGCCTCACCATTTATTAAAATGGAAAAAGTAGATGAATCCACACAGCTCATGATCCAGTTAGACAATTTTGAGCCAAAACCCACCTGTATAAGGATCATCCTCAGTAAGTCCCAACTGACACAGTCATAGGCTTTTTGAAGATCCAATTTTAATACTAGAGCCTTTAATTTCTTGTTTCTTATACTATGCAGACATTCCTGAATAGTGCCTATCACATCCTAAATATGACGACCCTTAAGAAACTCGAGTTGCTCCTCTGAAATTAAACTGGATAGGAGGGGTTTGATCCTATTTGCTATGATCTTGGTAATTATTTTATAGCACAAATTGCATAATGAGATCGGCCTATAATCCACAAAGCAAAGTGGCTTATTAACTTTGGGGATTAAAGAAATGAAAGTCGAGTTCAGGCCCCCACAGAGCTTACCCTTTTGCCTCGTCTCTTCAACCATATCCAGTAAATCTCCACCTACTAGATCAAAGAAGTGGACAAAGAATTCCACAGTCCAGCCGTCCGGGCCAGGACTCTTATCAACCTTAAAACTCTTTAATACCCTCCTTATTTCTTCCAGGACTACCGGTCTAAATAGATTCTCCGCTTCTATCTCAGTCATCAATTTTGGAAAGATCTCAGCCACCCTTACTTGATCCAATATAGAAATATCTATTGATTCATTAAAGAATTTTTTGAAAAAAGTCTTTGCAGCATCCATTATGTGCTTTTGACCCATCTGTAATTGACCCGTCTCATCAACAATCTCCCAGATAAATTTTTTGTTTCTCCTAAAATTTGCATAGTTGTGGAAAAATTTTGTGTTCTAATCCCCGCTTTTGATCCAAATGGCTCGGCTTCTTTGGCGCCAAGTCTCCTCTTTTTCTTTTAAAAGATTATTTCTTAACTCTTCCTTTTCTTTTAATTCTATCTCCTTTTCCTTTGTAAGCCTGTCATCTGTCGCTTCTAGTAGCAGATCTATGATATCCTATTCCAGTTCTATAAGACGAATCTTTGAAATTTCATATCTGTGTTTTTGCCACTGTTTGGTCAGATCCTTTGAGTCTTTAAGTTTCCAAAGTAGTCTTTTTTGACAGTCTAGTTCCTCAAAATACTTAGGTCTTTTCCACAATTCTTGCACCAACAATTCATAATCCTGGATCTGAATCCAATATGGGTTGAGTTTGAAAGGACAGGATTTATATAAAGGAGGTAGCTCTAGCTAAAGCACAATCGGAGCGTGATCCAATATGTACGAGTACTCAACCCAGGTCCTATATAAACCGGTCCTCGACAAAAAATCCTCCGCTATAAGAAATCTATCCAATCACTTGGATATCAAAGCTGCCCTAGAATGCCCATTTCTCCAGGTAGGAACCAATTTGTCCGGGGCTATACCAATGAGGTGATTCATTTGAAAGAAAGACTTATAAAAACCAGTTGAGTGTGCTACCAGATTGGTTCCACCCCAAACTTCTTCCGTTGATAGTGTCACATTGAGGTCTCCCGCTATAATGAGATTATTCTTTGATAGAATACCCAAGTCTTCTAACTTGTTCCAAAACAGCCTTTGTTCTGTACATGGTCCACTTAATAAAGTAAAGTGCACACAATTAGTTTCAAATCACTTTCCACTTCGATGTTTTCTGGACTGATATTTAATTAATACCTTCTGATATTTAATTTAATACCTTCTATTAGAAGACTTCAACTTTATCTCAACTACTCATCACTTAACTTAGGAATTTATGAATATTCCAAAAATCCTACATGTCCTTATCTCTAATCACGCCTAAGAAATTCATGATAAATCCTACCTCTAGCTACATCATCTACGAGATCTATGACTACCTTTAGCTACATCATCAAGAAGATCTATGACTACTTCTAGCTTTATCATCAAGAAGATTTGAGTTTAAATTGATTCAGTGTCCTTTTTTAGGTGGTGATCAAGAAAAAATGGTTTTGGTTTTTTGGTTTTAGTTTATCTTTTTAAAGGTGGTAAATTATTTTAGTTGTTAGTCGATAGTGATGATAGTTATTATTGGTTACTAGTTGCAAATGCAAGTTAACTCATCACTGTTATTTAAGGAAAATCACACCACTTAAAATGACTTTGATGATCCGTAAGGGGGAAAACCTATATGCCTTAGTGATGATAGTTATTATTGGTTACTAGTTGCAAATGCAAGTTAACTCATCCTTGTTATTTAAGGAAAATCACACCACTTAAAATGACTTTGGTGATCCGTAAGGGGGAAAACCTATATGCCTCTGTATCTTGGGCCATTAACATGTTTCTTACAATAAAAGAAGACAAGCCCTTGATCTATCTAGGTCTTACTTCAAGACCAAAAGATAATTTCATCCTAAATAGTTTTGAATTACAATAACATAATTTACTTTAAAAGTAAATCAATTTCAATTATTTTAACTGCCATAAATTATTTTTTAGTATATTATATAATTAATTAAAATATGATGAAGGTCTGTTCTATGATTTAGATTTGTTTTGGTTTATTGTCATGAATTGGTTAGACAATTTTAATGAAAATTGCAATTTTTAATTGATGAAATTGTTATTTTTAATACAAAAATGAATTCAACACCCTAGGATACCCCTAATGCAATCAAATTGTGCAATAATAACATTTGATATTTGTAATTCTATCAATTTAAACTGATTCTTATTAGATTTCAGGTTAACAATGTTTATTTTCCTTCTCATTATTTTAAATAACTAAAAAAGAACCATTTCATGAAACATTTAAATTACGATATTAGAATATGGAATAAATTAATAAACCAACAATTTCAACCATTTTTTTCCAAATTAAAAAAAAAAATTAGAAGAAGTTGTGATTCCATCTATTTAACAAGTGTTGCATGGCAACGTAGTCCCTGCCAAGTTGGACGCGGAGTAAACGCGTGGGTAGCAAGTTGCAGTACACATGGTATTCATGAATTAGTTTTATTTGAAATTTATCAAAAAATATTAATGTTTGGTACATAAGCAATGCAACCCAGCAATTACGGAGTGGCGTGTAGGCTAAGCCGCGGGTTCATTTTATTTAACAGTTATGTGGAGCTGCTGAGTTTCCATAAATGGCTGCATGCGTAGACTAAAGGCCCAACGAGTTCCGTTGAAAGGATGTGAAGGCAGAGTAGGGCGCACTCAGAGTAATGGCGCGCTGCCTCGAGCAAGCTGAAGTTAAAGTCAGGAGACACGTGGACAGGGAGTTGAAGTACATGGGTACGTGGGAAAAAAGCAGAAATTCCACGATATACAAAGTGACAACCGGATTTGCAGACTATTAGAATTTTAAGGGCATCGTATACAAAATAGTATTCTTAACATATGTTTTACATACGGTCGTGGAAAAAAACACAAAAAAAATAGTAGTAACGTCTGTTACCTAGGTTCCTAGAGAAGTGTTTGGTGCAGAATTGACATGGGTTTTCGGGTTGTCGGGGTGCTGGACTGAAAATTGGGCTTCTGTTGTTTCGGGGTCTACAAATAGCATGGACACTTCCGCGATATACAAATAGACAAGCGGTCCTGCGAATTATTTGAATTTTTGGATCGCGGGTTCTGGGGCTACCGTGCTAAAAATCAGGCTTCTGTTGTTACCCGAATAAGTTTTCCTTTTTACATATGCTAGTGGACAAAAAAAGAAAAAACAATAGTATTGACGTCTGTTACATAGGGTGGTGAACATAAGTATGAAAACAATGGCATTGTCGAATTAGTTTTCTTAAAAAGAGCGGGTTCTTGACTTAGCTAGTTTTTGGATCACGGGTTGTCGGGCTGGGGACCTATTGTTCCGTGGTCTACAAATAACACCTAGACTTCCGCGATATACAAATTGACAAGCAATTTTGCAGACTAGTTGAATTTTTGGATTGCGGGTTCTCGGGCTGGTGGGCTGAAAATTGAGCTTCTGTTGTTTTGTGGCCTACAAACATAAAGTATATGATTTGATGAAGTAGATATATAGAGCATGCACAGAAGCTTCATTCCAGGTTGTCGAGGTTGCGGGATGAAAATTGTGCTTGTGTTGTTCCGTTGCCTACAAATAGCATCGAGAGTTCCGCGATATTCAAATTGAGAAGTTGTTTTGCAGACTATTTGAAATTTATGGATCACGGGTTGTCGGAGTGGCGGGCTGCAAATTGGGCATCGATTGTTCTGTGGTCTACAAATAACACCTAGAGTTTCGCGATATACAGATTGACAGTCGGACTTGCGGATTACTTGAAGTTGAAGTCGCTTGTGTCGAATAAGCAAATTGAAATAATAAATTGAATAACTTATTTTTGTATCGATAAAATAATTTATAATTAAATAAAGCAAGTTTAGCATTCCCGAAATCAGTTTTCCTTTTTACATATGCTGGTGGAGAAAAAAAGAAAAAAAATAGTACCGATGTCTGTTACATAGGCTGGTGAACATAAGCATGAAAAAAATCGTGTTGCGGAATTAGGCGGGTTATCGTGTTGCAGACCTTAAATGTCGGCTTTTGTTGTTCCTTGTGCTACAAATAATAGGTAGAGTTCCTCCATATACATATTGACAATTGGACTTGTGGAGTATTTGAATTTGGAGAGGCTCGTGTCGAATAAGCAAATTGAAATAATAAACTCAATAACTTATTTTGATATCAATAAAATCATTTATAATTAATTAAAACAAGTTTAGCATTTCCGAACTAGTTTTGCTTTTTACATATGCTCGTGGAGAGAGAAAGGAAAAAAACATAGTACTGATGTCTATTATTAGTTTCTTTAAAAGAGCGGGTTCTTGAGTTGACCGGTTTTTGGATTGCGGGTCTGTGTCCTACAAATAGCACCGACATTTCCGCGATATACAAATTGACAATTGCAGTTGCAGACTATTTGAATTTTAAGGGGCTTGTGTTCAAAAAATTTAGGATTTGCGAATCAGTTTTCTTTACATAGGCATACAAGGCGGTCGACAAAAGGACCAAATAGATAGCATTCATGAATTACTTTTCTTTAAAATAGGCACTCATCGACATAAGAAACTGAAATTTATGAAATTATAGGCTTGTGGAGACCATAAACTATACATAGCAAATACATAACTCTGTGTACATACTATCTATGAAATTTTACGAACACATAAAAGCAGGAAAAAAACTAGCATTCTCGAATTAGAGCATGGAGGGAACCCTGAATCGAAACTTGTCCAGTTTTTGGATCGCGGGTTCTCGGGCTGGTGACCTGAAAATGGAGCTTTTGGTGTTCCATGTCCTGCTGCCAACGTCTGTTACAAAGGGTGGTGGACAAAAGGACCAAATAAATAGCATTCCCGAATTAGTTTTCTTTAAAACAATGGCTAGTGGATACACGAAATTGAAATGTATCAAATTATAGGTTCCCGGAGAGCATAAATTACACATACCAAATATGCAATTTTTTAAATACCACCCACAGTTCGGCGATATACAAATTGAGAAGCAGATTTGCGAACTATTTAAATTTTAAGGGCTTTTGTGGCAAAAGTATGAAGCATAGGTGGTAAAGATCCAAGAAATGACATATTGTCTAGACGTTTGAGTACAAAAAAAGTAGCGAACACAATTTCATGACATTTATATAAAAAATAATGAAACTTGTTAGATATTCCTGGAAATTTAAAGAAACATACATACATACATACATACATACATACATACATACATACATACATACATACATATATATATATATATATATATCTGAAAGATGATATCTCAAATTTGAGTCAGTGATTTATTTCATACTTTATTTTGAAAATAACCAGGCCGAACAAAAGATGCATAGGAGAAAAAGAGAATTGAGATAAATTAAACAGAATGTCTTCACATTCAGCATAGCTGAAGATAAAAATCTAGGAAGACGTAAATATATAAGCAGACAAAATAATAGTTTTATTTGGAGTATATGAAAAAATTAATAGTTTGTTACATATCTCTGGAAATGTAAATGCGTTTGTCATATAGACTGGGATTGGGGCTCCCGCGGAGCATAATAGAAATATGTACAAGAAATAGGACTGTGGAAAAGAGTTGGACACGGTAGAATGTAATACCTTAAAAGTAGAAATGGTAAGATCATTTTTTGGCTATAGATTTATACTCAAAGAAGTTGGAATAACTGAATTGACAAAGAAAGAACTATGCATTTCCCTGTTCGATTTGGGCAATGACCCACTTCAAGTTCTCTTCAATATAGTTTCTGAAAGGGGTGACGTTGATGTCATTGCGGATTTGAATGTTGAAAACTTCAGTTTCTAATTCGCTTAGCTCAATTGAAAGTTTGCACAGAGTTTCATCGATGTCTGCATTTTGTACCAAATACCGGACTAGCCAATTGTCCACCTCTTGTTCATGATATTCAATAATGCTGTAAAAATTTTCTAAAGACAAGGATTTCAAATTATCAACTTGTTTATTGAAAGTTTGCTTGGTTGACGCCAATGAGTTGAGGATTAAGCTGGAGTCCTGGAAGCCGCTTTTGTTTTCTGCTAAGTCTATTTTGGTGAGCTTTGTCAATAATGTTTATTTCTTTGATATTGCTTGCTCACATGACTGGATGATGACATACAAAATTTTCACTTTTTGTTTCTAGCATGCTTCTAGTTGAGTGAGTCGTTTATTGGAAGGGAGATTATGTTGTCTTCTTCTGGTCTCTGCCATGTTGTTGACATGAAAGGCAAAAGGGATGACCATGTGCACATAGAAACTTTCTTCATTTTCTAAATCTGCCTGCAAAAGTAGGAGCAAGTTATGTGCCCTTCTCCCCAGAGAATCCATATTCTGTGATGTTTCCCAGGCCTTCGTAATCAGTTCCATTCTTTTGTTGATAATTTTCTTGACATATCCTCTACAGGATGCGAGGAAGCTGGAGGACCCTTTTAGATTTTTTGCAGGAGTGCACTTAGTAGCAGGCATTGCTATTCACAAAGAATTGTGAAGCAATGGCATAGGAAACAAAGCTTCCTCTAATTCCTTATTGCGGTTCTTTAGTGTGGCATTTTCGGCTTCAATGAGTGCAACGAAACCATGAAGAGCATCTCTGGTTTCCATGTGAAGTTGAGAGATTTTGGATGCCTGCATATTGGCAAGGTGAAGTTTCGAACGATGTATTCTTTGGTTATTATTTACATCTTTTTTTTCAATGATTATTTTTTTTTTATTCGGATTCAAAAACAACATTCTGGAATACGTAGGATTCATCTTCGTCAAAAATTAGGGTATCAACCATGTTCATTGAGCAAGTAGGTTGAATTCTATCTGCGGGCTGATCAAGGTTGCATAATATGCTTTCTAGATCAGCGTCAAGATCCATGTTTTCACTGTAAGTTTCGGGCTGCTTTGCCTCCCCTACAATTCTTTTTCCCTTCTTGTGCACGGGGAGGTCGTGAGGAAGATGTTCACTGTATTTCTACAAAACTATTGTAGAGTTGGTGCCAACACTTTGTCGAAACGTTGATTTGCTCCAGATGTTGCTTGAAATGAAGAACTGGAGGGGACAATATAATCCCCCGGAAACATTTCTTCCATGCGTGTGAATGGAAAATATCCTCATTAATGACAATATCTATGTGTACTGTATGATGACCTGTTAGAAGTAAAGCTTAATTATTGCATACTTTGAAGTGCGAAGGTGGTAGTTATGGTGAAGGAGTGAAGGTTTTGTGAACGAACCAAGGTGGCGGCGTGCGAATGACATTCCATGGTATTTCAAATTAATACTTGGAAGAGATTGGAGGTTTCCGGAAGGAAGCAAGATGGTCATGTGTGAATGACATTCCATGGAATTTGAAATTAAGACTGGGAAGGGATAAGAAAATCCTTAGCATAAATTGCATTGATGGAAAAACTTCTCGAGCCTTACACGCATCAATGACAACTTAGACAGTGCCTGCACGATGACCTGTTAGCATTAAAGATTTAGAAAGAAGACACACACACACACACACACACACACACACACACACACACACACACACATATATATATATATAAACATCATTTCTTATTATGCAGATATGTGAAGGTGATGGGCACGAGGAAGAGCAAGCAAGGAAGGAATGGCCAAGTGTGAAAGTGCATAATGAAACTGATGAGTTTACAATGTTGACAATGCATTTGTCGGAATTGCTCAGTGAAGCAATGTACGGATGTCATTCCATACTTTGCCATTTTCGGGATGGCGGGTTCTCGGACGGGCGGGCTCAAAAAAATGCCTCTATTGTTTGGTGTTCTACAAATAGCACACACAGTTCCACGATATACAAATAGACAAGGGGACTTGCGGGTTGGCTTATATTTTATAAACCATTGACAGTTTCTGGATCACTGGTTCTCGGGCTGGCGGGGTAAAAAACGAGGCTCTGTTGCTAGGTTACTTACAAATGGCTTATGACAATAATTTGACAAGCGGGTTTGTGTTCTGGTCGGCTCAACATTCTACTCCAGGGCTGGCGGGATCCCATACATGAGCAATACATATCAAATATGCACAGATCTCTTATTCCATACTTAGCGACTTATTTGGATCGCGGACTTGGCTCCGTCCGACTCCCAGTGCATATTTCATAATTCATGTGCAACACCAACTCCGTGGTTACTAGATTGGTGTGTGTAGAAACGAGGAAAAATTAGATATGTACCTTTATTAAGTATCGACATCAGATTTTATACAGCATGTATCCATATCGCATTCCATACTTGCGGGTTCTCGGGCGGGAGGGGTCAAAAAAAGCCTTCTATTGTTTCGTGTTCTACAAATAGCACATACTTTGCCATTTTCGGGATGGCAGGTTCTCGGACGGGCGGGCTCAAAAAAATGCCTCTATTGTTTGGTGTTCTACAAATAGCACACACAGTTCCGCAATATACAAATAAACAAGAGGACTTGCAGGTTGGCTTATATTTTATAGACCATTGACAGTTTCTGCATCGCGGGTTCTCGGGCTAGCGAGGTAAAAAACGGGGCTCTATTGCTAGGTTACTTACAAATAGCTTATGACAATAATTTGACAAGCGAGTTTGCGTTCTGGTCGGCTCAACATTCTACTCTAGGGCTGGCGGGATCCCAGAAACAAGCAATACATATCAAATATGCACAGATCCCTTATTCCATACTTGTCACTTATTTGGATCACAGACTTGGCTTCGTCCGACTCCCAGTGCATATTTCATAATTCATGTGCAACACCAAACTTGTGGTTACCATACTGGTGTGTGTAGAAACAAGGAAAAATTAGATATGTACCTTTATTAAGTATCGACATCAGATTTTATACACCATGTATCCATATCGCATTCCATACTTGCGGGTTCTCGGGCAGGAGGGGTCAAAAAAAGCCTTCTATTGTTCTGTGTTTTACAAATAGCACATACTTTGCCATTTTCGGGATGGTGGGTTCTTGGATGGGCGGGCTCAAAAAAATGCCTCTATTGTTTGGTGTTCTACAAATAGCACACACAGTTCCACAATATACAAATAGACAAGAGGAATTGCGGGTTGGCTTATATTTTATAGACCATTGACAGTTTCTGCATCGCAGGTTCTCGGCCTGGCGAGGTAAAAAACGAGGCTCTATTGCTAGGTTACTTACAAATAGCTTATGACAATAATTTGACAAGCGGGTTTGCGTTCTGGCCGGCTCAACATTCTACTCCAGGGCTAGCGGGATCCCAGAAACGAGCAATACATATCAAATATGCACAGATCCCTTATTCCATACTTAGCCACTTATTTGGATCGCGGACTTGGCTCCATCCGACTCCCAGTGCATATTTCATAATTCATGTGCAACACCAACTCTGTGGTTACCAGACTGGTGTGTGTAGAAATGAGGCAAAATTATATATGTACCTTTATTAAGTATCGACATCAGATTTTATACACCATGTATCCATATCACATTCCATACTTGCGGGTTCTCGGGCGGGAGGGGTCAAAAAAAGCCTTCTATTGTTCTATGTTCTACAAATAGCACATACAGTTCTGCGATATACAATTTGACAGGCGGACTTGCGGGGTGGCTGAGATTTTAGACGCCATTATTTGGATCGCGCACTTGCGAGCTGCACAATATGCCTCTAATGTTTCTTGTCTTGCGAATAGTCATTATGGTTGGGCGATATAGAAATTCATAAGTGGAATCGCGGGGTGGCCGGCCCAACATTGCATCTGTTGGATGGCGGATGTGCAGGGTAGTTGCCTCTACGCGCAAAACAAAAAAAACAAAAAAAAACATAGCTGCAAATAAGTTTGACAAACACAGAGAAAGTAAACGAAAAACTGTTTACTGTGGAACATGGGCAGGAAAAGGGTGCACCTTTGCATGGTTTGGTCTACGTGTGTGAGTAGGAGTTCTTTGCGTCCTCTGCTTTTCCTATCTATTTCTATGAACAAAAGTACAAAGCAAAACGGATATGAACATAAGTTCAGATGTTAAGAAAAAGGCAACTACTATGTATATATACAAAAAAAAAAATAGAATACGTTGTATAGAATCATAAATAGTTTTTGGGAGGATGTACCTTTTTTTTTTTCCTGCACAATGTAAATTTTATAATTCGAGTAGAACACCATCTAGAGCGATGTGTGTACAAATCAGAGATACATAT